>WAAF01017788.1:30753-50085 GCA_013400475.1 Tricholaema leucomelas
CACGGGGAGTCTGAGCCTCGTAGTGACAGGCTTAAGTGAGTGAACGCACTGGAGAGCAAAAGAGGAATGCTGGCACATGAATGCACGTCTGTTTATTAACTGTGGGCCGAGATCAATGGTCTCATTGGCCACCAATAAC
This sequence comes from Tricholaema leucomelas, assembly GCA_013400475.1. Lineage (NCBI taxonomy): Eukaryota > Metazoa > Chordata > Aves > Piciformes > Lybiidae > Tricholaema lacrymosa > Tricholaema leucomelas. Next base: position 30,893 of record WAAF01017788.1, read on the forward strand.
CAATCAGGCTTGCAGTCAGCCAACCTTGCCATAATAGCCAAGGAGCCACAGGCCTGGACTTTCCAAATATGGGGCTCACATGGGTCTAGCACTCGGCAAGCATGAGCTGAGCATGTGGGGGCTTACACAACCTAAAGCCTGGGCAGGCCAGACTCCACGTGGCACCAGGCCTGTTGTGTCCCTCTGTGCTGGCCATGTGCTCAGCCCTGACTAAGAGCAGGAAAAACATGTCCAGGCAGGGCAAGGCATGTGCAAGTCTGTTTTTTGGGCTTATGGGCCCTCCATGACAGTGATCAGAGGGCTGGAGCAGCTCTGCTATGAGGACAGACTGAAAGAATTGGGGCTGTTCAGTCTGCAGAAGAGGAGGCTCCAAGGTGACCTTCTTGTGGCCTTCCAGGATCTGAAGAGGGCTAAAAAAAATCTGGGGAGGGACTTTTCAGGCCATCTGGGAGTGACAGGACTAGGGGGCAAGGAGTGTAGCTGGAGATGGGTAGGTTCAGACTGGATGTGAGGAGAAAGTTGTTCAGCATGAGAGTGGTGATAGCCTGAAATGGGTTACCCAGAAAGGTGGTTGAGGCCCCAATGCTGGAGGTGTTTAAGGCCAGGCTGGATGAAGCTGTGTCCAGGCTGCTCTAGGGTAGGGTGTCCCTGCCCATGGCAGGGGGGTTGGAACTAGATGATCCTTGTGGTCCCTTCTAACCCTGACTGATCCTACGATTCTAGACAAGTTTAATATGAAGACTAAGAAATGTCCATTGGTGACTTTTTGCCATGCTGAACCTTGATGTAAAAGACGGAGAGAAAAATTATAATCACAGAGCTATCCAAACACGATGTAAGAAACAAGCCCCTCACACCCTTGCCCTTGTGCATTTGCAATGGCTAAACCCCTAACAGCTGTCAGAAGAAGTGGACAGAACGTAGAGATTAATTTCAATATTTCAGAACATGATTTTTACCCTTCAGATTTTCCAGTATTTGTATTGCAGCAAGGGAAAGAAGGGGAAAGATCTTTTTGTCCATATAAAGTAGCAAAATTCTGTGTGAGGACAAACACATATTAAGGAAATTAATCACAGCAAGAGAGTGGGCAGCTGAGGCAGATTAGATGCATCAGACAGCAAATGGCAGGTTGAGGTACTGCAGTGGAGCTGCCTGTGCTACACAGCACAGGAAGAGTTATGACATTTATGCATTTTCATTCCTACAGGTGGGGACCTCAAATCATTCCCTGGGTTAGGCTCTTAGCATCTCTAATCTGATCCTGCTGAGGCACACAGCTGATATACTTCTGAGTTGTCAAAGAATAGTCACAGGACATACTTAAATCTCTTCCTGGCCCTAGCATGAGACACTAAGTTTGAGACGTTATTGCTCTCTACAGCTACCTGAAGGGAGGTTGTAGTCAGGCAGGGGTTGGTCTCTTTTCCCAGGCACCCAGTGACAGAACAAGAGGACACAGTCTCAAACTACACCAGGGCAGGTTTAAGCTGGATATTAGGAAGAAATTCTTCATGGAAAGATTGGTTGCCATTGGAATGGGCTGCCCAGGGAGATGGTGGAGTCACCGTCCCTGGAGGTGTTTAAAAGAAGTCTGGGTGAGGCACTTAGTGTCACAGTTTAGTTAATTAGAAGGGTTAGGTGATAGGTTAGACTCCATGATCCTAGAGGTCTTTTCCAAGCTGGTTAATTCTGTGGTTCTGTGAACAGCTACTTACGAATCCAACAGTTATCTCAGGGTGGTATGTCCCAAACAACACACTGCATTTTCAGTTTCCAAAATTAATTTATCTTTATAAACCATGCACTCCACTTCTTTTGTATATTTCCCATGTAGACCTTATGAAATAAGTTACTCAATTACCATGCAAGGCCATTTCTTATTGATGACTCTGTTGAATCAAGGGATGCTTGATACAGGTTACCTGAACATTCATTTTTCATAGATTCAGATTTACTTGAGCCTCTGCTCTGGTAAAAGAAGAACTAAAACTCAGCATATCCCTTACCATTTTAGGATCTCTCCTTTTTTTCTAAAAGGAAAATGCTAATCACAGAAAATAATCCAAGAGCCTGGTGGTCAAAGAATTTTCCTAGGAATTGTAGCAGTTTCTGAAATTCCAGCCTGAAAATCAATACAGTGAGTTTTATTTCAAAGGAACATTCTGTCTACTCTTGGTCTTGTTGAACCTCATAAGGGTGGGCACAAGCCAACCTCATGAGTTTCAACAAGATCAGGTGCAAGGTCCTGCATTAGGGTCGAGGCAATCCCAAGCACAAATCCAGGCTTTGAAATGACTGTCTGGAGAGCAGCCATAAGGAGAGGGCCATAGGGGTGCTGCTGGAAGAGAAGCTCAACATGAGCCAGCAGTGTGCACTTACAGTACAGAAAGCCAACCAGATGCTGGGTTGCGTCAGAGGAAGTGTGGCCAGCAGGTTGAGGGAAGTGATTCTCCCCCTCTACCCTGCTCTGCTGAGACACCACCTGGAGTACTGCATCCAGTTCTGGAGCCTCTATTACAAGAAGGCTGTGGTCGTGCTGAACCTCCAAGATCATCCAGTCCTACCTATCACCCAGCCCTGTCCAATCAACTAGACCATGGCACTGAATGTCTCAGCCAGGCTTTTCTTCAACACCTCCAGGGATGATGACTCCACTACCTTCCTGGCCAGCCCATTCCAGTGCCAATCACTCTCTCTGTCAACAACTTCCTCCTAACATCCAGCCTAGACCTCCCCTGGCACAACTTGAGACTGTGTCCCCTTCTTCTGTTGCTAGTTGCCTGGCAGAAGAGACCAACCCCACCTGGCTACAGCCTCCCTTCAGGTAGTTGCAGACAGCAAGGAGGTCACTCCTGAGCCTCCTCTTCTTCAGGATGCACACCCCTAGCTCCCTCAGCCTCTCCTCAGAAGGCTGTGCTCCAGGCCCCTCACCACCAGCTTTGTCACCCTTCTCTGGACATCTTCCAGTATCTCAACATCTCTCTTGAATAGAGCTCTTTTGCTTTTCCTTTACAGAAAACAATTACAATAGAAAAAGTTTACTCAGTTCTTCTTCAGCCTCAGGATGGAGGCAATATCAATTAATATGTGCTCTGGTTGTGATAGGCAAACATGGCTTGTCCATGTCTTCTCCAACACAACTGTGAATGTCACTGTGTTTCTATGCTTATAGTCTGGCATCCCCAAATATGTTAAGACATATGTGGAAATAAAGTTTATTTACATCTCCCCACTTCACCTTTCTGGCTGTGTCTTTCCCAAGCAAAAGAATATGACAGCACATTCCTCATTTTGCCACCCTACCAGGCCTCCATTCTTATTAAGTTTTCAGGGAAAATCATCCTCAGGCTTTCGCATCCTCAGACTTCATGCAATTTGACTTGCCTCTTAAAAGTCCTTGTCTAGATGAGAAGACAAAATTTGTCCACTAGATCTCAAAAGAAAAGGTGTATTTTCATTCTCTTGATTTCAGCATAATTTTTACTCCTAGGAAAATTAGACAAACCAACAAACCTCCATTTGATCACCATTAAGAGCTTCTGATAATGAAAGACTGAAGATTTTTCAAACACACACAAAGGCAAATATAAATAAGGCAGGGAATTTTCCAGTTGTCCAGTATTCATGGATGCAATTTCTTCTTTCAGAACCCTGCAACTAAGTGCACTTTGGATGCTGTGCTTCTTTCATGGCAATATCCATGGGAGAGCTGAATGTTGCAGGTAAGGTGCATCAATCATCAAGAGTAATTCCATCACCACTATGGTTTTATATTTGCTAGAAATCCAGAGTCGTATGACAAGAAGTCCTGCAATACACTGAGTCTATCTGAGAAAGAAGCTTCAAAGGGTTAGGCTTTCAAGGTCATCTTGAAGGCATGATGCACTGAACATGGCTTACAAACTTCTTTAACCATTCATGTGCAAACAGAACAGCTCATGAAGGAAACCACAGGGCTTCTGTGAACAGAAAGATGTTGAGGTGCTTGAACATGTCCAGAGAAGCGCACCAAGGCTGCTTTTGGAGTTTCCCAGAGAGAGGTAGGCAGGAATGCCAGGAAGCCTGCATGGATGAATGGGGAGCTCCTGGACACACTTAGGCGCAAAAGGAAAGCCTACCAACAGTAGGCTTGGGAGGGACTATTTACTTGGTCTAGTAATGTCAGGACGAGGGGGAATGGGTTTAAGCGGGAGGAGGGGAGATTTAGACTGGATATGAGGAGGAAGTTCTTTCCAGTGAGGGTGGTAAGACACTGGCACAGGTTGCCCAGGGAGGTTGTGGATGCTTCCTCCCTGGAGGCATTTAAGGCCAGGCTGGATGAGGCCTTGGGCAACCTGCTCTAGTGGGAGGTGTCCCTGCCTATGGCAGGGGGGTGGAGCTGGATGATCTTTGAGGTCCCTTCCAACCTAAACTATTCTATGATTCTATGATTCTATGAGAATAGAATAGAATAGAATAGAATAGAATAGAATAGAATAGAATCAACTAGGTTGGAAGAGACCTCCAAGATCATCCAATCCAACCTATCACCCAGCCCTATCCAGTCAACTAGACCATGGCACTAAGTGCCTCATCCAGTCTTTTCTTGAACACCTCCAGGGATGGTGACTCCACCACCTCCCTGGGCAGCCCATTTGTTGCTACACAGCAAAGCTGATCTGGAGCATGGCAAGGCAGAGCAGAACACAATGAGGCAGAGCCAAATAGCAGAGCAGAGCACATTCTTTTACAGGCTTGGTCATATTTATTAATTGCCTGAATCTGATGGCTCCTTTGGACACAGAGGGTCACCAATCAGAATGGCACTTTGCCACTTTTGCACCTGAAAAGAAGAAGCTTGGAAATTTGGGCTTTGTCTTAACTGCAGAGTTGTTCTAACATGTCCAGAGAAGGGTGATGAAGCTGGTGAGGGGCCTGGAGCACAGCCCTGTGAAGAGACGGTGAGGGTGTTCGGGGAGTTTAGCCTGGAGAAGAGGAGGCTCAGGGCTGACCTCATTGATGTCTACAATTACTTGAAGGCAAGCTGTAGCCGGGTGAGGGTCAGTCTCTTCTCCCAGGCAACCAGCAACAGAACAAGGGGACACAGTCTCAAGTTGTGCCAGGGGAGGTTTAGGCTGGATGTTAGGAGGAAGTTGTTGCGAGAGAGAGTGATTGGCATTGGAATGGGCTGCCCAGAGACGTGGTGGAGGTGTTGAAGAAAAGCCTGGATGAGGCACTTAGTGCCATGGGTTAGTTAATTAGAAGGGTTAGGTGATAGATTGGACTGGATGATCCTAGAGGTCTCTTCCAACCTGGTTAATTCTGTGATTCTGTGAAACCACAAGTTCTCCACTAGGAAAAGACACAAGGTAAACCACTTGCCAGATTGGTGTCTACTTCAAAAAGGCACTTGCAAATGCTGTGATGGGAAGCACCGATCAGGTAAAAGTCTAAGCAATCCTCTTCACACTGCTGTGCTCAGCACATCCAAACTAGCTGCAGTGTCACCCTTAACTGTATGAATCACCAAAAATAGCACACAAATAAGTGCACTGTTCAAAATTAATGGCATGGCTGAAACAGAAGTGTAAATGTGATTTTGGATTGGATACTTTATTAGAGACATTTACAGATTCAACGTATCAATGTGCCTACATAAGCAAATTGCTTTCAAACAATAACTTCATACTTAGTTTATTGCCAGCTACCATACCAGGATCTCCTTGAATATTACTTGCCAGGAGCTAAGTATTGGCTAAGTTGATTGAATGACAAAACTCCCACAGAATTCATTATCAGGATTTCGTTCAAATTGTCCTCTTATCCATACATTTTAGAATATTCCTTTTACCTTTCTAACTGTTTTTACAAGATTTTATTTCCCACTGACACTTGAACCACTGTAAGGTGCTTTGTCTTTGTAGTCTCTACATGATGAGTTTGGAAAGCTGTCTCAGCTTAGTATTGTCTGTGAAATCTGTGTGGATTTGAAAGGATGTCATGTACCTGGAGCTGAGCAAGGCTTCTGACACTGTCCCACACCACATCCTGGTCTCCAAGCTGGTGACACATGGGTTTGATGGGTGGACCATGAGATGGATAAAGAACTGGCTTGATGGCCACATCCCAAAGAGTGGCTGTCAATGGCTTCATGGCCAAGTGGAGGCCAGTGACAAGCAGAGTCCCTCAGGGATCAGTCCTGGGACCAGTCTTGTTCAATGTCTTTGTGGGTGCCATGGACAGAGGCACTGAGTGCAGCCTCAGCAAGTTTGCTGATGACACCAAGCTGTGTGGTGCAGCAGACAGGCTGGAGGGCAGGAATCCATCCTGAGGGACCAGTACAGGGGGGAGAGGTGGGCACAAGACAACCTCATGAGGTTCAGCAAGACCAAATGCAAGGTCCTGCATCTGGGTTAAGGCAATTTAATCCCAAGCACAAATCCAGGCTGGGCAGTGAGTGGCTGGAGAGCAGCCCTGAGGAGAGGGACTTGGGGGTGCTGGTGGACAAGAAGCTCAACATGAGGCAGCAGTGTGAACTTGCAGCCCACAGGGCCAGCCAGAGCCTGGGTTGCGTCAGAAGTGTGGACAGCAGGGTGAGGGAGGTCATTCTCCCCCTCTACTCTTCTCTGGTCAGACCCCCCATGGAGTACTGCATCCATTTCTGGAGCTCCCATTACAAGAAGGATGTGGAGATGCTGAAGCATGTCCAGAGAAGGGACGCGAGGATGCTCAGAGGGCTGGAGCAGCTCTGCTATGAGGACAGACTGAAAGAGTTGGGGCTGTTGAGTCTGGAGAAGAGGCTCCCAGGTGACCTTATTGTGGCCCTCCAGGATCTGAAGGGGGCCTACAAAAACGCTGGGAAGGGACTTTTTAGGCTATCAGGGAATGGAACAAAGCTGGATATGGGGAGATTCAGAGTGGAGGTGAGGAGGAAGTTGTTGAGCATGAGAGTGGTGAGAGCCTGGAGTGGGTTGCCCGGGGAGGTGATTGAGGACTCATGCCTGGAGGTGTTTAAAGCCAGGCTGGATGGGGCTGTGGCCAGTCTGATGTAGGGCAGCGTATCCCTGCCCATGGCAGGGGGCTTGGAACTAGATGATCCTTGTGGCCCCTTCCAACCCTGACTGATTCTATGATTCTATGAAAGCACCAGAAGTCAAAGGCAAAAGACATCTCTGGGCTACCACATACATGCATGTCAGTAGTAAAATACAAAGGAACAACTACACATGTCAGAAGCAGACTTCTATGATGAAGTAACTAAAATAATTTCAATTTTCGTGTAGCTATGACAGCAGGGTGAGCTTGTCAGTGGATTAAACAGGTGAACTGAACTTTGTTATGCTGAGCAATTGCTATATGAGCAAAACAATATGTACATCTGCTGCTGAAGCAAAAGAGAGTAGCTTCTCTGCAGGCCAAGTCAAAAAAGCTAATGCTAGCAAGATGTGCAAGACTAAATAACAAGCATCAGGGTCATACAACTTATTAAAATCAGTATTTTAAAATCTGCTTGCTTTAAACATTTTCCTTAACGTTGCAGATTGTCTTTAATACCAAGCCAGCTCTTGTTCAGCTGAGCTCTATTTGCAGCAAGTAAATCCCAGACATATGATTGATTTTTCTGGTCTTCTTTATTCAAAGAAAAATATGAAGCAAAAAATAAAGCTTTGATATCTTTTAAATCTATGCTTGCAGAGTGTGATGGTTTGGGTGTTCCCTGTTCCCCCTCCCCCTGCCTTGGAAATGACCCAGACTAGACTCAGCCAGCTCTAGAAATTTGAATGAAGCTTATATTTACAGCTTAGCTCAATATACAAGAAGATATTTACAATATATACAGTCATATACAGAAACATACAAGGTAAAAGGTAATACAGAAACACAACAGCACTCCCAGAAACTTGAGTCCCCAGGAGGGGCTCCCATCTGCCCTTCTACCTTCTCCCACTCCCCTACCTTACCCTAGATGTTGCCTTGTGTCCCAAGGAAGAATGGAGGATTGGCCAGGGGGGTTGGGAAGCAAAGTGGATTAATCAGAGAGATGGAGGGTGAGGTTAGAGAGAAAAATGCAGCCCAGAGCTCAGGCAGTGCCCCAAGTGTGAATACTTTATCTGTGTTTGGATTCTAGTTCTTATACCTCTCAGCAAGCCTATGAGTGAAGTAGGCATCACCATTGTTTTCCTTTCATAGCCTGTAATCTAATTCTTCTCACCAAAACATTCTAGCTAGCTTCAAACTAGCACACAGAGAGAGACTGTGGTGAAAACTTCGTTTTGTGCTTAACCAGATGAGAAGATTAGGCAAGATGTATTTTGAGGGGAATTTCTCCCAACATAAATGTTTATAATTTGTAATATGTCCCCATTTCAACTGCTTAGTACAAGCCACAGTCTCAGGGTTCTTCTTGAGTTGGCATTATTTAAATCTCTGCTGTTCTCTGAAATACCTATCATTGAGAGAATGTTGTCTTCTTTGCAATTGTTATTATAGTTAACATGGAAGAGAAGTTTATGCAGAAATCTATTGATTTAGTTACCAGAATTAGTGACATAAAGATACTTCGATATCAAGTTATTGTCAGCTATCGTAACATATTCTTGAACCCAGAATTTCAATACAAAATTCTTCTGGGCTTCTCAAATCAAGAGAGATGTTGAGATACTGGAAGGTGTCCAGAGAAGGGCGACAAAGGTGGTGAGGGGCCCGGAGCACAGCCCTGTGAGGAGAGGCTGAGGGAGCTGGGGGTGTGCAGCCTGGAGAAGAGGAGGCTCAGGGCAGACCTCCTTGCTGTCTACAGCTACCTGAAGAGAGGCTGTAGTCAGGTGGGGTTGGTCCCTTCTGCCAGGCAACCAGCAACAGAACAAGGGGACAGTCTCAAGTTGTGCTGAGAGAGGTTCAGGCTGGATGTTAGGAGGAAGTGCTTCAGAGAGAGAGTGATTGGCATTGCTGTCTACAACTACCTGAAGGGAGGCTGTAGTCAGATGGAGGTCAGTCACTTTTCCCAAGCAACCACCAATAGAATAAGGGGACACAGTCTCAAGTTGTGCCAGGGGAGGTTCAAGCTTGATGTTAGGAGGAAGTTATTGCCAGAGAGAGTGATTGGCATTGGAATGGGCTGCCCAGGGAGGAGGTGGAGTCGTTGTCCCTGGAGGTGTTCAAGAAAAGCCTGGCTGAGGCACTTAGTGCCACGGTGTATTTGATTGGACAGGGCTTGATGCCAGATTGGACTGGATGATCCTGAAGGTCTCCTCCAACCTGTTTGATTTTATGATTCTATGATACAGTAGATTCCTTAAAGATAAATATGAAACTTATATACCTATTATAAAAGAGTAGTTGTCCAAAGCCTAAAGTTCCTCTAGGTATATGGTAAGAGTACAATAAAATGCTGACTCAACCAACCCACCACAACAGAAAATTCCAACCACGACTGGTAACTGAAAGGTCAATACTCTTCTCTTTCCAGTGAGTTCAAATGATTCATGAAAAAAAAAAAAACAACCCACCACCAGGAGAACAAAAGAAAAGTGAACAGTCTCAAAATCTCAGAATAATATTTTAACAAAGTTCTGTCTTTATTCTTTCTTGGTTACTATTGAGCTCTTGATGCTCACTAATAAAACTTCAATAATATCAGCACTAAAGTTTTGTTTCACCTGTCATCAGATAAGCAACATTTTAGTAATGCTTCAGGATGATTGATGGCAAAGTTACAAAAAAATAGCCAGTACTATAAAACCTATTTACAACATCGAAAAAGAACCTTGAAAAGATAATACTATGGATTACCTTTGTGTTATTTTCTATACTTGTTATAAAATTTGTCCTGGGGTCTTTAATTGTCTCATTTTCCATTTTTTATGGCCTTTGTCATGACAATAAGGTTTCACATAATTCAGCATCTGCTAGATTGCTTCAAACTGCATGGCTGAGATCTGAATGTGATTGCTGTAGCATGATCATCCAGATTGTGGTGGTTTGGGTGTCCCCCACACCCCTACACTTTGGAAATCACCCAGACTAGACTCAGCCGGGTCTGGAAATTTGAATGAAGCTTATATTTACAGCTAGCACGATGTACAATCAGATATTTACAGTATATACAGTTATAGACAGAAATAGACAAGGTAAAAAGGTAATACAGAAACAACTCCCCTCCCAGAAACCTGAGTCCCCAGGAGGGGCTCTCAACCACCCCCTCACCTTCCCCCTACCCCTCTCAACCTTACCTCAGTCCCAAGGAAGAATGGAGGCTTGGCCAGGGGGATTAAGAAGCAAAGGTGAATCAGCCAAAGCAAATGAAGGGTGAGGTTAGAAAGCAAGATGGAGTTCAGCCACAGCCCCAAGTTCCCCAGCAGGCAAAGAGCTGAGAGCAAAGCCCAGAGCGAAGTGCCCATCGAAGTGTCTTTATCAAATGTTTTGCTTTTCCTTTCTACACATCTCAGCAAGACTGTGAGTGAAGTAGACATCACCATTGTTTTAATTTCTCAGCATATGATCTAATTCTTCTCACCAAAACATTCTAGCTAGGCTCAAACTAGCACACAGATCTTCAACTGTGTTATATATATATAACATATCTATAAGCACAAGTGTGCTAGTTTGAGCCTAGCTAGAATGTTTTGGTGAGAATAATTAGATTACAGGCTGTGAAAAGGAAACAATGATGATGGCTGCTGCTCTCATAGGCTTGCTGAGATGGATTAAAACAACAACACAAACATATATAAGGGAGTAATTCTCTGTCTCTCTGTGCTTTGGGCTGCACTTCTGTCTCTAACCTAACCTGCCATCTGTGTGGTTAATCCATCTGCTTCCTAACTCCCCTGGCCAACCCTCCAAACTACCTTGAGCACAAGGCAATGTCTTGGGTAAGGTAGAGGGGTGGGAGGAAGGTAGCAGGGTGGTTGGGAGCCCCTCCTAGAGTCTCAGGTTTCTGGGAGGGCTGTTGTGTTTCTGTATTTCCTTTTTAACTTGTATATTTCTGTATCTATTGTAAATACCTGCTTGTATATTGTGCTAAGTTGTAAATACAAAGCTTCATTCTAATCTCCAGCTTGTCTGAGTCTAGTCTGGGTGATTTTCCAAACTGGGGGGGTATCTCCCAAACCATCACATCAACCCTTGTTCACCTAGTGATAAAGTTGGCAAAAGAAGAATGAGAGAAATTTTTATACCCTTCAAATTAGCAGCCCCCCTCTGTTCCTTTCACAGCTTTTTTCCTACTCTTTCCCTGGGCTGTCCATTCAAGGACTAGCAAATTGCATCACAGCGGAGTCAGATCTGTGTGGGTCCCTTTATGGTGCCACCAAACACCACATTTTTCACTCCAGCCTCCACAGTTCTAGGTTTTTGTCATGATCCCAGAGTATCACAAAATAATGTTGTTATTATTATTCTTCTTTTAGTAGAAATCTGAGTGCCCAAAGGGAAGCTAAAGGAAGAGGAGGCATGAAACAACCTAGGAGCTCAGTAAGTTGCAGAAACTCTATTTTCCCCCCACATATTAGAATAGAATCAACCAGATTGGAAGAGACCTCCAAGATCATCCAGGCCAACCTAGCACCCAGCCCTATCCAGTCAACTAGACCATGGCACTAAGTGCCTCATCCAGTCTTTTCCTGAACACCCCCAGGGACGGTGACTCCACCACCTCCCTGGGCAGCCCATTCCAATGGCAAATNTCATTATTATTCTCATTTTAAAGTCAGTTCCAAGTTGTTTGGGGATCTGATTAATGATTTTTTTAATGCCCATGGTTGGCAGTGTGGATGACAATTGAAAAAGGTTGGTGTAAGATACTCTTATCTTCCAGCAAAGACGTTCATGGCTCCTGGTGCAGCCTTGGGGAAGCTTCCTTAGAGCCTACCTGGCAGAGCTATGAAAAATGCTTTCTTCCTTCTCCAGCTGGCTCTGTGACTCCATTTCATCCTAGAAAATTGTGGCTTGGGTTCAATTATTCACATTTGTCACGTTTTGCCTACTCTGCAGCAATGTGATACTTGGGCATCAAGACTTTAGCACCTAAATCTACAATATATATAACAATGTATTGCTTATCTTATACTGATCATTGGAAATAGACTAAGTGTTTCTGCTGCTCCCTATTATATTGTTCAGTCTCAGGCATACTAGAATAGCATGTGGAAAAAAAAATGCATGAAAACTCTACTCAAAGTTTTCCTCTTTGGCATAATCAAACTTCCTTGAACAGAAGTGAAACTTCACTTTTCATAAGTCTTCAGGCAGTTCCAGAATTATAAAACAGCATCCACAGAAAGAAGAACCACCACAAACTTCATCTTCTACATTTAAATGTGAGTTTCTCTCCACTGATGCTCCACTAATATGAATAATAGAAAAGGGACATATCTATGAGTATATGAAATTTAAAATAAGGCAATGCTTGGCTATTTTCCTATTTATGCTACTAGAAAGAAGCAGGCAGACAGATTGGTATTAGCCAAATCGATAGGTGAAACCAAAATCTGTAGCTGTTGATTGAGTAAAGTGAGACAGACAGGCATCCATACCTATTGTCTTGTTCTCAGTGCCCAACACCTGGAGTGTGTTGGTGCTGTGTGATTGACTTGCACAGCCTGTGGCTCTACCCACAGCTGGAATCCAGTTCTTTCTGGTGATGTAATGAAGGAGAGACTCGTGTCCCCATTATAAGATGGACAAAGAGCTGTTGGAGGGAGTCCAGAGGAGGGCCACAAAGATGATCCGAGGGTTGGAACAGTTCATAGAATCATACAATCAACCAGGTTGGAAGAGACCTCTAAGCTCATCCAGTCCAACCTAGCACCCAGTCCTGTCCAATCGACTAGACCATGGCATTAAGTGCCTCATCCAGTCTTTGCTTGAACACCTCCAGGGATGGCGACTCCACCACCTCCCTGGGCAGCCCATTCCAACAGCAATGAGAATTGCCATTCTTCTGCTGTGGGAACAGGCTGAAGGGATGGGTTGTTCAGCCCAGAGAGGAGAATACTCCAGGGCAACCATAGAGCTGCCTTGCAATACCTGCAGAAATCCTGTAGGAAGGCTGGAGAGTGACTTTTTCATAAAAGTGTCTGGCAATAAGATAAGGGGGGTGGGGGGGTGGTTTTAAGCTGAGGTAGGACAGGTTTAGATTGGATCTTAGGAAGAATTTCTTCAGTACAAGGGTGGTGGGACTCTGGAATAGGCTGCCCAGGGAGACTGTAGATGCCTCTTCCCTTGGGATGCTCAAGGCTAGGTTGGATGAGGACATGGCAGAGAGGTTGGAGATGGTGGTCTTTGAGATCACTTCCAACCTGAGATATTCTGTGGTTCTACACACAAATTTTAAAGCAGTGAAGTGGCCTACCAGGAAACATCTGCAGTTGAATTTCTTTTTCCCTAATAAAGCAGAAATGTCATCATCTTAAATCACCCTCTGCTAACACATAAATCTGCAAAGAAATTGTTCAAGTGGAATGGCAAATGGGAAGAAAATGAACATTTGGGTGCCAAGAGAAGAGCAGAGAATTCCTTCAAAAGGAGGAAGGAGAGGAATGTTCTTCATCTTTTGTTCTTATCCTGCAACTCTCAAAATTTGCACACTAAACTTGAATGAAACAAAGGACACAGAAATCCTTAGCATGACAAGCAGTAAAGTACATAAATTTAATCTCCCAAGAGCTGACTTAGAGGAAATGTTGCCAGGTCTATTTCTCTTCTATCATCGTTGCAGAAACTGTACTCAGTGTTCCCAGACAACAAGTAGGAATTGAAGCTCACTAATAAAACAAGAAAACAAAACAAATGGGGGGGGAAAAGAAAAAATAAAGGGGAAAAAAAAAAGGGAGGGGAAAACGGAAAAGGGGAAAAGAAAAGGAAAAGGGGAAAAGAAAAGGGAAAAAAAAAAGAAAATAAAACCTTTAAATAATGTGTGCATGCATGAGTATATTTCTTGAGAATTCAAAAGTACATTAGGGAAAAAATGCTTTTGTTTTAATTTACATTTAGCACTGTTTGGTTTGCTTTGATGCTGTGTATTCAGCAGTAGTTTGCCAAGCCAGTCATTCAACAAGCAAATCCTTTATCTTGAACATCTCCTCAACTTCTCAGTTCATCATTTTGCTCCCATTTCTTTTGTTCATTGTGCATTTCACATTAGTAGGCTTTTACCAACAGTAATAAGTCTGTTTAGTGCTGAGTGTTTAACACTGGGGTGGAAGGGACGACACACCAAGGAAAATGTATTTAAAATGGTACAAGGAAATGTTATTTCCTTTGTGTCATTGAACATGGGCCAACTATACCATTCAAGGGTAAATCATAGAATCATAGAATCAGTCAGATTGGAAGAGACCTCCAAGGTCATAGAATCACAGAATCATAGAATCAGTCAGGGTTGGAATGGACTACAAGGATCAGCCAGTTCCAACCCCCTGCCATGGGCAGGGACACCCTACCCTAGAGCAGCCTGGCCACAGCCTCATCCAGCCTGGCCTTAAACACCTCCAGAAATGAAGCCTCAACCACCTCCCTGGGCAACCCATTCCAGGCTCTCACCACTCTCATGCTGAACAACTTCCTCCTCACAACCAGTCTGAACCTACCCACCCCCAGCTTCACTCCATTCCCCCTAGTCCTCTCACTCCCTGATATCCTGAAAAGTCCCTTGCCAGCTTTTTTGTAGGCCCCCTTCAGATAATGAAAAGCCATAATTAGGTCACCTGGGAGCCTCCTCTTCTTCAGACTGAACAGCCCCAACTCTTTCTGTCTATCCTCATAGGAGAGGTGCTGCAGCCCTCTGATCAACCCAGTGGCCCTCCTCTGGACACACTATCATCCAGGCCAGCCTATCACCCAGCCCTGTCCAATCAGCTAGACAATGGCACTAAGGGCTTCATCCAGTCTTGTTTTGCAGAACTCTGACATTTAACTCTGATATTACAGAACGATGTTTTCATGAGAGTCGCGTGTTCAATAACTGCAGAACATTTAGCACTGCCTTTGAAGTTTTAATCTCAGTTCATACCAATAAATCACCATGCAGATGTATTTTTAACTTGTTATATAAAACAATTTGTTTATTTTCTTTTTCCCAATTCAAGGAAACATCTTTGAGAATGGAGATGTATCCAGTTCTGGAGCCCCCATTACAAGAAGGATGTGGATGTGCTAGAACGTGTCCAGAGAAGGGCCACTGGGATTATCAGAGGGCTGCAGCACCTCTCCTATGAGGACAGACTGAAAGAGTTGGGGCTGTTCAGTCTGGAGAAGAGGAGGCTCCAAGGTGACCTTCTTGTGGCCTTTCAGTATCTGAAGGGGGCCT
Source organism: Tricholaema leucomelas (assembly GCA_013400475.1). NCBI lineage: Eukaryota > Metazoa > Chordata > Aves > Piciformes > Lybiidae > Tricholaema lacrymosa > Tricholaema leucomelas. The sequence continues at coordinate 46,182 of WAAF01017788.1, forward strand.
ACAGGGGAGGGACTTTTTAGGCTCTCAGGTAGTGACAGGACTAGGGGGAATGGAGCAAAGCTGGAGATGGGTAGGTTCAGAGTGGAGGTGAGGAGGAAGTTGTTCAGCATGAGAGCGGTGAGAGTCTGGAATGGGTTTTAGGTTTTCCAGAGAGCTCTATATCCCAGGTGAAAGTTACACTTAAACTTTGCAGATTTCCTGTGTATGTTTTCAGTAAGACACAGCCTCTCTTACACATTCACACAATTATGATTTTTGCCGGAGTCTCCTCCTCTCAGACTCATGACAAATGCAAGCTTTCCATTTTTCTAGGCTACTGTTTTGACCACATCACCTCTTTTTGTAAATCCCTTTCTCTTTTACTACCCAGGCCGTTCATGGTCTAGCCCTCATGGTATTTTTTCCCTCTTTGTTTGAGTGTCAGCTCTCAGCACCAGTCAGTGAACAATGCCCATGCCCATCATTCATTTATTGCATCCTCAAACACTTTCTTTCATACTACCCTTCATGCCTGGGAGCTCTCCATAAACATCCACCTTCAAAACCATTTGCTGCAAGGCCTTTGAAAGACCTGACAGTAGTTAGGTTGGTAATGCTGGCAACACTTCTCATCATCCTGACTTATTGTTTCCTTCGACTCCCTCATCTGTCTATATCAATCTGTTGTGGTTTTTAGTTTTGATTCAGAACTTGTTATATCCATCACTGACTTTTTGTTCAGATTTTGTGTGGCATCTGGCACAACTGGGACCTGGTTCATGGCAGCGGTTTAAAGTAATTCAAGTAATAGGGGAAAGAGCACAGCTTATTCATGTCTATGAGAACAGTATGGGGGGTACTGGGAGATAGTAGCTGAACATGAGACAATGGCATCCTGGCCTGGATCAGGAACAGTGTGGCCAGTAGGACAAGGGAGGTTGCTCTGCCCCTATATTCAGCACTGGTCAGGCCACACCTTGAGTGCTGTGTCCAATTCTGGGCTCCTCAATTCAGGAGAGATGTTGAGATAGTGGAATATGCCAAGAGAAGGACAACAAAACTGGTGAGGGGCCTGGAGCACAGCCCTGTGAGGAGAGGGTGAGAGAGCTGAGGGTGTGCAGTCTGCAGAAGAGAAGGCTCAGGGCAGACCTCATTGCTGTCTACAACTACCTGAAGGGAGGCTGTAGCCAGGTGGGGTTGGGCTCTGCTACCAGGCAACCAGCAACAGAACAAGGGGGCACAGTGTCAAGTTGTGCCAGGGGAGGTCTAGGCTGGATGTTAGGAAGAAGTTGTTGTCAGAGAGAGTGATTGGCATTGGAATAGGCTGCCCAGGGAGGTAGTGGAGTTGCCATTTCTGGAGGTGTTCAAGCAAAGCCTGTTTGAGGCACTTAGTGCCATGATCTAGTTGACTGGACATGGCTGGGTGCTAGGTTGGACTGGATGATCTTGGAGGTCTCTTCCATCCTGCTTGGTTCTATGACTATGAAATCACTGCTGGTTTTTGGACAGGAATGAGGAAAAGATTAAGTGACTGCTGTGGCTTGTTTCAAAGTGTTTGGGAAACTGCAGTTAACTTTAACCTAGCTGGATCTCTTCAGAATGAGCAAGCAGTCTGATGCACTTACTAGAGAGTGCTTTACTCTGCTGCTCTCCCATCTGTAATATGTAGAGTAGCTGTAGCTTCATAAGATTTTGTGTTTCAAAATAGTAAAACAATGGCAGATTAATCCAGGTTAAAATAAACCTGAAATCACACGCAAAGGGACAAGCTTTTGGGTTGGTTGGATTTTGTTTGTTTGTTGGTTTGCTTGCTTGTCTGTTTGTTCTGGCCCTATAGAAATACCCTACCTTTACCTGCAGTTGTGTCCTGCTTTTTCCTTTGAGACCTTCACCAAATTTCTGGGCTTAAAACTATTGCTCTCCCTTGAACTGAGTAACCTTTTAGTGTGATAGCTGAGTTCATGTTTCCAGCACTTACTAGCTGTGTGAGGTCAGATGCTTCCTGAGATCCTCAAGGGCACGTGAATACTTTGTTACACATCCTCATTGTCAAGGAATGTTCCTATCATTATCTTTGAGATATAATACTAAGTGCCTCAGCCAGTCTTTATTTGAACACCTCCAGGGACAGCGACCACCTCTCTGGGCAGCCCATTCCAATGCAAATCACTCTCTCCATCAACAGCTTCCTCCTAACATCCAGCCTAGACCTCCCCCAGCACAACTGGAGACTGTGTCCCCTTGTTCTGTTGCTGGTTGCCTGGCAGAAGAGACCAACCCCACTTGGCTACAGCCTCCCTTCAGGGAGTTGTAGACAGCAATGAAGTCACCCCTGAGCCTCCTGTTCTGCAGACAGCACACTCCCAGATCCCTCAGCCTCTCCTCACAGGGCTGTGCTCCAGGCCTCTCACTACCTTCATCACCCTTCTCTGGACACGTTCCAGTATCTCAACATCTCTCTTGAATTGGGGAGCCCAGAACTGGACACAGGACTCAAGGTGTGGCCTGACCATAGTTGAGTACAGAGGCAGAGCAACCTCCCTTGTCCTACTGGCCACACTGTTCCTGATCCAGGCCAGGATGCCATTATCTCATGTTCAGCTACTCTCTACCAGCACCCCCAGGTCCCTTTCTTCCTGGTTGCTCTCCAGCCACTCTGTCCCCAGCCTGTTGTACTGCTTGGGGTTGTTGTGGCCAAAGTGTAGAGCCCTACACTTGGCCTTGTTCAGTCTCATCCCATTGGCCTCTGCCCACTGATCCAACCTGTCCAGGTCCCTCTGCAGGGCTCTCCTACCCTCCAACAGGTTCACACCTGCTCCTAGCTTGGTGTCATCTGCAAGCTTACAGATGCTCGACTCAATATCCTGATCCAGATCATCAATAAAGGTATTGAGCAGGATTTGCCATTAGAGGATATACACAAGCAAAACTAATTGTATTCCTAAGTCTTATTAATGTGCTGTTTACTCTGAAATCTGAGAATGTGAACCTTTAGTTTCACTTTGTCTAAGAATATGTCATATGTGAAATAAAAATGGTACATTTGTGAGGAAGGATATTTTCAATATGAATTTTTTACATTAAAACCTACAATCGTGTCAGGCAAAGAAGTGGTTAAAAAAGTATTCTTACCACCGTATTTCCATTCAGGAGTTTATATCTCTTAGAAAGGTAGACCTAAATAGCTGTAAATCTGAGGAAGAAGTTAATTATGAGGGAAAAGGGCCAAAAAGTGAGGAGGAGAAGAAGAAATATCATTGGTTTGACAACGATGGCTGCCAGAAACAGCTTGCAAATCATGGAACTATGCGAGGACAAAAAGTTGACTCTAAATTATGGCGAGGCTGGGTCTCTAAATCACTGGGGAGTGAAATGATTTCAGTAGACCTTTAATTTTCAGTTATTGAAAGTCAACATCATGGCAAGTAACTGCAATGTTTTACAGCAGACCATCATGAAAGTATTTTATTTTTCATTTCCCAAAAAATGTATGAAATTCTCAAACACAGGTGAAAATCAATCATCTCACCAATGATAGGAAAAGCAGCTCTCTTCCCAAGTGAGGTATGGATTTTCAGGATAACGAAGGAGAGGCACAAAGTCATCTGCTCAGAATATCTTGCACTCATACTATACTGCCTTTACCTAGACGCTCTAAAGTGCACACTGGACCAGTCATCAAAGCAGGTTACTTCAGCCAGAAGCAAAATGATAAGGGAGAAACACTGAGTAATGCAAGCAACACCTTTCACACCACATCTCTCCCCACTACAGGCTCACAGGCTCACAGGATGTTAGGGATTGGAAGGGACCCAAGATGATCATTGAGTCCAACACCCCTGTCACAGCAGGACAATACTATCTAACACAGAGCACAGAGGAACACATCCAGACAGGCCTTGAAAGGCTCCAGAGAAGGAGACTC
>WAAF01017788.1:50283-68297 GCA_013400475.1 Tricholaema leucomelas
CATTGGCCTTCTTGGCCACAAGGGCACATTGCTGTGCCATGGTTAACTTATTAGCCACCAGGACCCCCAGGTCCCTCTCCACAGGGCTACTCTCCAGCAGATCACCTCCCAGCCTGTACTGGTGCAGTTTGTTATTCCTCCCCAGATGCAGGACTCTGCACTTGTCCTTGTTGAACCTCATCTGGTTCCTCTGTGCCCAGCTCTCCAGTCTGTCCAGGTCTCTCTGGATGGCCGCACAGCCTTCAGCTGGAACAGCCAAGCCTCCCAGCTTGGTGTTGTCAGCAACCACATCCAATGTCACTTCCTAAAGACAGGATCTCTTTGATGAGGTAACTGGGGACTTCTGCACTATGACAATCAACATCCAAATTACGAAGTTTTCAAGGTGCTATATAGGATAAATTCCTTCTGCTTTCCATCTTCTGTGTCTGGACATCAAGACCTACCTCTAATTATGTCTCTAGTCCCTTGAACAACAATAAACACTAAGGACAAGGGTAGGACTGAAGTTCTGCTTTTTCTAAGAGCTTGGGAAAATACCTCAGACTTTTGAACATTTGCTCTTTGGAACCCCAAAATCTTCCCTGAGAATAGGTCCCTACCTTTTGCAAGATTTCCCTTTCATATACAACTAGTGAAAAGACCTAAAGATAACAATGTTGTCCTTCTTTAAGATTCAACTTAAAGATAGTGGATATCCATTTATTATTAGTGAATAAAATGAGATTAACACAAAAGCTCAACATTTTTATATGATTTGATTACAATCAATGCAATGAGGTTTAACAAGACCAAAGCCCAGGTCCTGTATTTTGGTCACAACAATCCCAAGCAACTCTACAGGCTTGGGGAAGAGTGTTTGGAAAGCAGCTCTTTGAAAAAAGATCTGTGGCTGATGGTGGATGGATGGCTGAAGGGGAGCCAGCAGTGTGCCCAGCTGGCCATGAAGGCCAATGGCATCCTGGCCTGCATCAAAACCAGTGTCCAGCAGGAGAAGGGCACTGACTGTGTCCCTGTACTGGGCTCTGGTGAAGCTCAGATTGAGTACTTTGTTCAGTTCTGGGCACCATAGTAGAGGAAAGATATTAAGGTCTGGAGCGCGTCCAAAGAAGAGTGACAAGGCTGGTGAGGGGTTTGGAGAGCCTGTTGTAAGAGGAGTGCCTGAGGGAATTGGTGTGGTTTAGTCTGGAGAAGAGAAGGCTAAGGGGAGATCTTACTGCTTTCTACAACTACCCAAAAGGAGGTAGCAGTGAGGCTGGTTTTCATCTGTTCCCCCAGTAACCAGTGACAGGATGAGAGGAAATAGGCTTAAGTTACGCCAGGAGAGGTTTAAAATGGACATTAGGGATACTTTCTTTACTGAAAGAGTGGTGAGGCATTGGAACAGGCTGCTCAGGGAAGTGGAGGAATCACCATCCCTGATGGTGTTCAAGAAGTGTGTAGATGTGGTTTTTCAGGACATGGTTTAGTGGTCATGGAAGTTAGGTTATGGTTGGACTTGGTGATCTTAAAGGTGTGATGGTTTGGGTGTTCCCCACACACTNCCCTAGCAGGAGTATTGCCTTATCTGTGTTTTGATTCTTGTTCTTATACATCTCAGCAAGCCTATGAGGGAAGCAGACATGACCATTGTTTTCCTTCCACAGCCTGTAATCCAATTATTCCCACCAAAACATTCTAGCTAGCTTCAAACTAGCACAAAAGGCCTTTTTGAGCTGTAGTGATTCTATGATTCTCCTACTGAATGTTACCACATATGCTGGCTCTTTCCAGACTGACAAGGATGGGTCTCAAGGATAGCACATAGGAATAGCATTTAAACACAACTATTTCCAATATTATTTTGTGTATAGTCACTCTTTTCTAGAGGCAGAGAAGAAAGAAGATGTCAAATTATTTTGGATTTTCATAGTATTTTAAATCTACTAGCAATAAAAGTTGGAACTACGTGCTGAATCTTGCGTGTCTTAGCCGCAGTAACCTCCCAAGGTGTCTCTGGACCAAGGTGTGACAGTCTCAAGTTGTGCTGGAGGAGGTCTAGTCTGGATGTTAGGAGGAAGTTCTCACAGAGAGAGTGATTGGCATTGGAATGGGCTGCCCAGGGAGGTGGTGGAGTCGCCATTTCTGGAGGTGTTCAAAAAAAAGCCTGGCTGAGGCACTTAGTGCCATGGTCTGGTTGATTGGATAGGGCTGGGTGCTAGGTTGGACTGGATGATCTTGGAGGTCTCTTCCAACCTGGTCAATTCTATGACTCTATATCCAGGCTTTAGCAGTAACGGCTGCAACGTAAGTAAATGACAGTCTCCATACAAAAGTTACTATATTCTTCTCTTTTCTGTATCTTCCTCCATGTCTCAGAAAATGATGTTGTGTCCATATATTTATTTCCATGAAGCACACCTATTCAAAATGAACTTTATCTACCCCATTGAACAAAAATATTTCTTATATTAAACGTTTAAGTAGCCAGTTCAATTGAGCTCAACATTTCTACTAAGATGTTTTTAAAGCTTCAAAGACAAACAATCATAATAAAATATGTTCTTGTTTAATCTACAAAATAAGTACATTTGACTTTATTATCTGGATAATGACCAAGCAAGTATATCAGGCACATCCCTTCCAAAAGATAATGAAAAGCACGGAGGAGCAAACAATATCCCCGAGAACAGACCGACACATTCTGACTCAAAAGATGACTCCTGTAATGAAAATCTGTCCTTTGCAAATGACTCATCTTCTGAGGACTGCGCTGAAGATGCTGAAAATCGGGATGATGCATGTGAAATAAAAATTATCAATATGAAGATGAGGAGCAGCAGTCTATCACTGAAGAGCTGCTTGATAATAATGCAATTGAGGAAACAGCTAGTGGTCCAGAAACAAATGAAAGCAGAGGAAACGCCAATGATTGAAGTGAATCAGTAACTGTTTCTTTAAATGGAAGAGGAAAAGATAGCAGACACTGAGGAAATACACTAGATAATGATGGTCCTGACTCAGTAGCAAACTGAAAGGACTAAAAAAGTTAGATTAAAAAGAAGACAAATTTAAAAAGAAATAAAACTTTGTTGATGAACTAAGACAGTTAATGCATTGCATTCAGATCTGAGCAGCAATTTAGTGGCATTATTACTATACCCAGATCCTGAGCAAGGCTGAAAAGGATAAATCAATGGAAGGGGTAAGTGCTTAGGTCCTTCTGAGATATGGCTCTTCATCTTCCCTGAACTTAAGACTTATATTTGCCATTGGAATGGGCTACCCAGGGAGGTGGTGGAATTACCGTCCCTGGAGGTGTTCAGGAAAAGACTGGATGGGGCATTTAGTGCCGTGGTCTAATTGATTGGATAGGGCTGGGTGATAGAAAGACTGAATGGGGCACTTACTGCCATGGTCTTGTTGATTAAATAGGGCTGAGTGATAGCTTGGACTGGATGAGCTCGGAGATCTCTTCCAACTTGGTTGATTCTATGATCCTATGAATGTTCTGTTTACCTTAATCTTCACATTAGCTGATGACACTAGCAGCAGTCCTGATGAAAACGGACCTGATGTAACACCTCTGCAGGAAGCTAATGATCATAATGAATCCACTTGCTGCTGAAATACAAGGATGCAAGCACATACGTCTGTTTAAAACAAACAAACAAACAAAACCTAAAAGCAGACAACTTTTTAACCCAAACAAATGCATCAATTATCAACATTTTCCTGTTTGATACATTCACTTGTGGTTCTTTTTTCCCCCTCCTCTTTAAATATATTTGTCCTAAATAACTTTTTAACAATTCATCTGTTTCTACCCCTCATTGTCACACATCCACAGAGATTTCAAAAGACTTTCAATTTCTACTGTCTCTGTCTAATTGTCATTGCATGATGGCTGATTAATCTTTCTTCCTTCTTCGTTTAATAATAATCAGCGATTAACTGGTGTACGATATCAGCTCCTAAAGCAGCTAATCCTCAGGGCAACCAGGAGGATGTATTCTATACTTACGACCCTAGATTTTAGGCATGAAGACTTTGATCACTTCAGGGATCTTCTGGCCAAAGTATCATGGGGCAAAGCCCCAGAGGGAAGAGGGGCCCAGGACAGCTGGCCAGTGTTCAAGGATCACCTCCTTTGTGTCCAGAAGCAATATATACGTAGACGAAAGCAGGGAAGAATGCTAGGAGGCCTGCCTGGCTGAGCAAGGAGCTCCTGGACATGCTGTCACACACGAAGAAACTCTGCGAGGAGTGGAAGAAAGGACAGCTGGAATGGGGGCGATATAAGGAAGCTGCCTGAGCAGCTAGAGATCTGGCTAGGAAAGCCAAGGCAGAGTTTGAATTGAATCTAGACATGGAAGTCAAAGGGAACACCAAGAATTTCTACAGGTATATTAATGGTAAAAGGAAGACTAGGGAAGGTTGGGCCCCCTCAGAAAGGACACAGGTGAAATGGTCACAAGTGACATGGAAAAGGCTGAGGTTCTCAATGGCTTCTTTACCCTGGAGGTGTTTAAGGCCAGGCTGGATGAGGCTCAGACCAGGCTGATCTAGGGTAGGCTATCTCTGCCCATGGCAGGGGGGTTGGAACTGGATGATCCTTGTGGTCCCTTCCAACCCTGACTGATTCTGTGATTCTGTGATTCTGTTTTGGTTTACTGCCCTTCCCCGAACAATGAAAAGAGTTATAAGGTAACTATCAATTTCTTTCTTCTGTTGTCTGAAGTTTTGAGGGAGGAAAATTGATGAATTACTTTTTCATTTTGCCTTCAGGTCACTAAAGAGGAAAAGGGAGAGGGGAAAGGTTGAAAAGAGATCTGTACACTCACAATGAATGAAAGAAAATTAAAAGAAAAGCTAATTGATGCTGCCTGTTTTATTTCAGAGTATTATCTGTATTGTAATTCAGGTTAAAGACTTTAAGGTATCTTATATGATTCTTTGGCAAACTTAAATGAATAAAGAATGAGCTGAGTAGTTTTTGATACTGCAGATGTGTAAAAATCAAAGGAAAAGAGCTTCCACTCTCTCCTTTGAGCTTTTGGAATGCCTCTAGGTCTGTTCATTAGAAAACAGAAGTCCCTTAGAGGATCAGAAAACAACATTCCATTGGGAGCAATCTGATATCTGCAATATTGGTGCTCTTATTTAAAAACAAAACAAAGCAAAACACGACTGATGCAAAAATGTTTAAGATAAAAAGAGCATTTTAGATCTCTTAGCTTTTCAAAGTCAAGCACACAAGAAGCATGTTTGATCTGAAATCATGCAAATTAACTTACATTATCTAATTGTCTTGGCTTTCTGACCAAGCACTTTAAGGGTTTGTCTGACTTAATAGTGGTAAGCAAAAAACCACAAGAATTTCCAATATTACTCCACACTTTACAAAACAGAAGCAGGTAAAAAACATTCAGGACACTGTTGAACACTGCTACTTAAAGTACCCTTTCACATGCAGCAACAACTGGAAAGTGATCCACGCTTAGCATGTGACTAAATATAACCAATAGGAGTATCATGAAAGAGACATCAGCTCAGTAGTGTGCTAGTTTGAGCCTAGCTAGAACGTTTTGGTGAGAAGAATTAGATTACAGGCTGTGAAAAGGAAACAATGGTGATGTCTACTTCACTCATAGGCTTGTTGAGATGTGTAAGAACAAGAACCCAAACACAGATAATACAGTCACTGCCTGGGCTTTGGGCTGAACTTCTCTATCTCTCTAGCCTAACCTGCCATCTTTGTGACTAATCCACCTGCTTCCTAACCCCCCTGGTCAATCCTCCGTACTACCTTAAACATAAGGCAAGATCTTGGGTAAGGTGGAGGAGTGGGAGGAAGGTGGAAGAGTGGTTGGGAGCCCCTCCTGGGGACTCCGGTTTCTGGGAGGGCTGTTGTGTTTCTGTATTACTTTTTAACTTGTCTATTTCTGTTTACAGCTGTATCTATTGTAAATACCTGCTTGGATATTGTGCTAAGCTGTAAATATAAAGCTTCATTCAATTTCCAGAGCTGCTAAGTCTAGTCTGGGTGATTTTCCAAAGTGTGTGGGGGGGGGAGCAGGTAACACCCAAACCATCACAAGAAGTATTAATGTAGCACATGACCAGAAGGCACCAGGTGGCTCACTACAGCTAGGTGCCTCAAGTTGTGGGCAGCAGGTGTTAGGTTCAGAGAAGTCTGCTGAACACCTGCTCCAAACCCACCAGACCCAAAAAGCTGAAGATTGTTTCCTTCTCTGTGTCATAAATGGCAAACCTAAAGTGCAGTCAAATCTATAACATGTCCAAGAAAGAAGATTAGATCCATCACAACTCTAGACCTGTCCAAAGAGCTGCCATGTAGAATATTTAACTGTGTGCACCTCCTAGAAAACTGGCCATGAAACTCACAACAGAGAGGTACAAATAGCCAATATCTCCCTGAAACATTGATCCTGGGAGGAAAAATAATATTAAAAAAAAAAAAAAAAAAGATAAAAATACAGATGGACAAGTAATAAACTGCACCAATACAGGCTGGGAGGTGATCTGCTGGAAAGCAGCCCTGTGGAGAGGGACCTGGGGGTCCTGGTGGATAGCAAGTTAACCATGGCACAGCAATGTGCTCTTGTGGCCAAGGAGACCAATGGGATCCTGGAGTATATTAGGAAGAGTGTGTCCAGCAGATCAAGGGAGGTTCTCCTTCCCCTCTTCTGCCCTGGTGAGACCCCATCTTGAATAGTGTCTTCAGTTTTGGGCTCCCCAGTTGAAGAGGGACAGGGATCTGTTGGAGAGAGTCCAGCAGAGGGCTACGAGGATGATGAGGGGACTGGAGAGCATGGCTGATGAGGAGAGGCTGAGGGACCTGGGGCTTTTTAGTCTGGAGGAAAGAAGACTTAGAGGGGATTTGATAAATGTTTATAAGTATCTGAGGGCTGGCCAGGAGTGGGGGGACAGGCTCTGCTCACTTGCTCCCTGGGATAGGACAAGGAGGAATGGGTATAAGTTGCAGCACAAGAGGTTCTGCCTCAACACAAGGGGGAACTTCTTTCCTGTAAGAGTCACAGAGCACTGGAACAGGCTTCCCAGAGAGGTTGTGGAGTCTCCTTCTCTGGAGCCTTTCAAGGCCTGTCTGGCTGTGTTCCTCTGTGGTCTGTGTTAGATTGTGTATTTCTGCTCTGGCAGAGGGGTTGGACTTGGTAATCTCCTTGGGTCCCTTCCAACTCCTTATATCCTGTGACTCTGTGATCCTGTGAATCAACATTCCAGCTTTGTCTTTCCAGGCTTGGGACTGTTAAAGAGATTTATCTCAATAAACTTGAGGTATCTGAAAATTAAATCTGTTGACTGAGATGACTATCTAATGTTCTTTCTAACTATAACAAGGAAAAGCAAATTCAGAGAGAAAGTTACCCTAAAATTGATGCTTAGGACAGGCAGAGAAGCAGACATTTTGAATGCAACCTCTATGAGGACCAAATTTTTGGCCATTTGCTGAGTGCTGCTGAATGTCAGGATTTTGCAGGTCATTTCCAAATTTAAAGTAGTGGGAGGGAGAGAAGAGTGATCTAGTGTCTCCCTATGTCATATTGTTTTATTCATGCCCATATTTAGACACAAACACAGAGGGCAGCTAATTGCACTCAGCAAATACAAGACTGCGAATGACTTGGACCATAATTTTACAGCAAATACATTACTGGGGGTAGATAAAGAGAACTGCTGGTACTGAACTTAATTGGAATTAACACCTGACTCTAGGACAACTGTGAAACAGCATGCATCCCCAGTGTGCATCCCTCTGAATACCAATAAGACACCATTTACCATGAGCCCCCTTCCTCTTCCCCTGCCTAGCACAGCTAAAGCTGTGCTGCCTCTCCTCTCACGGCCTAAGATTGGTGACTGCTTTCAGTGTTAGAAAAACAAATACAGCTAACCCTAGTGTTAGCATTGAGTGTTGAATGGGTATAGAGCATGTGGGTGAGTGCTGTTCTGGGATGGGTGCAAGTAAAGAACCTTTATAAAAGCCTTGGTCATCCCTTCATTATTTTTCCTTTTTTTTTTTTTTTTTCTAATCTTCCTTTCTTTTTTTTTTTCTCTTTCTGTCTTTTTCCCTCCCTTCCTTCCTTCCTTCCTTCCTTTCTTTCTTTCTTTCTTTCTTTCTTTCTTTCTTTCTTTCTTTCTTTCTTTCTTTCTTTCTTTCTTTCTTTCTTTCTTTCTTTCTTTCTTTCTTTCTTTTTCTTTCTTTCTTTCCTTCTTTCTTTCTCCCCTTTCTTTATTTCTTTATTTCAATTTTTTTCTTTTTCCCCTTTTTTCATTTTATTTCCCTTTCTTTTTTTCCCCTTTCTTTCTCTTTCTTTTTTCCCTTACTTTATTTTTATTTCCCTTTCTTTCTTTTTCCCCCTTTCTTTCCTTTTATTTCCCTTTCTATTTATTTCCCTTTCTTCCACCTTCTTTCTTTTTTCCCTTTCTTTTTATTTATTTTCCCCTTCCCCCCTTTCTTTCTTTTCTTTCTTTCTTTCTTTCTTTCTTTCTTTCTTTCTTTCTTTCTTTCTTTCTTTCTTTCTTTCTTTTTCTTTCTTTTTATTTCCTTTTCTTTCTTTTCTCCTTTTCTTTCTTTTTCCCCCTTTCTCTCTCTTTTTCCCCATCTTCCTTTTCCCCCTTTTCTTTCCTTTTATTTCCCTTTGTATTTATTTCCCTTTCTCCCCCCTTCTTTCTTTTTTTCCCTTTCTGTCTTTTTATTTCTCATTATTTTTTTCCCCTTTCTCTTTTTTCCTTTTTTTCCTTTTTCCCCTTTCTTTCTCTTTTTCCCCTTTCTTTCTTTTTTGCCCTTTCCTTTTTTCCCCCTTTCTTTCTTTTTATTTCCCTTTCTATTTATTTCCCTTTCGTCCCCCCCTTACTTTCTTTTTTCCCTTTCTGTCTTTTTATTTCTCTTTTTCCCGCTTTCCTCCTTTCTTTTTATTTCCCTTTCTTTCTCTTTTTTCCCTTTCTTTCTTTTTTCCCCTTTCTTTTTTCCTTTTATTTTCCCCCCTTTCTTTCTTTTTATTTCCCTTCCCCTCCTTTCTTTTTATTTCCCTTTCTTCTTATTTCCCTTTCTTTCTTCTTATTTCCCTTTCTCTTTATTTCCCTTTCTTTTTTCCTTTTTTTCTTTTTATTTCTTTATTTTTCTCCCTTATTTTTATTTCCCTTTCTTTCTTTTTTTCCTTTCTTTCTCCTTTCCCCCCTTCTTTTTCCCCCTTTCTTTCTTTTTATTTCTCCTTTTTCCCCCTTTCTTTTTTTCCATTTTTCCCCCTTTCTTTTTATTTATCTTTCTTCCTTTTTCTCTCTCCCTGTAGTTTCCAATTTGAAACTTAGAATCAAAAGGCCGAGAAGCTGAACCTGAATGCCTCAGCACAGCTCCCTAATTGAACTGCTGCTATCAAGCCCACTGAAGTAGGATAAGAAGGGAAACAGGAATTTCCCTTTCGAAGCCTTGCTTTAGTGATCCTGCCACAACAGCACTTCAAAGAGAAGCTGTTCCTTCCCCTCCCAAGCCAGCTTCCACCCTCACCAACTTTAAGAGCAGCTGGGCTCATTAAAGCCCTGAGAGCACAGGAAATGGCACAAAGAACTAAACGAAGTTAAGCACTTCATTTATTTATTTTGCTGTATGAATTAAACGACATTGTCATAAATCTCCTAGCAAATCCCAGCCGCACCAGAAATAGAAGCTAGCAAACATTTCCGAGAGAAAACTCAAAGTCCCTTTAATTCTCTAGATAAGAGTTCTGCTTTGTCAGAACCTCAGCCCAAAACCTGCTTTACAACAGGCTAATGTAGATCAAGGAAAACTACAAAGAGAAAAAATCCCTAAGGAGAAGACCCCATATCCTATTTAAAAGAATTGGGTTCCCAAGTCGGACAATAGGCTAACAAAAGGATGCTACCCCTTTAAATAGGAATTTTGACTCATCCCTCTCTAATTATTCATGTAAATGAAATTCTACAAGTGAAGAAAAATTCATAAAAGTCGTACTTATTCATCTCAGAGGGAGACCTGGCATATGAATAGTGCCCATAACCTCAGAAGGTGAAACACAGAAAATATCACAGGCAACTCCCACCTCAAGTTAACTGAACCAAAAAAGGGAGAATCCTGATGTGAAGGAGACTTGAAGGAGATCCTCCCTAATCGCTTCTTAATAGACTCACAGCCCTGACACAGGAAACAAATCAGGAATTCTGAGGACATGTAATTGTTAGTCACATGCATTTCACTAGCAAATTCAGTAAGAACTTAGAAGTACAGACAGTGAACTTTACCATGCTGAAAATGTAAGGCTTATTGCTAAGAGTATTCACAGGCTTCTATAACATACTAAAGGGAAAGCCCCAGCCATGACAATTCCATTGTAATTCCATAGTTGTTTATTTCCCTGCAGTGAAGAGGGGGGGGGGGGGAGGGGGGGGAATCATTATCATTTGTAATCAATGTAGTTCATAAGTAGTTTTGTAATCAATATAATTTGTAAGTAGTTTTTTTTCTATAGGATTTAGCCATTCTAGATTTATAGTTCTAACCTCTTCCAAGTACTTATTGGACTTTCAAAAGATGAAGCAGATTCAGATTCTTTTAGAATAGAATTTTCATAGAATCAATCAGATTGGAAGAGACCTCCAAGATCATCCAGTCCAACCTGGCACCCAGCACCATCCAACCAACCAGACCATGGCACTAAGTGCCTCAGCCAGGATTTTCTTGAACACCTTCAGGGACGATTACTCCACCACCTCCCTGGGCAGCCCATTCCAATGGCAAATCACTCTCTCCAGGAGGAACTTCCTCCTAACATCCATCTCCTCTAGGAAAAGGGGGTGGGGGAAGGAAGAAAAAAAAAAAGACCCTGAGAAAGAAGTTAAATTAATAGCTCTTACCATACCACTGCCACACTCTGTATTAACGAATATTGTGTCAGAATTACATTGCAACTTGGAAAACTAGAGCCTAATTATTTTTTTGTTCATAGTTGTTCTCCTAGAGAAAGAACAAAGGAGTTTGCAAACAGGGTAGTAGAAAACAGCTAGAAGGTCTGTAGAATAAACCACATAATTTGACATTAAAATGGTTAAAAGAATGAGGGAAGCTATAATAAGGATAATTAGGTAGGTGTTTATTCAGTGCCAAACCAAAAGAGCCATACATACCTCCTTTGCATCAAATCTTCCTGTCCAGAGGCATAAAAGAATACCACACCAGGATTTCTGTTGTCCAGAAAAGCTACACTAACAGAAGTGGTGCAACTCCTGGTGAGGTTTCCAGATCATGTATGGCTTAGGTTTTTATTCCACTAAGCCTTTCCAGTATAAATAGAGCTTATGCTGACAAAAGAACATTTTACTTAGTAAAAATTCCTCAGCCAGCTCTTCAACCAGGAGCTCTCTTAATCAAAGCAGGGTTTTTTTTATCTTCTGTGTTGTCACTGCCTCTACACTTCCTGTCAAAATGGAAATACTGTGTGTGATGGTTTGGGTGTTCCCCACCCCCCACACACACTGAAGTAATATCACCCAGACTAGACTCAGCCACTCTGGAAAATTGAATGCAGCTTTATATTTACAGCTTAGCACAATATACAAGCAGATATTTACAATAGATACAGAAATATACAAGTTAAAAACACAACAGCCCTCGCAGAAACCAGAGTCCACAGGAGGGGCTCTCAACCACCCTTCCACCTTCTTCCCACTCCTCTACCTTACCCCATATTTTGCCTTATGTTCAAGGTGAGCTTGGAGGTTTGGCCAAGGGGGTTAGGAAGGATTAGCTGGGCAGCAAGTTAGAGAGAAAAATGCAGCCCAAAGCCCAGAGAGAGACTCTGTTATCTATGTTTGTGTTCTTGTTCTTATGCGTCTCAGCAAGCCTATGAGTGCAGCAGACATCACCATTGTTTCCTTTTCACAGCCTATCATCTAATTCTTCTCACCAAAGTATTCCAGCTAGCTTCAAACTACCACACTGTGAGAAGTAAAATCACATTCTGGCCAGTGCAGAACACAAGCCAAAGTTTGTAACATAGCTCCCACTCTAACACGAACACCAACAGAATAGATAGCTATGTGCCTTATGTATATCAGCACAGCTTCACTCCTTACAGAATCAAATGAGATTATTCTGGTACAGAATTTATACGTGGGGTGGGGGTGGGGGAGGGTGTTTGTGCTCGTGTGTGCATTTGTGTGTGCATATATTCTGTACACATATACATATAAATGCAGACATTTACCATATCTGTATATGTAATAGTTAAATGGAATCAATATAGTTAGCACAAACCAAAGATGACTCCCTCCACCAAGGTAACAAAGCAACACAGATTTCAAGTGGAAGAGAAGCCTTGTACAATACCAGAATTACAATGTTAGGCTAAGATGAAAGTTCCAAGAAACAGTTTTACCCTATAATTGGACCAGTTACTGGTTCCCCTTCAGTGAATTTCCTGACAGGAGCCCCTATCCTCAGAAGGTTTGCTGCTCACAATTGCCTGCTTCAGCCTCTCCTTGCAGCTAATTGCTGGCTTTCTTGTGTTGCAGGCAGAAAGGCTGATTGCCAGGTGGGAGAGATGGGAAGGATTTTTCCCATACCAACACACTGCTTAGTGTAGGTTGGTTTTTTTTTCCTGCGTTCTTAGTGTCCAGTAGGTCTGGTTTTGTTGGTATTGAAATGAGTGCCCCTGCAACCTTGGGCAACTCTGCTGAGTGAGGATGTTGAAAGGGCTCCAAGGGCTCTGCAAACAAGTAGAACAGCAGCAGGTGAATCCTGAGCATATATACATATATATAGCAGGACAGGGAATATGTTTTTGCACCTTGAATGGCTCACGTCTCACTGTGTCTCCTGTCCCAGCGGAGTCCCATGTGGCAGATCAGAGGAAGTATGGCTGTTACTATATACCACATTAGAAGTTATTATTCCCAGAGGAGATCCAGCTTTGCCAACAACATTAGCTGGTTTTACTCCAGGGAGATTAACAGCTGTTAAATACAGCTACAGCATTCTCATTTAGCCAAGCACCACGTCTCTTACCAGGTACCCACTCAGGGCTGGCTCTGCTCACGTGGCTGTGCATTAATAACTCTTTTCTTCCGGAATTCCAGGGGATATTGAAGGGGTTTATGTGACATTGCTCTTCTGAACTCATTTCTGAAAGGTTTACTCAGCCTGCTTCAGAGACCTCTGATGTATAACTTCTACAGATACAGGGAGGTAGCACAGGAGAATAACCCACCCTGTGGAGTCTGGGTGCTTCCTGCTCTTTGGAGTCTAGCAGAAACTTGTACAAAATCCTCAAAAGGTTACTAGTGAAATGTTGAGATTCATAGAATCATAGAGTCATAGAATCATAGAATGGTTTAGGTTGGAAGGGACCTCAAGGATCATCCAGCTCCAACCCCCTGCCATAGGCAGGGACACCTCCCACTAGAGCAGGCTGCTCAAGGCCTCATCCAACCTGGCCTTAAACACCTCCAGGGAGGAAGCATCCACAGCCTCCCTGGGCAACCCATTCCAGTGTCTCACCACCCTCACTGTAAAGAACTTCCTCCTAACATCCAGTCTAAATCTCCCCTCTTCCAGTTTAAACCCATTCCCCCTCGTCCTGTCATTACAAGACCTTGTCAGTAGTCCCTCCCCAGCCTTCCTGTAGGCTCCCTTCAGATACTGGAAAGCCACTATAAGGTCTCCTCTAAGCCTCCTCTCCAGGCTGAAGAGCCCCAACTCTCATAGCTTGTCTTCATAGCAGAGCTGCTCCAGCCCTCTGAGCATCTTCATGGCCCTCCTCTGGACTCGCTCCAACAGTTCCATGTCCCTCTTGTGTTGGGGGCTCCAGAACTATACACAGTACTCCATGTGGGGTCTGAGGAGAGCAGAGCAAAGGGTGAGAATCACCTCCCTTGCCCTGTTGGCCACGCTTCTCTTGAAGGCTCTCCCAAATTCATTCAGAATTGCACTAAATAATAATCAAAATGAATGAGATACTGATGATGGCTTTAATGTGGACACCTGCTCAGCATCACGCCCTGCAGCCCAGAACTCCTGGGCTCAAGTGATCCAGCAAACTCAGCCTCTCTAGTAGTTGGGACTACAGGCATGTGCCACTGCACCCAGCAAATTAAAGAATGAAGCTTTATATTCACAGCTTAGCACAATATCCAAGCAGGTATTTACAACAGATACAGCTACAGACAGAAATAGACAAGTTAAAAAGTAATACAGAAACACAACAGCCCTCCCAGAAACCAGAGTCCCCAGGAGGGGCTCCCAACCACCCTGCCACCTCCTTTCCACCCCTCTACCTTACCCCAGAGTTTGTCTTATGTTCAAGGTGAAGTTTGGAGAATCAGCCAGGGAAGATAGAAAGCAGATGGATTAGTCACACAGACAGCAGGTTAGGAAGAGAGGGAGAAGTGCATGCAGCTAGAGCCCAAGAACAACTCTGTTATCTATGTTTGTGTTCTTGTTCTTATACATCTCTGCAAGCCTATGAGTGCAGTAGACATCACCATTGTTTCCTTTTCACAGCCTATCATCTAATTCCTCTCACCAAAATATCCCAGCTAGGCTCAAACTAGCACAGATACTTTCCCAGAACAGAGATAAACAACATTTCTGAGAGGTCAACAAGGAAAAAAAGCATTTTCAAACAACAAAACACTAAATAACGTCCAGTGGAACAAACACTTAATCACAAAACTTCACAAAATTCCCTCTAACTACACCACACATCTCAAGTTTCTATTGCATGGATTTCTTCTAGGATAGTTAGAAGAGAGATCAAAACTGGCCTTACAGCTCAAAGCTAGTTGCAAACTTAACTATGAAGAGCCTAGTGTCTCTCCATAATTAGCCCATCAAACAGGGAATGTACTTGTCAGACGGTGAATGCATATACAATTATTCAGCCATGTTTAAAGCAGCAAAGGAATAAACATGATCAAAGAGCATCCAAGAATTAGGGATAGATCATTTTAATTTCTGAAAATTGCACTACACGTCAAATGTATGACAAATAGAATAAATAACAGACAAATTGTGATTTATAAAGTTTGCATACCACCTAGGGGTTAGGGTGACATCATGCAGCAAAAGAAGAACCATAATGGAAGATTAAATTTCACCTGCAAAATCCACTAGTATTTTCATGTACTGCTGAAGCAGTTCTCAAAACCGTCTTCTCCCCCTCTACTTCACTCTGCTGAGACCCCACCTGGAGTACTGTGTCCATTTCTGGAGCCCCCATCACAGGAGTGATGTGGATGTGCTGGAACATGTCCAGAGAAGGGCCACTGGGACAGAGGGCTGCAGCACCTCTGCTATGAGGACAGACTGAAAGAGTTGGAGCTGTTCAGTCTGCAGAAGAGGAGGCTCCCAGGTGACCTTCTTGTGCCCTTCCAGGATCTGAAGGGGGCCTACAAAAAAGCTGGGGAGGGACTTTTCAGGATCTCAGGGAGTGACAACACTAGGGGGAACAAAGCAAAGCTGAAGATGGGTAAGTTCAGACTGGACATGAGGAGGAAGTTGTTCAGCATGAGAGCGGTGAAAGCCTGGTTACCCAAGGAGGTGGTTGAGGCCCCGTCCCTGGAGGTGTTTAAGGCCAGGCTGGATGAGGCTGTGGCCAGGCTGATCTAGAGTAGGGTGTCCTGAGGGTTGGAACTGGATGATTCTTGTGGTCCCTTCCAACCCTGACTGATTCTATAATTCTATGATCTTTCACTGATCTATGGCTCATGGGTGTGTTTTCCACTAACTGCTCAAATCAGGTTTCTATACTGTTAAGGAAGCCACAATCTATCCTTGTAATTACAATGCCTTGGTTGTCTCCATGCTGCTTCATGCATATTTTCTGTTGATCTTAACACAGTTACTCCTCAATGCTGCAACGTAGCTCCAGTTAACAGAGTTCCTTGCAAATGCTTCAGGTGCATGTAAAACACGGCAGAAATGTAAGTGATTTCTGTTCTGTGCTTGATCATACGGCTTAAGCAACCTTCCAGCCCTCATCTGCTCTGAGTGCTCATACCTCTTTGCAGGTGAGATAAGAGGGGGCAGTCTCTGTGGGCCTGTTCCCTTACAGTGGGACTGATTCCCAGCTCACAACACATGCTACCAGCCTCTAACATCTAGATGCACAGCATTCTCTGATTCCCACCCTGTCTTCCCCAAGTAGAGCTGGACTCCGGAACTGGATTCAGATACTCATGGATCAGGATGTAAGGCAGAACAGACAAAGTCCTCCTCCGTGGTTGGCCACAGAAGGAGAGGCTTGGCCCTAGCGATGGCTCAGCTTTACACTGAGCATGATGTAGATGGAGTGGAATCCCTTATTGGTCAGTTTAGGGTCACCTGCCCTGTCTGCTCCTCCCTGCAAGTGCAGCCTTTCACTCTGCACCCTCCAAAGTGGGACACAGGATTGAGCAATGACCTTGGCCTGAACATCAACCCTTGGCAGGGCACATTCCCTCTGACCTGGCCTGGCCACAGCTCATTTGTTGTGGGTGCTGCTCTCTGAAGTTATCTGCATCTTTCCAGCATGGAAACAGCTCAGAGCCTGGCCATGCTCATGGGCTACCAGAAGATCCTGCAGCTGAGTGACAGAGCTAACCCCAGCCTAGCAGAGCAAAGGACATTGGCACATCAGGTTCATCTGTCCCCCTGACACTGCTGCCAAAGCTCTGACACAGCCCTAGTAGCAGAGCAAAGATTCCCACAGCAATTCTCCTAGCTATCAGGTGTTTGTATTTGGAGCTGTTCAGCTGTGTTAGATCAACTGCAATGTATTTACACCAGCTGGTTTTCTTTGAGTCATGGAAACCTAGAAAGAACAAAGACTGAAATCCTCAGCGCAGTCTAGTTCAGAAGCAAAAACCCTGGGACATACTTCGTGCTTGTTATTATTTAAGTTAAAGGAAAACAGCCAGCATGCAAAAAGCAAGTCAAGACTGTCTCATTTTCCTATTTCATGCTAAGATTAAGGTGTGACTGTCACCCATCCCTTTTTGTGCTTTATGCAAGATGGACCACTTCAGAACCTAGTTTGCACTGCACCTCTCCAGGTGGCAGTATGAATGTGATGCTTTCGTTGGGAAAGAAGGTCCATGCAGCAAGAAAGGGCAATGTAGATGGGACAGTGTAGCTTCTGGATGTTAATATTAACAGACTTATAACACTATTTATTGGACCTAAAGTCCTGACCTTGCATATTCTGTATGTGAAACTACTGGGTGGAAAGTCTGCATAAAACATTCATATAAATAGAAGTCTGTCACTGAAAAATAAAAAGGTGCTGACAAATCATGTAAAGGATGTCTGCCCCCTCCAACTGGCACAGCCCTGTAGCAGGTATCCATGTCAGCTAAGGCCTTTCAGACTTCTGAATTCCAAAAAGCTTTCTGATAGGCACAGGTACAGGCTGGGTGGTGAATGGCTGGAGAGCAGCCCTGAGGAAAAGGACCTGGGGATCTGGGTTGACGAAAAGCTCACCATAAGCCGGCAGTGTGCACATGCAGCCCAGACAGCCAACTGTGTGCTGGGCTGCATCAAGAGAAGTGTGACCATCAGGGCAAGGGAGGGGATTCTCCCCCTTTACTCTGCTCTCATCAGACCCCACCTGGAGTACTGTCTGCAGTTCTGGAGCCCCCAACACAAGAAGGACATGGAACTGCTGGAGCGGGTCCAGAGGAGAGCCACGAAGATGATCAGAGGGCTGCAGCACCTCTGCTGTGAGGACAGGCTGAGAGAGTTGGGGCTCTTCAGCCTGGAGAAGAGAAGGACTCGATGAGACCTTATAGTGGCTTTTCAGTATCTGAAGGGAGCCTACAGGAAGGCTGGGGAGGGACTATTTACAAGGTCTAGTAATGTCAGGACGAGGGGGAATGGGTTTAAGCTGGAGGAGGGGAGATTTAGACTGGATGTTAGGAGGAAGTTCTTTACAGTGAGGGTGGTGAGACACTGGAACAGGTTGCCCAGGGAGGTTGTGGCTGCTTCCTCCCTGGAGGCGTTT
>WAAF01017788.1:68358-83906 GCA_013400475.1 Tricholaema leucomelas
AAACAAAACCACTGAAAATTATAGAGACTAAAAATTGAAGTATTTAAAGAATTGCTGTCCTCCTCCTCCACTGGCAGGACGTATTGTCTTCTTTAGGCTTAGGTCTTTCAGAAGCCTCCGAGGGTCGTTAAGACCCATAAAGGGTGATTAAGGTGGATGCGGTCCTTCTGAGTTTGTCTTTCAGAGCGCCAGGGGCTCCTTCTGCAGAAGCTATCCAGGCGGGGGAGAACTCCAAGGCAGGAACGAACTCCAAGGCAAGAACAAACTCCAAGGCGGGAAACCCAAGGCAGGAAGTCCCCCCAATATTTATACCCTTCCTAGAAAAAGAGTTGAGTTACCACTTCCTAGGCGTGAAGACCACAGCCAATCCCCAGCTGATTCCAGCGTGGGCCCTGCATGGGGTACCCCTCGTGCTGGAAGGGTCCCTTGCTCCTCCCTCTTCATGCCTGCAGGGCAGGGGGAGGAAACAGGCCTTTTTGCACCTATTCCTCTCCCACTCAAACCACAGAGGGAGAGGAATTTTGGGGTACACAGGACTCCAGGACACGTGCATCTTCCCAGGTCCTTGGGAGGAGCCTGAGAGTGGGTTCTCCAGCATTCTGGCCATGTGTCAATTCCCCACTCTCTGTGGGCATTCACCATCCCCAGCAATTTCCATGCTCCCTCCCAGCCCCACAGTTACCTCTTGTTTCCTCCCTGCCCACACTGGCACTTGGGAAAGTTTTTGCACAACTCTTTCACAGGGATGAGTCAAGCTCTGCCTCTTCTTTACAGTTTCCCACAACTCCCGTGCATCCACCCAAATAAAGAGAAAGAGATACCTTCTTTTTTCGCTGTCTTTCTTGGATATCTCTTGAAAAGGAAGGTGACATACTCTGATGAAAAACTAGCAAGCAAACACATAAACCAGATGCCATCTATCACAGGTTTCTCTATCCTCAAGCAACTGACACCTCAGCTGTATTCCTTCTCCTGCCCTGCAGCTCACAGTGTGCCTCAAAGCTCACTGAAAACAGATATTGATCCAAGATGCAGCAAGGATAGAGCCTTTTGAACAGCTCCACGCCATCATTTTTCCTGAGGATCTGAAAACATAGAAAGGCTGGTTCAGCTCAGAGAGCAGTGGCAATGTCTGCCCAAACTCTGTACAGCTGTGCTAGTTTGAGCCTAGCTAGCATGTTTTGGTGAGAAGA
Organism: Tricholaema leucomelas; assembly: GCA_013400475.1. Lineage (NCBI taxonomy): Eukaryota > Metazoa > Chordata > Aves > Piciformes > Lybiidae > Tricholaema lacrymosa > Tricholaema leucomelas. The sequence goes on from WAAF01017788.1 coordinate 69,552, forward strand.
ACTAGATGATAGGCTGAGAAATGAAAACAATGGTGAGGTCTACTTCGCTCACAGTCTTGCTGAGATGTGCAAAGAAGAAAGACAAAACAAAGATTAGGTCTCTTGCTTGCTCTCTTCTTTGCTGGGAGCTCTTTGCCTGCTGGGGAACTCATGGCTGTTAGCTGAACTCTGTCTTGCTTTCTAACCTCACCCTCCATTTGCTTTGGCTGATTTCACCTTTGCTTCTTAATTGTTTTTGGCCGAACCTCCATTCTTCCTTGGGACTGGGGTAAGGTTGAGAGGGGTAGGGGGAAGGTGAGGGGGTGGTTGAGAGCCCCTCCTAAGGATTCAGGTTTCTGGGAGGGGAGTTGTGTCTGTATTACCTTTTTACCTTGTATATTTCTGTATATACTGTAAATATCTGCTTGTAAATTGTGCCAGATGTAAATATAAGCTTCATTCAAATTTCCAGAGCCAACTGAGTCTAGTCTGGGTGATTTCTAAAGTTGTGGGGGGGCGGGGGACACCCAAACGATCACAACAGCCACGACACTCTATCTGCAGACAGGCTGACATGAAGCATTTGCTCTCAGCACAGGTATATTTTTTTACTGTTCAGACACTCTCAACTAGATTAATTTTTTGTTATTACCTTCATCAACTTAATATAGGTCTACTTTCAATTATACTGAGTCATAGTTAAGAATAATGCTAATTATTTGAATCACAGAATCATAGAATCAACCAGGCGGGAAGAGACCTCCAAGATCATCCAGTTCAACCTAGCACACAGCCCTGTCCAATCAACTAGACCATGGCACTAAGTGCCTCATCCAGGCTTTGCTTGAACACCTCCAGGGGTGGCGACTCCACCACCTCCCCAGGCAGCCCATTCCAATTCCAATCACTCTCTCTGCCAACAACTGCCTCCTAACATCCAGCCTAGACTTCCCCTGGCACAACCTGAGCCTGTGTCCCCTTGTTCTGTTGCTGGTTGCCTGGCAGAAGAGACCAACCCCAGATGGCTACAGCCTCCCTTCTGTTAAATGTGAAACTATCAAGACAGCATAGTCAAGAATAAATAGGTGGTTATAGATAAGACTTTGTCATCTGCTGAATAATTAAATGCAAGAAAGAAGTATCACAGAAGTGCTGCTCTGCCTACTCATGCCCTCATTCAGCTGAAGAGCTCACACACGTGTTTTTGTCCAGAACCCTGATTCTTAGTGTCATCACTTTGTTCACACATTTTGATTCCTTTTCAGTGATGCACAGGGAATCATAACCGGACCCTTCACTTCCAAGACAGTTTATAGTGTGTCAGGTTTGGAAGGGACCACATAGATCATCTAGTTCCAACCCCCCTGCCGTGGGCAGGGACACACTACCCTAGAGCAGCCTGGACACAGCCTCATCCAGCCTGGCCTTAAATACCTCCAGGGACAGGGCCTCATCCACCTCCCTGGGCAACCCATTCCAGGCTCTCACCACTCTCATGCTGAACAACTTTCTCCTCACATCCAGCCTGAACCTACCCATCTCCAGCTTTGCTCCATTCCCCCTAGTCCTCTCACTCCCTGAGATCCTGAAAAGTCCCTTGCCGGCTTTTTTGTAGGCTCCCTTCAGATCCTGGAAGGCCACAAGAAGGTCACCTGGGAGCCTGCTCTTCTGCAGGCTGAACAGCCTCAACTCTTTCAGTCTGTCCTCATAGCAGAGGTGATCCAGCCTGAGAAACTAATTCTGCTCCCAGACTAACACAAAATTACCAGAGTAGATGAGCCTTGTTTCAAATTCTGGCCATCTGTACAGAATCTCAGAAGACAGGTGCTTTAAACTGTCTTTGAGAATACCTGTGGAAAAACACTGATCATCCAGCTATTTGCATACCCACCACATTAAACACAGGGTGAGGCAGCTTTGAAAATTCTGGCATCGATTTCAATGCTTTCTGCAGTAACCTAAGATAAAATGCATTGTGTGTGTGCGTGTGTTTCAAAACCACACTTCAAACACTGGTGCCAGCGAGACGCTGCCATTTTAATTCTGAGCAAACAGTGGATCACCTGCTGAGTCCAATGTTAGGTCTAAAGTTTTCTGTCATTTGAAAGCAGTCTTTTGACTTAAATACAAAATCAGTGGCTTACACAGTGAATCATTATAAATCTCTTGCAAGCTTTTAAATCAATCAGTCAAGCTTAGGAAGCAGTGATTTGGAGAATCACAGCTTTGAGGCTTTGGGGCCTTTTTGTGCAAGGGAATAAAAGCAGACAAATTTGTAGCTTTTAAGAATAGTGGATAGTTTGCTTTTTACCTCCCACGAAGTAGCCAGGTTTGACTAGGTAGATTTACCACAATGTTTGAGGGGTGGGGTAGGGAAAGATGCTCTCCTTTTTTGTGTAAGAAGTTTGAGAGGAGAGGAGGGACACAGTCTCAAGTTCTGCTGGGGGAGGTCTAGGCTGGATGTTCGGAGAAAGTTCTTGCCAGAGAGAGTGATTGGCATTGGAATGGGCTGCCCAGGGAGGTGGTAGAGTCACCGTCCCTGGAGGTGTTCAGGAAAAGACTGGCTGAGGCACTTAGTGCCATGTTCTAGTTGACTGGATAGGGCTGGGTGCTAGGTTGGACTGGATGATCTTGGAGGTCTCTTCCAACCTGATTGATTCTATTCTATTCTATTCTATTCTATTCTATTCTATTCTATTCTATTCTATTCTGAAATCATAGAATCGACCAGGTTGGAAGAGACCTCCAAAATCATTCACTTCAACCTAGCACCCAGGCCTGTCCAATCAACCNCCAGGCCTCTCACCAGCCTTGCTGCCCTTTTCTGGACACCTTCCAACACCTCAGTGTCTCTCTTGAATTGAGGAGCCCAGAACTGGACACAGCACTCAAGGTGTGGCCTGACCAGTGTTGAGTACAGGGGAAGAATAACCTCCCTTGTCCTGCTGGCCACACTGTTCCTGATGCCATTGGCTTTCCTGCCCACCTGGGCACACTGCTGGTTCATCTTCAGCTCCTCTCTACCAGCACCCCCAGGTCCCTCTCTGCCTGGCTGCCCTCAAACACTCTGTCTCCAGTTGTAGTACTGCTTGGGGTTGTTGTGGCCAAAGTGTAGGACCCTGCACTTGGCCTTGTTCAGGCTCATCTCATTGACCTCTGCCCACCCATCCAGACTGTCCAGGTCCCTTTGCAGGGCTCTCCTACCCTCCAACAGATGAACACCTGCTTCTAGCTTGATGTCATCTGCAAACGTACTCAATTCCCTCATCCAGATCATCAACAAAAATATTGAACAGGCCTGGGCCCAGCACTGATCCCTGGGGCACACCACTATTGACAGCTGCCAACTGGATGTGGCACCATTCACCCTCGCTCTCTGGGCCCAGCCCTCCAGCCAGTTCTTGACCCATTTCAGAGTGAATCTGTCCAAGCCATGAGCTGCCAGCTGTGCCAGGAGATTGTTGTGGCAGACAGCGTCAAAGGCTTTGCTGAAGTCCAGGTAGACTACATCCACAGCCTGGCCCACACTCACCAGGCAGGGAACCTGATCATAAAAGGAGATCAGGTTGGTCAGGCAGGATCTGCCTTTCCTAAACCTATGTTAGCTGGGCCTGATCCTTTGGCCATCCTGTAGCTGCTGTGTGATGGCACCCAAGATGACCTGTTCCATGACCTTGCCTGGCACTGAGGTCAGGCTGTCAGGTCTGGAATTTTCTGGTTCCTCCCTCCAGCCCTTCTTGTGGATGGCAGCTTCCAGTCTTCGGGGACCTCTCCAGTGAGCCAGGTAAATCCATTGCCTAATATTGTTTCAAAACTCTGAAAGAGACAATAACACAGCAAAGGCATATTTAGTCTGCTTAACCATAAAACTCAGTCTAAAATGATTCTTAATTCAGAGGATTAATTATTTTCTGGCCTATTAATGAAGACTGAGGATTGCAAATGCTTTCCAGTGCAAGGATAGCCAAAGAACTGCTGCACTGGTGGCAAAAGTAGTGCCCCCTAGAATTCATTTGAAACCATAAAAGAGAGAATAACATAGCAAAGGCATATTTAATCTGCCTAACCATAAAACTCAGTCTAAAATGGTTCCTAATCCAGAAGATAAATTATTTTCAGGAGGATTGTGAATGCTTTCCAGTGCAAAAATAGCCAAAGAACTGCTGCATTGGTGGCAAAAGTGATGCCACCTAGAATTAAAGATTTTCCCACAATTGCAACACTGTTTCCAGCTGCTCATAACTTCTGCAGCTGAATAGCAAAGCTATCATTTTCTGTGCCTCTGCCTGGTTATAGCTTGTTTGCTGGAGAAGCACCAGCAATTCAGCCATGGAGTTGGGAGGTTTGTCAGAAGAAGATTAAACTTTTTATTCACAGGAACTGTACTTGATCCCACACATGTTCCATGATTTTTTTTCCATTTGGTTAGAGAGTGTTGCCCACCAGCTGAACTTTTTAGTTACTTTCATAACCCCCAATGGTGGATGAAATGTGTCTCTTTGTAAGAAGTGGTATGCTGCTTGATTTGTTCTGTCTCTGCTTACTTTTGAGTGTGTTTACACATACAGATACACATATATATATATGCATGCATTATCTACATGTGTGTATGCATGCGTAAGTATATATATAACATATCTGTAAGCACAAGTGAGCTAGCTTGAGCCTAGCTGGGATATTTTAGTGAGAGGAATTAGATGATAGGCTGTGAAAAGGAAAAAAGGAAACAATGGTGATGTCTGCTGCACTCACAGGCTTGCGGAGATGGATACAAACAAGAACATAAACATAGATAACAGAGTTGCTCCCTGGCTCTGGCTGCCTCCATTCTCTCTCTAACCTACTGTCTGTGTAACTAATCCATCTGCTTCCTTTAGACTGGATGTTAGGAGGAAGTTCTTTACAGTGAGGGTGGTAAGGCACTGGAACGGGTTGCCCAGGGAGGCTGTGGATGCTTCCTCCCTGGAGGTGTTTAAGGCCAGGCTGGATGAGGCCTTGAGCAGCCTGCTCTAGTGGGAGGTGTCCCTGCCTGTGGCAGGGGGTTGGAGCTGGATGATCCTTGAGGTCCCTTCCGACCTAAACCATTCTATGATTCTATGATTCTATGATTCTAACCCCTCTGGCCAATCCTCCAAACTCACCTTGAACATAATACAAAGTCTGGGATAAGGTAGAGGGGTGGAAAGGAGGTGGAAAGGTGGTTGGGAGTCCCTCCTGGGGACTCTGGTTTCTGGGAGGGCTGTTGTGTTTCTATATTACCTTTTTAACTTGTCTATTTCTGTCTGTAGCTGTATCTATTGTAAATACCTGCGTGGATATTGTGCTAAGCTGTAAATATAAAGCTTCATTCTTCAATTTCCAGCTCGGATGAGTCTAGTCTCAGTGATACCTTATGATTCTATTCTATTCTATTTTCTTCAGAGTAGGGGGACAGGGAACATCCAAACTGTCACAACAAGAAAGGAATGCTGCCTGTTCATTTTGTTCTTGCATCTCCACTCTGCTAGAAGAGAGGATTATACCTTGCCTGAGAATGAGGTTTCTTTCCTGAATGAGGTTTTAAAAGATGGGAATACATGGGTACATGTAGTATGGTATGGGAGGCTCCTGAAGCAGCAAAGGACTTGTTTGTGGTGGGGAGGGTGGGGGAAGCCACAATTGACCCTTAAGGATGACAGAAATCAGGGGATTTTTCCTGTGGCTAAGTGGTTGCATAGAGTTTGTGCAGCTTTATAAGGAAATTAATCTTGCCACTCTGGTAAGCCAGGATGGAAAAAAACAAGTATCAGCCCAGTCTATTAATGGAGAGAGATATTTACTACAGACCTGTAACTTTAGGCAGCACCTCTGAACATACTCTCTCAGGACCAGATTTTTTTAGGGGGGTTGTTATTGTCATTTATTTTAAATAAACCAAGCTTTACTGACTGGAAGCCCAGAGGTGCATTTTGGCATACTCGTTACTCTATGTCTGCACCACAAGTATATGAATCATAGAATCAACCAGGTTGGAAGAGACCTCCAAGGTCATCCAGTCCAACCTAGCACCCAGCCCTGTCCAGTTACCTAGACCATGGCACTAAGTGCCTCATCCAATCTTTTCTTGAACATCTCCAGGGATGGCAACTCCACTAGAGTTGAGATCACCCCTCAATGTTATATGTGTTTGAATGTTATATATCTTTGAACTCAGATCCTGCTGCCCTCCGTGTCCTTTCTCTGCTCTATTATCTACAGTTTCTCAGATGCTGGCAGTGACCCTGTTGACTAGTTGCAGTCTCACCAGTCTAGGTGCCCAGCTGGCTCTCTGTTACACAAAAGAAGGAAGAAAGAGACTTTAAGTATTCGTGAGTCATTTTCCTCCTCTCAAAAACACAAAGTGCCTTTGGCTATGGACCTGGAGAACTCAATTCAAGAGAGATGTTTAGATACTGGAACATGTCCAGAGAAGGGCAAAAAAGCTGGTGAGGGGCCTGGAGCACAGCCCTGTGAGGAGAGGCTGAGGGAGCTGGGGTTGTGCAGCCTGGAGAAGAGGAGGCTCAGGGCAGAGCTCATTGCTGCCTACAACTCCCTGAAGGGAGGCTGTAGCCAGGTGGGGTTGGTCTCTTCTGTCAGGCAACCAGTAACAGAGCAAGGGGACACAGTCTCAAGTTGTGCCAGGAGAGGTCTAGGCTGGATGTTAGGAGGAAGTTGTTGCCAGAGAGATTGATTGGCATTGGAATGGGCTGCCCAGGGAGGCGGTGGAGTCGCTGTACCTGGAGGTGCTCAAGAAGAGCCTGGCTGAGGTACTTAGTGCAATGGTCTGGTTGATCAGCTAGGGCTGGATGCTAGATTGGCCTGGATGATCTTGGAGGTCTCTTCCAAGCTGGTTGATTCTATGATTCTATGAGTATGCTCTGTGCCACATTCCTAACTCACTACTGTGTTTCAAAAGGGACAGAGGTACCCAGAACAAGTAACATTAGATAATTGCTTGATATTTTCTGTGATTTTTCCTGATGTGGCGTCTGTGACTATGCGAGGAAGCCAGGGAGCAGCTTGTCATTACAGCCCAGGAAAAGCCACATGCAATCAGTACAGTATTCCAACTGCCTGAGTCATCTGCCTTTGGCAGCATCTACAGCTGGTAAAATCAAGACATAAACTCTACTAATGGACAGTTACAAAATTTCCTCCGGAAAGTAAGTTTTTCTGTCATCTGTGATGACTTCAACTTTAAACAATAAAGTGGACGAAGAGAGACACTCTGGAATTCTTTTGTTAAACACCATGATGCACACAGTCATTTTGTGTGAGTACACTGTTAGTTTATATCCTTGGAATGAATACCAGGCCCTTGGCCCCCATCATCTCTTACAATAATGACTTTCACATATTAATTATGCATTGTGTATAGTAACATTTCCTTTGATCCATTTGAGATGTTGCTCTTTGACTGCATGAAGAGCTCCTTTGTCCTTGTGGGCTGCGAGTGGGTGGGTAGCAGCCAGCCCCTCACTTGAACTTGGCTTGGCTTGGGTGGCATTGTGACATGCTCAGCATTACTGAAAACAACAAAAAAAAAAGGCTACTTGCCTGACTTCTTATAGATTTAGATGCCCAAACTTACATATGCCATGTTAAAACAGTTCATAGAATCATAGAATTAGTCAGGGCTGGAAGGAACCACAAGGATCATCTAATTCTAACCCCCCTGCCATGGCCAGGGATACCTTACCCTAGATCAGCCTGGACACAGCCTCATCCAGCCTGGCCTTAAACACCTCCAGCAATGGGGCTTCAACCACCTCCCTGGGCAACCCATTCCAGACTCTCACCACTCTCACGCTGAACAACTTCCTCCTCATGTCCAGTCTAACCTACCCACCTCCAGCTTTGTTCCATTCCCCCAGCCCTGTCACTCCCTGATAGCCTAAAATGTCCCTCCCCAGATTTTTTGTAGGCCCCCTTCAGATGCTGGAAGGCCACAAGAAGGTCACCTGGGAGCCTCCTCTTCTGCAGACTGAACAACCCCAACTCCCTCAGTCTGTCCTTCAGTTCTGTAATTAAGTAAACCCAGTTATTTTCTCCTGCAATGATTGGACCCTTCATTCTTGCACATCTGAGGTGTATTCTTACAATTATTTTTATTATATATTTTGTATTTATGTATTTATTATTATATATCATTATTATTTTATTTTATATATATTACTTAATATATATAATATATTAAATATTGTTTAACTTATGCATGAAAATCACAATGTAAATAATATAAGACCTCGTTTTTACACAATGGGCCTAAGATAAACCTTGTGTAGTCAACAGAAAGAATAGCTTTACATTGGGTTGTCTTCAGATCTGCCCTAAGTTTCATTTTGTTCCTAAAATACTCTTTGCTCTTGCCAATTTTGCTTGTAATTTTCTGGGCTTTGTGCCTTTCTGGCTCTGGTACTGCATTAACATACTTTTATTGAATTATCTTTCTCATTCATGTTGAACTGAAAAAAACATTAAGAGCTTGCAGCACACTAAATTCAGGTAGATACAACATCACAGGAGCAGCGTTTGAATAGAAACATGAATCAGGTAATAAATAGCTCTCTTTGATCATTGTTTTTAAAATCTCTTGAACCATACTTTGATTAGTTCTATTTAATATTTAACATCTGGTTAGTCAATTTCAATCTGCAATGAGCGCTGCTGGAAAAAATTCTATGCTGACTAAATACATTTATAATACTACAAAGCTGACATGTAATTGATTTTAGTTCCCATAAAAGGATTATGTTAACTTTTCTTAATCCATATATTAGGGTTTTGTGAAGTCCAGTGAATTCACACCAGGGATGCTGAGTGTTTATTCCTTATCAATATTTTATGTAAAAATGATAGGATTATATTTTAGTCTAAGTACTGCTTGCTAGTTTTTTCCTCTGGCAAATGCAGCTAAAATGAAGACAATATTACGGTGCTGGGGTAGCATTGGTACAGTGAAGACCTATTAGAGGTTCTCTGTTGCTATATGTTCCAAATGATACCATACTGCACTGAAATTTGGTGCCACCAATCACCTCTGCTTTGTCTTCCATTTGCCTTAGCAGAGCCTGTAGTGGAAATGAATAGTTGGCTATTAATTATGACTATTCATTTTGGTAAGAATATTAATTTTTATTCATAATATTAAAAAATGGGGGAAATTCCCTGAGGTTCTTTGGATTTTCAGTCGACAGGAAGCACCTGCACAAAATTAAACAATTTAAGCAATCAGAACTTGGAAAACAGTAATGTGAAAACAGGAAAAATTCTAACTATGCTTATGGAGTCTTACATTCACTCCAGCAGATGTACTCACGACTCCTTTGGTCCCTGAGTAAATCTCCTGTATGAAAGACACTTTCAAACTCACGATGTGATCCCGGGGTAAAATACAAATATTTCAGGCAGAGGGAAGAAGGTGCTGCTAAACTGGCCAGTGTGAGCTACATACACGTGGCCACCTGTTAACGAGCCACGAATGAGGAGAGGCTCCCTGTGGACAAAGACACGGTGCAAAAAGGCAATGCAGAAAGGCTACTGTAGAAAGGCAATGCAGAAAGGCTGAATACAGAAAGGCAGAGTGCAGAAAGGTGTGGTTTCTAAATCATCCCCCTTTATATACTTGATTTGAAAATCAAACTGGCCAATAGGCACCAGCACCATTGTTCTGGCCAATGAATTCAAAGCTTCGTGCCTACTTTGACTGCGCAGGCACAGTGAGGCCAGCACAAGACACCTGACATGCGGTGCCAAGCCCTCTAGCCCTTAAGACTTTGCTCATCTACTCACCAGCATGACAGGAAGAGAGCAAGGGTTAAACCTGCCTGGAAGGATTTATACCTTACCAGGACAGAGCCTTCGGGAGGATCTGCTCCATGATCTTGCCAGGCACAGAGGTGAGACTGACTGGTCTGTAGTTCCCAGGGCCATCCTTTTTTCCCTTCTCAAAGATGGGTGTTATGTTATGTTATGAACCAGACTTTCAGTTCCCGCAAGGTGGTGGCGTCTTTCCTCTTTGGATGCCTAAGTGACTACTGGTGTGTGCTTGAGTACATATGGACTTTCAAACACTAGACCGTGATTTTGCACCTCCTTTATGTGAATTTACATATCTACTTTCCACTAGGGCACTTCAAAAGACATTTGATTTTTTTCCCATGTCTTGTCCTATATGTTTCTCACAGAGAAGAAATAATTTTCTTCTTGCAATAAAGAAATTCATTTCTGAGGTAGAAAATTACTAAATAATACAGATAATTTGAAAATTAGTGTCTCAAACAACTAGGTATCCTATTTCATGTTGTCATAAATAATTTTCCTCTATTCTTTTATCTTCACTAGAATGCAGATTTACAGCATAATAATAGGATGTAAATAAACTAATAGACAAATGCACCGTAAGACACTTGTTGATTTAAGTCACAGAGTCATACAATCAACCAGGTTGGAAGAGACCTCCAACATCATCCAGTCCAACCTAGCACACAGCCCTGGCCAATCAACCAGACCATGGCACTGAGTGTCTCAGCCAGGCTTTGCTTGAACACCTCCAGGGACAGCAACTCCACCATCTCCCTGGGCAGCCCATTCCAATGCCAGTCACTCTCTCTGTCAAGAACTTGCTCAGAACATCCAGCCTAGACCTCCTCCAGCAGAACTTGAGACTGTGTCCCTCCTCTCCTCTCAAACTACTTACACAAAAAAAAAGAGAGAGTCTTTCACTTTTGTTTGTCCAAAACATCCCTTTTCTTAACACATAAGAAACAATGTACATGTTTGGACCACACAAAAAATTGTTTTACAGGAGAAAACACCAAGTTAGGAGCAGGTGTTGATCTGTTGGAGGGTAGGAAAGCCCTGCAGAGGGTCCTTGACAGGCTGGCTGGATGGGCAGAGGCCGATGGGATGAGATTGAACAAGGCCAAGTGCAGGGTTATGCACTTTGGCCACAACAACCCCAAGCAGCACTGCAGAAGAGGAGGCTTACGGCTGATCTCATTGCTGTCTACAACTACTTGAAGGGAGGCTGTAACCAGGTGGGGGTTGGTCTCTTCTGCCAGGCAAGCAGCAACAGAAGAAGGGGACATAATCTCAAGTTGTGCCAGAGGAGGTCTAGGCTGGATGTTAGGAGGAAGTTATTGGCAGAGAGAGTGATTGGCATTGGAATGAGCTGCCCAGGGAGGTGGTGGAGTCACCATCCCCGGAGGTGTTCAGGAAAAGCCTGTCTGAGGCACTTAATGCCATAGTCTAGTTGATTGGATAGGGCTGGGTGATAGGTTGGAGTGGATGATTTTAGAGGTCTCTTCTGACCTGGTTGATTCTATGAATCTACGAAAAAAAACCCAAATGTCAACTCCATTATGCCAACTGTTACATACAAAAGCTAAATTGTATTAAAAACACTTGAGAAACACTGAGGCATTTGTTTTCCAACCAGGAGCCTGCAGCTCTGCAAACAGTGAATAACGATGGAGTTCATTTGTTAGCAGCAATGCTACACTTCAAGCGCTGAATACTTGTTCTAAGTTAACATGTGGCACTTAAATGATATATAACTCCTGGGTTTATTTCCATGAAAAATGTATTACAGCCTCTGCTCTGTCTGTGAAAGGTCACCCTCTTACATGTTTAGACAATTGAGAAGTAGAGATATGATTACATGTCCCTGACTGTTGCTCCTTTACTAGTATTACCCCCCTCACTAGTCTGTAGTTTAAGGTACTGCCCTGGGTTAGGGTGGATCCCTCCCCTGGTGGAATAAACTCACCACAACACAGATTATTTTTAGAATGTCAGGGGAAAATGAAATTGTATTTCTTATTGTTTAAACATAACAGTATAAGGAGAAATAAACTACTGGAGAAATAGAATAACCTTAACGAAGATGGGGAAGGGGTCAAGTGGCAGAGAAGCAGCAGCCAAAACAGCAGCGGGGAAGATAGCAGCAGGCACGGCTGAAGCACCAGAAGCAGCAAGGGGAAGGTCCAAGCTGTGCTTCCAGACATAAAGCTCTTGATGCTCCAATGAAAGGATAGTAACTTATCCATTGTTGCCATTCTATGGCCTGTCCCTAGAATGTTCACCTCTCCCCTATGTCTGAGCTAGAAATCCAGCTCAAACGGCCACAGCTACAGGCAAATTTGTGTAGGTTTAATGAAATTCCTCTAAATAGTCTGAACAGACTCAATGTTGTTTCTGTGTAAGGTCAGAAAAGGTAGCCAAGCTCAGCAAAAAGTCCTTCACCCGCTGGTGCGGAAAAAAACGGACCCTGAACTGACAGAAAACCCCTAGGTGGGATATTTAAATCTTAACTAAGTGGTCAGTTAAGTGCCTGCAGAAGTAAAAGGACAGATAGCATATTTGGTATGCTAATAGAAACCTATTTACTGGAGGAAGTGACAAAAACATCAATCAAATCAGAAAGGACTATTAAGAACTGTTAACTCCCTTTCAGATGAGCAATGATTTCCATTGGGAAGTAAATAAATATTCATGACAGGGAGCAGTGATAAAAATTTCACCAAAATTACCTCTGGCAAGGCTTCTGCACCAGACCCATCTTTAGGAGAGGCATTTGGCTGGCATGTTGGAAAGAATCATAGAATAGAATTATAGAATCATACAATCATGGTATCATAGAACAATAGAATCATAGAAACAGCCAGGGTTGGAAGGGACCACAAGAATCATCTACTTCCAACCCCCTGCCATGGGCAGGGACACCCTACACTAGAGCAGCCTGGACACAGCCTCATCCAGCCTGGCCTTAAACACCTCCAGCAATGGGGCTTTAGCCACCTCCCTGGGCAATCCATTCCAGGCTCTCACCAATCTCATGATGAGCAACTTCCTCCTCACCTCCACTCTGAACCTCCCCACCTCCAGCTTTGCTCCATTCCCCCTAGTCCTCTCACTCCCTGAAAGCCTAAAAAGTCCTTCCCCAGCTTTTTTGTAGGCCCCCTTCAGATCCTGGAAGGCCACAAGAAGGTCACCTGGGAGCCTCCTCTTCTGCAGCCTGCACAGCCCCAACTCTTTCAGTCTGTCCTCATAGCAGAGCTGCTGCAGCCTTCTGAGCATACTTGTGGCCCTACTCTGGACACGCTCCAGCATCTCCACATCCCTCTTGTAACAGGGGCTCCAGAACTGGATGCAGTACTCCAGGTGGGGTCTGACTAGAGTGGAGTAGAGGGGAAGAATCACTTCCTTCAACCTGCTGGGCGCACTTCTCCTGATGCAGCCCAGGCTCTGATTGGCTTTCTGGGCTGCAAGTGCACACTGCTGGCTCATGTTGAGCTTCTCATCCACCAGCATCCCCAAGTCCCTCTCCTCAGGACTACTCTCCAGTCAGGCACTGCCCAGCCTGGATTTGTGTTTGGGATTGCCTCGACCCAGATGCAGGACCTTGTTGAAGCTCATGAGGTTGGCTTGTGCCCACCTCTCCAGCCTATCCAGGTCCCTCTGGATGAATCCCTGCCCTCCAGCCTGTCTGCTGCACCACACAGCTTGGTGTGGTCAGCAAACTTGCTGAGGCTGCACTCAGTGCCTCTGTCCATGGCACCTACAAAGATGTTGAACAAGACTGGTCCCAGGTCTGATCCCTGGGGGACTCCACTTGTCACTGGCCTCCACTTGGACATGGAGCCATTGACAGCCACCCTTTGAGTGTGGCCACAAAGCCAGTTCTTTATCCACCTCATGGTCCACCCATCAAACCCATGTATCACCAGCTTGGAGACCAAGATGTGGTGTGGGACAGTGAGGAAAGGGATCAAATGTTTGCAGAACTCCACACAAGTCCGAGAAAAACTTGTTCCATCTTCTTTTTACCTTCCTCAAAACTCTGCTGTAGATGTTGTGTAAAAATATTGTCCAGTAAGTAATAAAACCTGATAATTTTTAGAGATTTAAGGATCACTTTGTTAAAATTAGAACTCCCATTTCCTTATACTTATTTTGATATGTTTCTGCAAGATAAAAAATACTGCAAAAATGAATACTGCATCCTAACAATCTACATAATTTAAAAAGCAAGGCTTAAGCTCTTTTATGCAGATAATTCTGTCTACAGAGCTCAACATTTATCAATGACACAGTATTAAAAGGGTTATTATACATTTACAGTGTCCTAGACCCAGATCTGAAAAGAAATATTTTTTTGGCTTTTCTCTCATTGCTGTGTAAAAGAATCACAGAATATTAGAGTCTGGAAGGGATCTCCAGAGATCATCAACTCCAATCTCCCTGCCAAGGCAGGATCCCCTAGGGTAGTCTGCACAGGAATGCACCCAGGCAGGTTTGCAAAGTTTCCAGAGAAGGAGATTCCGCAATCTCTCTGGGCAGCCTGCTCCAGTACTC
>WAAF01017792.1:0-18932 GCA_013400475.1 Tricholaema leucomelas
TCCCCAGATGCAGGACTCTGCACTTGTCACTGTTGAACTTCACCTGGTTCCTCTTTATTAAGGATCAATTATCAGAGCTGGCTGATGTCTACATATCTCACATTTGTGCTCTGCTTGCAGAGTTGTGCCTTTCCCTAAAGAGAAATATTTTAGTGCTGCAAGAGTCTTACAGTGTATAGAACCAATGCAGTGAGGTATCTTGTTCATGTTACAGTTTATCTGAGTGGCTGTACCAGAGTGACTAAAACTTTCTGCTCAGCTGATGATTAGTTCTGCACATGCCTGCAGTTGCATGTGATGCAGGAGGGGACACCAGTGGAACATGGGTGCTAGAGGAAGAAAGAAACCTGGGGGTGCTGGTAGAGAGTAGCTCAAGATGAGGCAGCAGTGTGCCCAAGTGGGCAAGAGAGCCAATGGCATCCTGGCCTGGATCAGGAACAGTGTGGCCAGCAGGACAAGGGAGGTTCTTCTGCCCCTGTATTCAGCATTGGCCAGGCCACACCTTGAGTGCTGTGTTCAGTTCTGGGCTCCTGAATTCAAGAGAGATGTTGAGGTGCTGGGAGGTGTCCAGAGAAGGGCAACAAAGCTGGTGAGGGGCCTGGAGCACAGCCCTGTGAGGAGAGGCTGAAGGAGCTGGGGGTGTGCAGCCTGCAGAAGAGGAGGCTCAGGGCAGACCTCATTGCTGTCTACAACTACCTGAAGGGAGGCTGTAGCCAGGTGGGGTTGGTCTCTTCTGCCAGGCAACCAGTTGGAACTAGATGATCCTTGTAGTCCCTTCCAACCCTGACTGATTCTGTGATTCTATGATATTTCTTAAATCAGTCTTCTAAAAACAATGACCTTTGTTGACCATGAAAGGTGATTCCTTTTGAATGACAAGACTGTGCATCACAAACGAGTTGAAGACAGACAATTAACTTATCACCAAATCTCAGACTGGTCGAGGTTGGAAGGGGTGCCTAGAGGTCCAGCAGGGCCACCTAGAGCTGAGTGCCCAGGACAGCATCTAGAGAGTTACTGTGTGCAGTTATTTGACAAAGAGCTGTGTATCTATTTTGCTTCTACAGCTATTTGTTTTTCCAGTGTCTAAAAGACTACCTGAGTGCTTAGTAATATTATTTACTAACAGACTCCATACACAATTTGATGGTCTAGTGCCTAGGGGAAAGAGTTTCCACAATACATTAACAACAGGGATTAAATTAGAGGTGCAGTGTCAGTGTTCCAAGGTGTGAATGGTAATATTTCAGATCATTTTCCCCCCATGGTGATTTCTAGCAAGGTTGTCAGTGTCTGCAGGCTGAACATTCATTGGGTAGAAGTGTGCTGCAGAGAGGGGTTTGTTCACACAGCTCTCATTTGTGCTAAATATACTTGTCTGTGTTTTCTCCTTCCTGTGGTGCAGCAAATACAACACTCCCACCAAGAAAGGCTCCTGAAAACATGAACATCGATCTCAGACTTTTTCAGCTGCTGCAGGTAGTCTCCTCAGACACCCATAATCTAAAATGATTCTCCCACAGTCATCACAAAGTACAAAAGGAGTGCAGGAGGGCAATTACAACTAGAGAATCTAAACTTGGAAGCGAATCTTGCTGGCAAAGAGGAATGTACATTTTAATCCTTCTCCCAGCAGGAGCTGCAGTGAGTCAGATGCAGCAGGTGTAATTATGATGACAGAATAGAATAGAATCAACCAGGTTGGAAGAGACCTCCAAGCTCATCCAGTCCAACCTAGCACCCAGCCCTAGCCAATCAACCAGACCATGGCACTAAGTGCCTCATCCAGGCTTTGCTTCAACACCTCCAGGGACGGTGACTCCACCACCTCCCTCAGCAGCCCATTCCAATGCCAATCACTCTCTCTGACAACAACTTCCTCCTAACATCCAGCCTAGACCTGCCCTGGCACAGCTTGAGGCTGTGTCCCCTTGTTCTGTTGCTGGTTGTCTGGCAGAAGAGACCAACCCCAGCTGGCTACAGCCTCCCTTCAGGTAGCTGTAGACAGCAATGAGGTCTGCCCTGAGCCTCCTCTTCTGCAGGCTGCACACCCCCAGCTCCCTCAGCCCCTCCTCATAGGGTTTGTGTTCCAGGCCCCTCACCAGCCTTGATGCTGGTCCTTGTCCCCATGCATTCAGCTGGGAGACAAAGCAGCTGGTTTAGCATTAACTGAAGCACAGGAAAGGAGACTGCCTTACAGATACTTTTAGGAGCAAGCTTAACAAAAATTGCTGCATGGAGACCCCTAACAAAAAGTCCATACTGGTCTGGCCTATTTAAGTCAATGTGAAGCTTCAGGAGCAGGTCCAGGAGGAGCCTATTTTATAAAGATGGCTCCAAAGAGGGATTTTGTTTACAACCTGAATAATGCAGCACCTTTTCTACTGACCTCTCAAAGTTACAATTTAACAGATTTTATTCCCTTAAGTTGGGTAAAAGGTATAAAATGCCTCAACCCCTGACAAACTGTTCTGTAACTCTTAATGCAGCTGCACCTACAATGATGATGCTCAATTGACTTTTGAACAGCTTTGTCTGAACGTCAGGAAGGAAGAGGCACAAGGCAGAAATAATTTCACAGTAGTGAAGAAGCATCCAGGAAAGCCAACAGACAAAACCCAAACCAGAGTACACTGCACTTTGGATCTGGGAAGAAGCAGGCCCAGATACACATAGAATCATAGAATCAGACAGGGTTGGAAGGGACCACAAGGATCAGCCAGTTCCAACCCCCCTGCCATGGGCAGGGACACCCTACCCTAGAGTAGGCTGCCCACAGCCTCATCCAGCCTGGCCTTAAACACCTCCAGCCATGGGGCCTCAACCACCTCCCTGGGCAACCCATTCCAGCCTCTCACCACTCTCATGCTCAACAACTTCCTCCTCACCTCCACTCTGACCCTATCCACCTCCAGCTTTGCTCCATCCCCTCCAGTCCTGTCACTCCCTGACAGCCTGAAAAGTCCCTCCCCAGCTTTTTTGTAGCCCCCTTCAGATCCTGGAAGGCCACAAGAAGGTCACCTGGGAGCCTCCTCTTCTCCAGCCTGCACAGCCCCAACTCTTTCAGTCTGTGCTCACAGCAGAGCTGCTGCAGCCCTCTGAGCATCCTCCTGGCCCCTCTCTAGGCACTCTCCAGCATCTCCACATCCCTCTTGTAATGTGGGCTCCAGAACTGGATGCAGTACTGCAGGTGGGGTCTCAGCAGAGCAGAGCAGAGGGGCAGAATCCCCTCCCTCACCCTGCTGGCCACACTTCTGCTGCAGCCCAGGCTCTGGTTCTTTCCTGTAGTTACTGAATTTGGACAACTCCTAGAAAAAAGCTGCTTTGTGACAACCAGTCTGTATTAATGAGCTATTTCTAGCAGACATAATGTAGTCATTCAGGGCTGCTGGCATTCTGAATATTTTTCCATGGTAAGCTTTCAGCAGCCTGTGAGCAGTCACAGATTTGCATCAGGCAAACCGCTGGCGTCTGTGTTCAAAAGCAAACACCTGTATCATTTGCAAAGTTGTCACAACAATCTCCTTCCAGGAGGTAGCACTGCCTGGATGTCACCACACGCAGCAGACTTAAAAAGCTCAAGCCTGCAAAATGAAATTCAGTCTTGTTTAACGACCTGAGGAAATGAGACAGTTTTCATTTCAGAGGATGTGGAAGAACTATTCTGGATCTTGGCTTTTCCACTTCCAGGGAGAGTATTTTCACAGTCTCACAGTATTACCAAGGTTGGAAGAGACCTCACAGATCATCAAGTCCAACCTGTTACCACAGAGCTCAAGGCTAGACCATGGCACCAAGTGCCACATCCAATCCTGCCTTGAACAGCTCCAGGGATGGCGACTCCACCACCTCCCTGGGCAGCCCATTCCAGTGTCCAATGACTCTCTCAGGGAAGAACTTTCTCCTCACCTCAAGCCTAAATTTCCCCTGGCTTATCTTGAGGCTGTGTCCTCTTGTTTTTATTTAAAAGCTTCTGGGTTGGAGGTTATGGAGGAAACTAGGTCAGTTTTAACAAAGTGGATCAATAAATCCAAATCTTAGAATCATGGAATCCACCAGATTGGAAGAGACCTCCAAGCTCATCCAGTCCATCCTAGCACCCAGCCCTAGCCAGTCAACCAGACCATGGCACTAAGTGCCTCATCCAGGCTTGGCTTGAACACCTCCATGGATGGTGACTCCACCACCTCCCTGGGCAGCCCATTCCAATGCCAATCACTCTCTCTGCCAACAACTTCCTCCTAACATCCAGCCTAGACCTCCCCTGGCACAACTTGAGGCTGTGTCCCCTTGTCTGTTGCTGGTTGTCTGGGAGATGAGACCAACCCCACCTGGCTGCAGCCTCCCTTCAGGTAGCTGCAGACAGCAATGAGGTCTGCCCTGAGCCTCCTCTTCTGCAGGCTGCACACCCCCAGCTCCCTCAGCCTCTCCTCACAGGGTTTGTAATCTTGATGCCTTATTAAGCTGTCCTTAGGCATTAGGGAAAAACAACAAACAGCAGAGGCCCAGAACTGTTAAAAATAAAGTAAGTACAATCACTGTAAGTGTACAGCATCTTAATTTAGACTGAAATATTTCATGGAGGCATCAGTTAAAATGCCAAAGGATTACTTGCTCTGGTATCTTTTTCTTTCCTCTTCTGTGTGGAAAAAAGATGATGTTTACTCAGCTTGGATGGTGTCTGTGTTGCTGTCTGAAAGCTGAACCAAATTTTGGCCCCTAAGTTCTTGCCATCTGAGGCTGCACCTGTCCAAGAAACAACCCAACAGGGGTCAGAGGCTCCATCCAGAATCTTTCCTCCCTTCTGTGCAAGCAGAAGAGCACAGCAGGTGTAGCAGGAGATGCATGCTGTCACATCCTCTGTCCATATTGGATGAGTCAGTGGAATGGTGGTGCTGTTAGGACACGCGAGACCTCTGCGTGCCCCCCTCTTCTTCCCTTCGATGCTGATTCTGCCTGCAAACAGCACTCTGATGTTAGGAAGCCAATAGGAAGTTGCTTGGAAGCCTTTTAAGAACAATGAAAAATGGAATTCCACTTGCAAATAAAAATTACTTAGACGAGGAACAAAAAGAGAACAACGATTAGGTCACTTGGTTTAGTTCATCTTCCCTACACAACATTCTGCACCTGGTTCTAGGTCAATAGCAGCTGCAGTGGTGCCATGGTCTGGTTCATTGGCTAGGGCTGGGTGCTAGGTTGGACTGGATGATCTTGGAGGTCTCTTCCAACCTGGTTGATTCTATTCTATTCAATCTGGCCTCTTTGAAAGCAGTGTTACAGGTGTCAGAAAGTGCATTCTTTGCCATCACTAAACCTTAACAAAGTACAGCCCTAAAAGTCTGTTTTGGTCCTTCTACTGCAATACACAGGGATAAAAAGAAATAATCAGATGTGCAATTAGTTGATTTCCCTAAAATCACTCGAAAATCATTGTTTCATTTAAAACTCTCTCACACAGACCTCACTGCCAGTTACTTTTGAATTCAAATCTATGCCCAGCACTAATAAACATGAATTTTCTCCACTTTCTCTACAAGTCTGTAAATGCTATTGGGGCCCTCTGAGCATCCTCATGGCCCTGCTCTGGACATGCTCCAGCATCTCCACATCCCTCTTGTAATGGGGGCAGAGTACACTGCACTTCAGACCTGGGAAGAAACAGGCCCAGATAAACATAGAATCACAGAATCAGGCAGGGTTAGAAGGGACCACAAGGATCAGCCAGCTCCAACCCCCTGCCATGGGCAGGGACACCTCACACTAGATCAGGCTGCCCACAGCCTCATCCAGCCTGGCCTTAAGCACCTCCAGCCATGGGGCCTCAACCACCTCCCTGGGCAACCCATTCCAGCCTCTCACCACTCATACTCAGCAACTTCCTCCTCACCTCCACTCTGACCCTACCCATCTCCAGCTTTGCTCCATTCCCCCCAGTCCTGTCACTCCCTGATAGCCTAAAAAGTCCCTCCCCAGCTTTTTTGTAGCCCACTTCAGATCCTGGAAGGCCACAAGAAGGTCACCTGGGAACCTCCTCTTCTCCAGCCTGCACAGCCCCAACTCTTTCAGTCTGTGCTCACAGCAGAGCTGCTGCAGCCCTCTGAGCATTCTCCTGGCCCTTCTCTGGACACACTCCAGCATCTCCACATCCCTCTTGTAATGTGGGCTCCAGAACTGGATGCAGTATTCCAGTGGGGTCTTACCAGGGTGGAGTAGAGGGGGAGAATCACCTCCCTGGCCCTGCTGGCCACACTTCTCCTGCTGCAGCCCAGGCTCTTGTTGGCTCTCTGGGCTGCAAGTGCACACTGCTGGCTCCTGTTGAGCTTCTCCTCCAGCAGCACCCCCAAGTCTCTCTCCTCAGGGCTGCTCTCCAGCCACTCGTTTCCCAGCCTGGATTTGTGCTTGAGATTGCCCTGACCCAGAAGCAGGACCTTGCACTTGGTCTTGTTGAACCTCCTGAGGTTGGCTTGTGCCCACCTCTGCAGCCTGTCCAGGTCCCTCTGGCTGGATCCCTGCCCTCCAGCCTGTCTGCTGCACCACACAGCTTGGTGTCACCAGCAAACTTACTGAGGCTGCACTCAGTGCCACTGCCCATGACACCATGTCCATGTCCTAAAGGAACTTTTGAAATACTGAATAGTAAATTCTGCATCTTTGTCTTCCTCTGTGCTGAGTAACAATAAGGAGATTATAGATAAGGAAATCACGGATCTTGTGAGGACATCTTAAGGATGACGTTGTTAGGTTCAGGAAACTCTCCATAGGTTAAAAGTTAAATCAGATGTACAGACAATAGTAGGCACTGAGAGAAAAGGTTTTGGAAAACCATTTCAATTACTTGTTATGTACAAGAAGCTTGTTGTGTGCAAGAGAGATGTTGAGGTGCTGGAACGTGTCCAGACGAAGCTGGTGAGGGGCCTGGAACACAAACCCTATGAGGAGAGGCTGAGGGAGCTGGGGGTGTGCAGCCTGGAGAAGAGGAGGCTCAGGGCAGAGCTCATTGCTGTCTGCAACTACCTGAAGGGAGGCTGTAGCCAGGTGGGGTTGGTTTCTTCTCCCAGGCAACCAGAAACACAACAATGGGACACAGTGTGAAGTTGTGCTGGGGGAGGTCTAGGCTGGGTGTGAGGAGGAAGTTCCTGCCAGAGAGAGTGATTGGCATTGGAATGGGCTGCCCAGGGAGGTGGTGGAGTCGCCGTCCCTGGAGGTGTTGAAGCAAAGCCTGGATGAGGCACTTAGTGCCATGGTCTGGTTGATTGGCTAGGGCTGGGTGCTAGGTTGGACTGGATGAGCTTGGAGGTCTCTTCCAGCCTGGTTGATTCTGTGATTCTAAGAAGCTATGCTCTGCTCTGGGAGGATTTAAATGGTACCTTATTTAGTTTGAGAACAAAGAGATTTTCAGTTCATCTGTGTACATAGAAGAGGCAGCAGAATGGATTTGTTGTGTGCAAATCACAGCTAAGGTGATGCTGAGAAGAGCACAGATAAAGAGCTTAGTGTGGCTACAGGCAAACAACAATCATGTATGGACTCCAGTGTGCTGTTTGTGTGTGGCAAGGATGAGCAGTGATTAGATCTGAGCTTGTGGGACTCGGGGGAAGGGGTAGAGTTAATCTGAGTTTGGTTGTTAAATAGGTTGAACTGAATGATCTTGGAGATCTCTTCCACCCTGGTTGATTCTCTGATTCTATGACTTAATCACAAAGTTGTGTAGGTGTGTTTTATCCTCAGATACATTAAATGGCATATAACAGTCCAATAGGAGAATTCTGAATGCCCCAAGCAGATACTCATGACTGATTGCATCTGTTTCTTATAGAGAGTGAGATTGGACCTGGTGTGAGGATGTCTCTGCTATCTGCAGGAAGGTTGGACCTTTAGAGGTCACTTCCAACCCAGACCATACTGAGATTCTGTGACATTCTCTCTTAATGATTCTTTTAAAGAACCTCATAGCAACTATAGCTACATCTAAAATATTCTGACCTGTTTTCAGAACAATTTAATGTCAGAATAGAACAACAAGCAAATACATGACACAGTGCCAAGTGGTGTTCCTCAGGGGTCAGTGCTGGGACCAGTGCTCTGTAACATCTTTGCCAGTGATATGGACAGAGGAATTGAGTGCACCCTCAGCAGGTTTGCAGATGACACCAAGCTGTGTGGCACAGTTGACTTGCTGGAGGGCAGGGATCCATCCAGAGGGACCTGGACAGGCTGGAGAGCTGTGCCCATGCCAACCTCATGACATCTAACAAGGCCAAGTGTAAGGTCCTGCCCCTGGATCAGTGCAATCCCAGGCACAGATCCAGGCTGGGTGGGGAATGGCTGAGAGCAGCCCTGAGGAGAAGGACCTGGGGGTCTGGGATGATGAAAAGCTCAACATGAGCCTGCAGTGTGCACATGCAGCCCAGACAGCAACCCTGTGCTGGGCTGCATCAAGAGCAGTGTGGGCAGCAGGGCAAGGGAGGGGATTCTGCCCCTTTACTCTGCTCTCCTCAGACCCCACCTGCAGTACTGTGTGCAGTTCTGGAGCCCCCAGCACAAGAAGGACATGGAACTGCTGGAGCCAGTCCAGAGGAGAGCCACCAAGATGCTCAGAGGGCTGCAGCAGCTCTGCTATGAGGACAGGCTGAGAGAGTTGGGGCTCTGCAGCCTGGAGAAGAGAAGGCTTCGAGGAGACCTTAGAGTGGCTTTGCAGTATCTGAAGGGAGCCTACAGGAAGGCTGGGGAGGGCCTGTTGACAAGGTCTGGTAATGTCAGGACGAGGGGGAATGGGTTTAAGCTGGCAGAGGGGAGATTTAGACTGGATGTTAGGAGGAAGTTCTTTCCAGTGAGGGTGGTGAGACACTGGCACAGGTTGCCCAGGGAGGTTGTGGCTGCTCCTTCCCTGGAGGTGTTTACAGCCAGGTTGGATGAGACCTTCAGCGATCTGCTCTAGTGGGAGGTGTCCCTGCCTGTGGCAGGGGTTTGGAGCTGGATGATCCTTGAGGTCCCTTCCAACCTAAACCATTCTATGAATCTATGATTCTATATGCTTTTAGATAATATAACCAGCCACAGCATTTGCACCTGTGCATGCCAAACCAGTATGTGCAGTCTGCTTTCATGCTTTGAGATGAAAGGAAGCCTGCAGTTATCAGGAGGATACAGCATTGTTAGTGGCTCGGTACATACGGGTTTGGAAGCAATGACTGCTCAGTGATTCATTACTGCAATTACACAGTAGCACTCTTATATAATCTCCCAGTTGTTCTTATGTAAGCATGACCTATGACAGCATACAGTGAACACTGAACTCATCTGTGCAGCATAGCACTGAGTCTGTAGAGTCAGCCCATCGTGAGAATCATCCAGTAGAAAGCGAGAACAAACCAGCGATGCTACAGAGGCTCTAAGAGGGGGAGGGTTCTTTTCTAAAGCAGGATGAAATCCTGGCCTCACCTGTGGTTAGTGTCAG
Organism: Tricholaema leucomelas; assembly: GCA_013400475.1. Classification (NCBI taxonomy): domain Eukaryota; kingdom Metazoa; phylum Chordata; class Aves; order Piciformes; family Lybiidae; genus Tricholaema lacrymosa; species Tricholaema leucomelas. The sequence continues at coordinate 9,461 of WAAF01017792.1, forward strand.
CTTTAGCAGGGTAAGCAAAGGTTTCATTTCAAATGCAGAAAGCAGGAAGCTTCCCAGCGTGCTCCTCTTGTCTCAGATTTCTTTACTGACCCAAGATTTCCTGAATTAGGTCTTAGAATGACTTAAGTGATGGTAATGAATAGAATAGAATCAACCAGGTTGGAAGAGACCTCCAAGATCATCCAGTCCAACCTAGCATCCAGCCCTAGCCAGTCAACCAGACCATGGCACTAAGTGCCTCATCCAGGCTTTTCTTGAACACCTCCAGGCACAGTGACTCCACCACCTCCCTGGGCAGCCCATTCCAATNATTTTTGCTGTACTTTAGGTCTCACATGGATTGCATTTGCATTCTTTTACTTTCCCAGGTGTATGATACCCCTCAAAAAAGTTCAGGGGTTCAGTCATCCCAAACATTTTACTACTCAAAGGTGTTTGGCATTTTGTTTGTCCATATCTAAATTCCATTTAGGTCTTTGTAGCCATATGTTCATCAGTGTGTAAGTTTTGTACTAACAGGCTCAGTGTGGAGTGATACATCACTTTGTGCACTTTTTTTGTGCACTTTGGCCACAACAACCCCCAGCAGCCCCACAGGCTGGGGGAGGAGTGTCTGGAGAGCTGCCTGGAGGAAAGGGACCTGGGGGTGTTGGTGGCCAGCAGCTGAACATGAGCCAGCAGTGTGCCCAGGTGGCCAAGGAGGCCAACAGCATCCTGGCCTGGATTACACATGGTGTGACCAGCAGGAGTAGGGAGATGATCATGCCCCTGTACTCAGCACTGGTGAGACCACACCTCCAGTACTGTGTCCAGTTTTGGTCACCACAGTACAGGAGGGACACTGAGGTGCTGGAGCAGGTGCAGAGAAGGGAGATGAGGCTGGGGAGAGGTCTGGAGAACATCACCTGTGAGGAGTAGCTGAGGGAACTGGGGGTGTTTAGTCTGGAGAAGAGGAGGCTGAGAGGGGACCTTACTGCCCTCTACAACTACCTAAAAGGAGGTTGCAGTGAGGCTGGAGCTGGTCTCTTCTCCCCAGTTACTGATGATAGGATAAGAGGAAATGGCCTCAAGTTGCATCAGGGGAGGTTTAGGTTGGCTGTTGGGAGGAAGTTCTTTCCTGAGCAGGTGGTCAGGCACTGGAACAGGCTGCCCAGGGAGGTGGTGGAGTCACCATCCTTGGAGGTGTTTGAAAGGAGAGTGGATGTGGTGCTTGAGGCTGTGGTCTGGTAATGAAGGCTGCTGGGATGAAGGTTGGGCTGGCTGATGCTGGTGGTCCTTTTAACCATGGCAATTCATAGTGATGAGATGTTGTGCTGAGGGATTTGGTTTGGTCAAGGACTTGTCAGTGTGAAACTAATGATTGGACTCCATGAGCTTGAAGGGCTTTGCCAATCAAAGAAATTCTGTGAGTCTGTGAGTCTGTGATCATTGTGAATCTGCAAAGCAAGTCATCAGGACAGAGGCATGGAGAAATTGTACCTGTCAGTGAAACAAGCCATTGTTTATAGAATCATAGAATCACTTACACTGAAAAAGACCTGTAAGGTCATCAAGTCCAACCAGAAACCTAACACTGCCAAGACTGCTGCTAAACCATGTCCCTAAGCATCACCTCTACCCATGTTTCAAATACCTGAAAGGGTAGGTCAGTGAAGTACAGGATATGACACCTCTCTGGCAAAGTAACATTTACATTTCCAAAGAGGGAAGTTTGGGTACTCCTGCTAAGGACTCACCAAATCACTGAAAGATGAATGTAATTTTGACTGTACAATTCAATCTGCAGTCCTCAAGGACCCTAAGGAAGGGATTGTTGTAAAACCTAACACACTTGATCAGCAAAGGTTCTCTCTGAGGAAGGTAGCTTGAGACATAAGGCACATGAAAAGACAAAATCCCTGATGAAGTAGATCAGGCTGGGGACAAGGTGGCTGGAGAGCAGCCAGGAGGAAAGGGACCTGGGGGTACTGGTGGATAGTAGCTGAAGATGAGCCAGCAGTGTGCCCAGGTGGCCAGGAGAGCCAATGGCATCCTGGCCTGGATCAGGAACAGTGTGGCCAGTAGGACAAGGGAGGTTCTTCTGCCCCTGTACTCAACACTGGTCAGGCCACACCTTGAGTATTGTGTCCAGTTCTGGGCTCCTCAACTCAAGAGAGATGTTGAGGTGCTGGAAGGTGTCCAGAGAAGGGCAGCAAAGCTGGTGAGGGGCCTGGAACACAAACCCTATGAGGAGAGGCTGAGGGAGCTGGGGGTGTGCAGCCTGCAGAAGAGGAGGCTGAGGGCAGACCTCATTGCTGTCTACAACTACCTGAAGGGAGGCTGTAGCCAGGTGGGGTTGGTCTCTTCTGCCAGACAACCAGCAACAGGACAAGGGGACACAGCCTCAAGTTGTGCTGGCGGAAGTATAGGCTGGATGTTAGGAGGAAGTTGTTGTCAGAGAGAGTGATTGGCATTGGAATGGGCTGCCCAGGGAGGTGGTGGAGTCACCATCCCTGGGGGTGTTGAAGCAAAGCCTGGCTGGGGCACTTAGTGCCATGGTCTGGTTGATTGGCTAGGGCTGGGTGCTAGGTTGGACTGGATGAGCTTGGAGGTCTCTTCCAACCTGGCTGATTCTATTCTATCAAGAAAATGCACAGGATATAGGAAGACTTTGTTTAGGTTTGATGGTATGTTCTGTCTGTTTGCATGCACCTTTGCTGTTCAGAACATCCCCTTCTCTATGCTGGGTGTGACATATTTTGTCATATACAAGATATATTGTAATGTTCTATATTTTTAAGTATGCTTGCAACATAACTGGCTGCTATCATGGCATTTTGGGCTGTTTTTCATCTAACACTCTGACAAATCCAGACTTCAAAGGGAGGTTTTTTTTTTCCTTTGTCCGTGCTGAAGAGGCTTAAAAGGGAGAGTTGTGCCCTTGTGGCCAAGAAGGCCAATGGGATCCTGGAGTGTATTAGGAGGAGTGTGTCCAGCAGATCAAGGGAGGTTCTCCTCCCCCTCTACTCTGCCCTGCTGAGACCTCATCTTGAATACTGTGTTCAGTTTTGGGCTCCCCAGTTGAAGAGGGACAGGGATCTGCTGGAGAGGGTCCAGCAGAGGGCTATGAGGATGATGAGGGGACTGGAGGGCACTGCCTGATGAGGAGAATTTGAGAGAGTTAGGACTTTTTAGTCTGGAAAAGAGAAGACTGAGAGGGGATTTGATAAATGTTTATAGGTATCTGAGGGCTGGCCAGAAGCAGGGGGACAGGCTCTGCTCACTGCTCCCTGGGATAGGACAAGGAGCAATGGGTGTAAATTGCAGCACAGGAGGTTCTGCCTCAACACAAGGGGGAAATTCTTTCCTGTAAGGGGCGCAGAGCACTGGCACAGGCTCCCCAGAGAGGTTATGGAGTCTCCTTCCCTGGAGCCTTTCAAGGCCTGTCTGGATGTGTTCCTCTGTGATCTGTGTTAGATAGGATTGTCCTGCTCTGGCAGGGGGTTGGACTGGATGATCTCTTTGGGTCCCTTCCAACCCCTAACATCCTGTGAGCCTGTGAGTTAAAGACCAGAGAAGGGCTAAGAGTGTATACCAGTAAAAAAAACACACAGAGAAATTGTACTTCTTGGCAATGTTGTTCTTGCACCATTTGTGCAAATGGACAGTTCCTTTCTGAAGGATAATCATGGGCTGCCCAGGGAGGTGGTGGAGTCACCGTCCCTGGGGGTGTTCAAGCAAAGCCTGAATGAGGCACTTAGTGCCATGGTCTGGTTGACTGGCTAGGGCTGGGTGCTAGGTTGGGCTGGATGAGCTTGGAGGTCTCTTCCTCCATTCCTAGCTGTGGTTGCTGGAAACAAGTCCTGTGACCTTTTTCCAGAGTTTAACTTTGGCTTCCCTTTTCAGCATCTGTATGCTGAGCAACTTGCACGTTTTCTTAACACCAGTCTCCTAAATCTTCAGCTCATAGGAAAGTTCAGAGAACAAAGAAGCCATTGTTGGAGGCTAAGACACCACTCAAATCAGTTCAGATCATTTGCATTCAGATCAGTTGCCTGGAGGCACCAATTTTCATGATGTAGTACCTGACTGTCCTGGCTTTGGGAAATTCTGTTCTAGAGATGGGAAAGGAATCATGCTGGAAGGTGTGGAGTTAAGTTGGTAAAATACCATGAGAAATACAGATTGGTGTTCTCTGTACACCTAAGCATGCACACACTGGACTCTGCTGAGACCTTACCTGGAATAGTGTGTCCAGCTCTGGAGCCCTCAGTATAGGAAGGACATGGACCTGATGGAGCAGGTCCAGAAGGTGGCCATGAAAATGATGAGGACGTTGGAACAGCTCTTCTGTGGGGGCAGGCTGAGGGAGCTGTGGTTGTTGAGCCTGGAGAACAGGAGACTCCAGGCAGACCTAATAGCAGCCTGCCAGTACCTGAAGGGGGCTACAAGAAAGCTGCAGAGAGACTGTTTGCAAAGGCCTGCAGGGACAAGATGAGGGCAATGGCTTCAAACTAGAGCAGAGCAGGTTTAGATTGGATGTTAGGAACAAGTTCTGTACTATGAGAGTAGTGGAACACTGGAAGAGGTTACCCAAGTTGGTGGTTGAGGCCCTTTAGCTGGAGATATTCAAGGTGAGGCTGGAGAAGGAACCTGATCTAGTTGAAGATGTCTCTGCTGACTGCAAGGGTTTTGGACTGGATGAGCTTTGAAGGTCCCTTCCAGCCCAACCCATTCTATGATTCCATGAATGTGTGATGACATAAACGGAACGTTAACGAAGCATGATCTTGCGAGGGAAATGGACTCTCCTGTCTGGGTTGATTTAAAGTTCTTGTTTTGCTGCTATAATTAATTTCCTTTTATTTTCATGAACATTTTAGGTGTATCAATACATGCATGAAACCATAACTGTTACTGGCTGCCCCGAATTCCGAGCCAGGGCCACTGCAAAGGTAGGAGACGTGCAGCTGTTGAAGTAGATGGTACCCAAGTGCCCTAGTAATTGACTGTGCGCGTGTGTGTTTCAGGTATTCGTGTGTACACTGTAAGGAAATTTAGACATCAGTGGCAGCCCAGAGTCTAGAACCAGTGCTACTTCCCAGGTAACAATCATAATGGAAAATTTCAACCTTTATGCTGCTTCTGTAGCTTAAGAAAAGAGAATGATTGGGTGGAGTTTGATGCTTTTTGAAAGATTGCTTTGCAAAAGCATTCTGTAGAAGTCTGCCTGCGACAACCAACATCTTAATGGACTGTTTTCCCATACAGCTCATCCAGAGAGGACACAGTCATTGGGGAGGTGATAGGCACTAAGCAGTCAAACTTCCAGTTTTAACTAATGGGAGCTGTATCACAGAATTAACCAGGTTGGAAAAGACCTTCGAGATCATCACATCCAACCTGCTACCCAAATCTTGCCCCTTCCTTTCCACACCTGAAACGCTACATCTTTATTCATAAGCAAATGTTGGAATAAAACAAGGTAGCTGGGAGGGAGAGGAGCAAGTAAGCCACCCAAACAGAGCTGACTTAAGGATACATAAATAATACCCCAGGTAAAAGCATATTTGCTTAAAGATGCCAATATTTTTACTCTTTTATTGCCAGGGGCTATCAAGAAGTACTTTGGAGATATAGGATCAATGGTAAGGATGAACAGTGACCAAAGAAATGGCTTGATCAAGAGACTCCACAGCCAATTGCAAGCCTGTTTGTCCTAATGCATTCCTTGTTTGAGTGGAATGTATTGCCTACTTGTCCACGTGGAGCTGCCTTCCTCACAGAGCCACAGAATGGCCTGGGTTAGAAGGGACCTCCAAAGGTCATCCAGTCCAACTGCTCTGCAGTCAGCAAGGACACCCTCAACTAGATCAGGTTGCCCAGAGCCCTGTCCAGCCTCACCCTTGAGTGTCTGCAGCTAAGGGGCCTCAACCACCTCCCTGGGCAACCTGTTCAGTGTTCCACTACTACTACTTCTTTCTGATATCCTTAGACCATGATAGCTACGTTACTGCTACTACTAAAATGATAACTTTCTGAGGGAATTCACACAGCCATTCTCTGTGCCAGTATGAAATATGCTCTGTATTTTCAGAACACACACAGAGATTTGTGCTTCCAGACAAGGAGATCCACCCTGGCTTTCTTGTTTCCACTACCATTTTGTACTCAACACTATCTTTCTGGGTGGTACAGCAGATACTATGCAAAACAGGTAAACCTGCAGAAGCCTGTGAAATCAGTCACAAAACTCCCTGGAGTCCTAATGGAACTAAGCTCTTACCGTTAGGTATTTACATTAAGAGACTGTAATTTAAAGATGTACCAGATGATGAAGGTTGGGAGTAGATGTAGCAGATAATGCAGGTTGGGAGTGTGTTACAGAGCTATTTCCACAGTATTTTAGAGAAGCAAGCTGTGTAGTAGCTAGCAAATAACCTAACAGGCACTCAATTGTAGTGCATTTTCCATGCTAAATAGAACATTCTTTTCTGTAGGCTCTCCACGTGACTTTAACCTTTTCCTAGTGGAAAGTTAAGGGGCAATGTAAATTCACAAGGTTCTATGTCAAGGAGTGTGTGTATGAAACCCTGATTTGCCTGCACTGCAGGTACACTTAGGAAATGCTGCCATGTTGTGTAGTAAACGGGGAGGAGGATCCAATTAGTGTTTGCCATTCTCATTTCTTATTCATATAGAACAGCAGGGTTACAGAGCAATGTTTCAATGCTGCAATATTTCCTGGTTATTTCTGGGCTGTCTGCATTGCATTTTCCTAGTGCCTTCATGTCTGACATGAAATGTATGCATGATGACAAGGTCTGCATGTGCAAAAGACATGTAACCGAGAATGATCCATTATGTCACATCATCCACTAGCTTCTGTTGAGCATAAGCAGTACCAAGATGCTACAAACACGAGTGAAGTGCAGAATCGTTCAAGCAGTTTGGACTACGAATGTTGGGAAGGATTCTTAATGTTCCTTTAATAATTTACTAAGATCAGACAGCAACCCTGTGCTGGGCTGCAGCAAGAGCAGTGTGGGCAGCAGGGCAAGGGAGGGGATTCTGCCCCTTTACTCTGCTCTCCTCAGACCCCACCTGGAGTACTGTGTGCAGTTCTGGAGCCCCCAGCACAAGAAGGACATGGAACTGCTGGAGCCAGTCCAGAGGAGAGCCACGAAGATGCTCAGAGGGCTGCAGCAGCTCTGCTCTGAGGACAGGCTAAGAGAGTTGGGGCTCTGCAGCCTGGAGAAGAGAAGGCTTTGAGGAGACCTTGGAGTAGCCTTCCAGTATCTGAAGGGAGCCTACAGGAAGGCTGGGGAGGGACTATTGACAAGGTCTGGTAATGTCAGGACGAGGGGGAATGGGTTTGAACTGGCAGAGGGGAGATTTAGACTGGATGTTAGGAGGAAGTTCTTTCCAGTGAGGGTGGTGAGACACAGGCACAGGTTGCCCAGGGAGGTTGTGGATGCTTCCTCCCTGGAGGGGTTTAAGGCCAGGCTGGATGAGGCCTTGAGCAGCCTGCTCTAGTGGGAGGTGTCCCTGCCTATGGCAGGGGGTTGGAGCTGGATGATCCTTGAGGTCCCTTCCAACCTAAACCATTCTATGATTCTATAAGCAGGAAAATGCTTGCAATGAAAAATGAAATATGAGGTGTCATGTTTTTCTTGGTGCTAGCTTTACAGTTGGTTACAGGTGGGGTTTGTTTTGCTAGGGTAAGATTAACAATCTAAGGTTTTTCAAATTGATTTTATGAATCCATTTTCTTAAGCTTTACTTTTTAATAAAAGTTTGGATCCAGTCGTATTCTAAAACCTGTGTTTCAGGTTTGACTTAGCTTGCAAGGTTTCATAAAGATGGCACATTGAAAGGTTTCATAAAGATGGCACATTGAAAGGTTTCATAAAGATGGGACATTGAAAGGTTTCATAAAGATGGCAAATTGAAAGGTTTCATAAAGGTGGCAAATTAAAAGGTTTTATGAAGATGGCAAATTGAAAGGTTTCGTAAAGATGGCAAATTGAAAGGTTTCATAAAGGTGGCAAATTAAAAGGCTTCATAAAGATGGCAAATTGAAAGGTTTCATAAAGATGGCAAATTAAAAGGCTTCATAAAGATGGCAAATTGAAAGGTTTCATAAAGATGGCAAATTAAAAGGCTTCATAAAGGTGGCAAATTGAAAGGTTTCACAAAGGTAGCAAATTAAAAGGCTTCATAAAGGTGGCAAATGAAACTTAAAGATAAGAATATCCCTTAAGGATGGTTTTTTTTTTTCTGTGCCTAAAGAATAAACTAACAAATTCTGTACCACTGAAAGCAGAGCAGAGAGCTAACAGTTCAGTTCATCCACTTCTATTTCAACTGGGAGCACTTTCCTGTCTCTCAGTAACAAACCTCCTCCCTGTCAAAAGGCAAAGGAGAACCGCACTAGCGATCATGAGCGTTGACCACCGCGCAGTCAGTGCCTGCTTCTGGCTGTGCTGCCTTGTTTTTGACAAGTCACCTAAACTGTCTGTTCCTGTGCTTACCTCTTTGAGTTCAAAAGCATTGGTGTGGATCTTGAGATCTTTTTTTTTCATGGTTTCAGATTATCAGGAAGGGTCAGGGTAAAATACTTGAGTGTTTTCACAGGGGGTGAATTCTTCCTACAAGCCAACAACAGAGTGTTTATCAGTGTTCTCCCCACGCAGTCAAATGACTTCTTGTTCTCTTCCAGGCAACAGTTGCTGCTTTTGCTGCAAGCGAAGGCCATTCACACCCGCGAGTGGTAGAGCTGCCAAAGACTGACGAAGGCCTGGGCTTTAATGTCATGGGAGGAAAGGAGCAAAATTCACCCATTTATATTTCGCGCATCATCCCTGGAGGAGTGGCAGAAAGGCACGGAGGGCTCAAACGGGGGGACCAGCTGCTCTCGGTTAATGGAGTGGTATGTGGAAATTTGATGAAGCTTTCGTTTTCACCAGCATTTTCAGCACTGTTCTATTACTCTGTGTGGTGGTTTGGGTGTTCCCTGCCCCCCTACACTTTAGAAATCACCCAGACTAGACTCAGCTGGCTCTGGAAATTGAATGAAGCTTATATTTACAGCTTAGCTCAATAGACAAGCAGATAGTTACAGTATATATATGCAGTTATATACAAGTGTGGTGGTTTGGGTGTTCCCTGCCCCCCCCCGCAGCTTTAGAAATCACCCAGACTAGACTCAGCCAGGTCTGGAAATTGAATGAAGCTTATATTTACAGCTGGCACAATATACAAGCAAATAGTTACAGTATATTTATGCAGTTATAGACAGAAATATACAAGTGTGGTGGTTTGGGTGTTCCCCCCCCCCCCCACTTTAGAAATCACCCAGACTAGACTCAGCCAGGTCTGGAAATTGAATGAAGCTTATATTTACAGCTGGCACAATAGACAAGCAGATAGTTACAGTATATTAACTGTATATTAACCACTTACTATGTCCAGTTCTGGGCCCCCCAGTTTA
>WAAF01017794.1:955-41914 GCA_013400475.1 Tricholaema leucomelas
TCTAGGGTATAATCATAGAATCATAGAATGGTTTAGGTTGGAAGGGACCTCAAGGATCATCCAGCTCCAACCCCCTGCCATAGGCAGGGACACCTCCTACTAGAGCAGGCTGCTCAAGGCCAATTTCTCACCAGTGGATTTTATTTCACAGGATGTCAGGGGTTGGAAGGGACCCAAGGAGATCATCAAGTCCAGTGCCCCTGCCAGAGCAGGACAATCCTATCTAACACAGATCACAGAGGAACACATCCAGACAGGCCTTCAAAGTCTCCAGAGAAGGAGACTCCACAACCTCTCTGGGGAGCCTGTGCCAGTGCTCTGGGACCCTTACAGGAAAGAAGTTCCCCCTTGTGTTGAAGGAGAACCCCTTGTGCTGCAACTTACACCCATTGCTCCTTGTCCTGTCCCAGGGAGCAGTGAGCAGAGCCTGTCCCCCCATCCTGGCAGCCCTCAGATACTTATAAACAGTTATGAAATCCCCTCTCAGTCTTCTCCAGACTAAACAGCCCCAGGTCCCTCAGCCTCTTCTCATCAGCCATGCCCTCCTGTACCCTCATCATCCTCGTAGGTGTCCCTGGGCATGGCAGGGAGGTTGGAACTAGCTGATCCTTGTGGTCCCTTCCAACCCTGACTGATTCTGTGATTCTATGTGCTTCCCCTTTGCCCAGCCCTCCAGCCTGTCCATCTCTCACTGGATGGCAGCACAGCTCAAGGGGGTGTCAGCCTCACCTCCCGGTTTGGTATCATTAGCAGCTTGCTGAGAATTTCTAACAGAAATGAACACAAGGCAGGAGAGATCCTGGCAACATTTACACCTGGAGAGGTAGCTGGAAATAATTGAATGTTTACTTGCAAGTTTTATGAATAATGAAGGGAGGAGAAAAGCTGAATTTGCTGACAGTTCCTATGGCCCAACCTGGCAGTAGCTTTCATTCTCTTTTAATTTAAAGAACTTAAAGATTCTTTCTCATTTCATTAGAGGCATTTGGATTGAAGACACAGCTGCTTTTAAGATGACGTCCCCAAGTAGCAAGGACTACATTGTCATGCAAAAGGAAGACACAGTAGGACTTGCCTGGGGTATAATGAGGGAGTTCAAAATAATTTACAGCCTATCTTCTCCAGAAAAACAGCAATTACCATACTGCTATTTCTGCAGTGGAACTTGAAAGGAAGAGCTTGTCTCAAAGGTTTTTTCTCTTCTTGCCTATGAGGAATACACTCAAAGAACTGACAGACTTCTGAAGATGTGTGAGGCATGTTTTCCTCACTTTCACACTGAGGCATCTCCGACTGATCCTAACCCATCAGTAACAGACTCCTCAAAAAAAAAATCCAGGGCAGGATCTGCTTTTAAAATGGAGTCACAGATTGCATTGGGTTGGAAGGGAACCTCAAAGGGCATCTTGGCCAACTCCCCTGCACTCAGCAGGGACACCCCCAACTTGAGCAGGCTGCACAGGGCCACATTCAGTCTGATCTTCAATGTCTCCAGCAACAGAGCCTCAATCACAGCCCTGGGCAGCCCGCTCTGGGATTTCCCCACTCTCACTGTGCAGAACTTCCTCCTGATGTCCAACCTAAATCTGCCCTGATCCAGTTTCAAACCACTGTCCCTCATTCTATCCCCACAGGCCTTTCTGAACAGCCCCTCCCCAGCCTTCCTGTAGGTCCCCTCCAGATATTGAAATGCAGCTCTAACATCTCTCTGGAACCTTCTCTTCTCCAGGCTGAGTAGCCCCAATCCTTTCAGCCTGTCTTCATAGCAGAGGTGCTGCAGCCCTCTGATTATCTTGGTGGCCTCCTCTGGGCCCACTCCAGCAGGTCCATGTCTCTCTTGTGCTTTTACAGTTTAGTTTTGGTAAAATGCAAGTGTCATGTAGAGGACATGGCTTCTAAAATGAAGATGTCCCCACAGATGTAGGATTTAGGCCAGATTAAGCCATGTTATCCAAATCCCAGATGTGTCTGAGAGAATCACTCTTCTGTCTGTTTGCAAAGTGTGATGTCTGCTTGGGTTATTTGGGTTTGGTATTTTAAGTCAAAATATCTAGAGAGTTAATTAACTCATAGTTCATAGAATGGTTTGGATTGGAAGGGACCCTAAAGGTCACCCAGTTCCAACTCCCTTGCCATGGGCAGAGACACTTTTCATTAGACCAGGTTGCTCAAGGCCTCATCCAGCTTGGCCTTAAAGACCTCCAGGGGCAGGGCATCTGCCAACCTCTCTGGGCAACTTGTTGCAGTGTCTCATCACCCTCACTGCAAAGAATTTCTTCCTTATCTCTAGTCTAAATCTGCCCTCCTCAAGCTTCAGTCCATTCCCTCTCATCCTATCACTACAAGTCCTTGTCAGAAGTCCCTTCCCAGCTTTGTTGTAGGTCCCTTCAGGTACTGGAAGGTTGCTCTGAGGTCTGCCTGATGCCTTCTTTTCTCCATGCTGAACAGCCCCAACTCTCTCAGCCTGTCCCCATAGGGGAGGTTCTCCAGTTCCCTGGTCATTTTTGTGACTTCCTCTGGACCCACTCCAGCAGCTCCATGTCCCTCTTATGCTGGGGACACCAGAAATGGATGCAGTGAGTGCTGATCAGGTCTCAAAATAGCAGAGCAGTGGGGCAGAATGCCCTTCCTCATCCTGCTGCCCATTGCTCCCTCATTCAGCATGTTTTTGATTTACACTTCACCATATACACTGGATTTGGAGGAGTTCAGAGGAGAGTCTGCTCTAAGAATGTGATTGGAGACATTCTGGAGCTCTAATACTTGATTGGCAATTGCTCCATATGGGACTCCAGGCAACTCACTTAAACCTTTCAGGTCACTTTGGCTAATTGTGAGAATGGAGTCTGTAATGCACACATAACTTGCAGCCAGATAAGAGGATAAAATAATTACTTGAAATTAGCTTCTAATAGTATTTTAGTTTTTGGTTCATCTTCCACCTCTGCTGTTATATGCAGCAGGGCATACATTATGTTTGCCTGCAGGAGGTTTACAGTATGCCAGGGCTCTCCTGCTTTGTGCTTTAAAGGCTTCAAACAGTTCCAAGGAGTTGATGATTTAGCAGGGGAGGGATGTTGGATGCAGTGCCCCAGTGCCTCCCACCGTTTTCCTTGTGGTTTCACCTCATAGCCAGAAAGTGTAGGAACAGAAAATGATTTCTGAACTCTGGGCATCTTCTGATTGTTGGACTGTCCCCAGAGAAGATCAGAGAGGTAATGCCTCTGTCTTCAGGGCTGCACTATGGAGCTTGAATGGTGGGCAGGGGCAGCTCTTGAGTGTTGCTTACAGGGCTGCTCTCTGTGCCTCTTCCTCTGCTGGGAAGTTTTCTGCCTCTCTTATGAAAATGGCAGCAAAAATACTGCCTAGAAAAGGGGCATCTGAAAACTCCAGAATGCTTGGGTCCTGTCCAAACACCTAGGGAAAATGGTGCATGCCTTTCTTACCTGCTCCTCATGACTCCTTGCTTCCCCTGACCTGTGCTGAGCCTCTTCTTGAGCAGCATGTGGGGACTGATCTGCCACAAGGTACTTTGTGAGATTAATGTACCAGATTCTGCCCATAGATTCACTCGAGTCACCTGCTAGGAGGCTCTAAAGGGTGTGATAATTAAGTGGTGCTGCTTTTACAGTGTATTACACCATCTGGCTCCACACTTAGTTGTCTGTGTTTGGTAACTGACCTTGTTTGGAAATAAAAATACCTTCTGAAGCTCTAGCTTGATTTGCTTTCACACTTAAAGAGCACTTTCAGCTCCTCAGCCAGGCCTGCAGCCTGCTTAGTCAATGAACAGCGTTAAGAAATGGGAAGCAACATGCAGGGAATTAGTGTCCCTGCCCATGGCAGGAGGGTTGGAACTAGGTAATCTTCAAGGTCCCTTCCAACTTAAACCATTCTATGAATCTCTGAATCTCAAAAGAAATAGCTGTCTGATATATTTCCCTTCATGCTTGCAGGACCATAAAGTAGAAGACTTCATCAGTTCCCCTCTCTATTCAGTTTTGATAATCAGTTACGAGATGCTGCTGAGATGTTTGGAGCAGATTCAGGCTGTAGAGTTCAACCTTCTCATCTGTGATGAAGGACATCGTCTGAAAAACAGCTCGATTAAGACAACCACAGCCCTCACTGCTCTCTCATGTGAGAGGAGAATTATCCTTACTGGTTGGTACTGGGAGCTACTCTGAATATTTGCCTGCTAGCTTGGGCTGAAGGAGGAAGTGACTGTAAATATGGCAGGAGCACAGGATGCAGGTGGCAGTGGGCATTAAATGCACAGATCTAGGGTCTTGCAATATTGGGTTTTGGTTTTCAATGAGGGAAAAATTAGGCTAACTTTAGGGACAGATCAAGAGCCTGGGAATTTCTATAGGGGAAGCAGGATTCTGTTTCACAGAATCACAGAGTGTTAGGGGTTGGAAGGGACCTTGAAATATCAGCCAGTCCAGCCCCTCTGCCACAGCAGGGTCACCCAGGGCATGGCACACAGGAGCACATCCACTTGGGTTTGGAAAGTCTCCAGAGAAGGAGATGCCACAACCTCTCTGGGCAGCCTGCTCCAGGGCTCTGGCACCCTCGTCCTGTTCTCATGGCACCTCCTCTGCCCCAGCTTGCACCCAGTGCCCCTTGTCCTGTCACTGTACATCCCCGAGCAGAGCCTGGCTCTGTCTTCCCATCACTGCCCTGCACATCTTGATCAGCAGCAATGAGGGCAGCCCTCAGGCTCCTCTGCACCAAGCCCCAGCTCCCTCAGCCTGGCCTTAGCAAGGAGTTGTTCCTCTGCCTGCAGCAGCTTTGTGGCTGTAAGCTGGACTCTCAAACAGTTCCTTGAAGTCTTTCTTGAACTGAGGGGCCTTAAGACTGAATACAGTATTCCAGATGTGGCCTCAGCAGGGCAGAGTAGAGGGGAAGGAGAACTCTGGACACCCCTTCTAATACAGCCCAGGATGCCATTGACCTTTTTTGGCCACACTGGCTGACAGGCATCCTTTTCTCCAGCAGGACTCCCAGCTCCTTTTCCCCAGAGCTGCTCTCCAACAGCTCAGCCCCAAACCTATACTGGTCCATGGGATTATTCTTTCCTGGTTGCACACTTTTTTTATTTAATAATTTAATTTATCTAAAACGTTTAAATCCCTTTGTCAAACCTCCTAGATGTGCAGTCTGTTTAGTTAGGGGGGGAGGGTCAGTAGTTTATTACCTATGCTAATGCTCTAGATGAATTCAGTGCTCTGAGTGATGTATATTGAAACAGAACTTGTGTTCTCAGGGTGCTTTCTCAGCATTCACTTCTTCATTTGATGATTGTACATCTCCAATGAGAAGACCCAATTCTCTTTCCAGGCACTCCAATCCAAAATGACTTGCAAGAGTTCTATGCATTAATAGAGTTTGTGAATCCAGGAATACTTGGTTCTCTGTCCACATATAGGAAGATATATGAGGAACCAATTGTCAAGTCCAGAGAACCTTCAGCGACAAAGGTAGGTTAGCTTTTAAAGGTAAAGTTACAGGAGAGAATTCAGAGAGAGCTCTGTGAGCTTTGCATTCTGTGGAATGAAATACAGCTGAAGATTAACATTAGCAAAAGCTTTTACCCTTCCTATTTAAAATAAGATTGGATCTCCTCCAGTGGGAGCTGCAGGAGTACAGGCATGCTGAGATCAGGACGTTCCACAGAATCATGGAACGACCCAGGTCGGAAGGGACTCAGAGATCATCTACTCCAAACGCCCCTGTCATGGGCAGGGATGCCTCTCAGCTACACTTGGTTGCCCAAGGCCTTATCCAATCTGGTCTTAAACACCTTCAGGGAGGGGACATCTACAATCTCCCTGGGCAGCCCATTCCAGAGTGTCACCACCCTCCTACTGAAGAACTTCTTCCTAAGATCCAGTCTAACCCTGCTGTCCCTCAGCTTCAAACCATTCCCCTTTGGCCTGTTGCCAGACACCCTTAGGAAAAGTCATAGAATCACAGAATCATAGAATCAGCCAGGTTGGAAGAGACCTCCAAGATCATCCAGGGCAACTTATCACCCAGCCCTATCCAGTCATCTAGAACATGGCACTAAGTGCCTCATCCAGGCTTTGCTTGAACACCTCCAGGGACAGTGACTCCACCACCTCCCTGGGCAGCCCATTCCAATGCCAATCACTCTCTCTGCCAACAACTTCCTCCTAACATCCAGCNAGGAGCCCAGAACTGGACATAGCACTCAAGGTGTGGCCTGACCAGTGCTGAGTATCACACAGTCTCACAGTATCACCAAGGTTGGAAGAGACCTCACAGATCATCAAGTCCAACCCTTTACCACAGAGCTCAAGGCTAGACCATGGAGTACAGGGGAAGAATAACCTCCCTCGTCTGGCCATGCTAATCCTGATCCAGGCCAGGATTCCATTGGCTGTCTTGGCCACCTGGGCACTCTACTGGCTCTTGTTCAGCCTACTATCTACCAGCACCCCCAGGTTCCTTTCTTCCTGGCTGCTCTCCTGCCACTCTGTCTCCAGCCTGTAGCACTGTTTGGGGTTGTTGTGGCCAAAGTGCAGAACCCTGCGCTTGGCCCTCTGAAGCCTTCCTGGAGGATCCCTGTCGGTATAGGAAGACAGCTGTAAGGTCCCCCTGGGGTCTTCTCCAGGCTGAACATCCCCGGCTCCTCAGCCTGCCGTCACAGCAGAGGTGCTCCAGCCCTCGGATCATCCTTGTGGCCCTCCTCTGGACTCACTCCAGCAGCTCTGTGTCCTTTTTCTGCTGGGGAGACCAGAACTGGAGGCAGGATTGGAGGTGAGGTGTCAGCAGAGCAGAATCAAGGGGCAGAATTTACTCTCTTGCCCTGCTGCCCACACTCCTCTATGTGCAGCCCAGCACATAGCTGCCTTCTGGGCTGCATGAGAGCACTGCTGGCTCCTGGGAAGCTGCTCAGCAATCAGCTCCTCCAAGTCTCTTTCTTCAGAGCTACTGTCAACCCACTCTGCTCCCAGCCTGGATTTGTGCCTTGGATTGGCTGAGCCCAAATGCAGGACCTTGCCCTTCGACTTACTACACCTCATGCAGTTTGCACTTCTCAAGCCTATCAAAATCCTTCTGGATGCCATTCCTTCCCCTGAGTGAGTCCATCACACCACACAGCTTGGTGCCATTAGCAAACTTGCTGAGGGTGCCCTCAGTGCTACCTCCCATGCTTCTGACAAAGATGTTAAAGAGCACTGGACCCAGGACAGACCCCTGAGCAACTCCACTTGTCACTCATCTCCTTAGCTGCCTATTAATTATCATCAATCAAAAATTGTTCTTCCAGTTGCCTGCATTGCTGAAAATACCACATGGATTAGGATCAGATGATGTTTAACTCCTTCTTAGTTTCTCCATGGTACTGCAACATCAACAGGATTTTATTGCATCAGTCAGACAGTTCTGGAATATAATTCCAGCCTTGGGTATTTTCTGGAACATGACCTTCCTCTGTTTAAGACTTCAGAAAGCAGAATTGGGATTAAACCAATGTACAACAGCACAGATTGGAGAAGAGCTGAACACTACTGTCATAGAGTCACAGAATCATGTAAACATAGAATCACAGAATCATTCACAGAATGGTTTTGGTTGGAAGGGCTCTCCATATAGCAGTATCCTACATTTCAAATGTTCTTTTAGTGTCTAATTAAAATCATACAGAAAATTACTGTGATTGCAGTGCTGCTGCTTCTTTTAGGAGGAAAAGGAATTGGGAGAAAAAAGAGCAGCAGAACTCACACGTCTCACCGGGTTCTTCACTCTGAATTGTCACAGAATCATATAAACATAGAATCACAGAATGGTTTTGGTTGGAAGGGTTCTCCATATAGCAGTATCCTACATTTCAAATGTTCTTTTAGTGTCTAATTAAAATCATACAGAAAATTACTGTGATTGCAGTGCTGCTGCTTCTTTTAGGAGGAAAAGGAATTGGGAGAAAAAAGAGCAGCAGAACTCACACGTCTCACCGGGTTCTTCATTCTGAGGAGAACACAGGAGGTTATAAACCAGTTTCTGCCCCCCAAAAAGGAGAGCATCATCTTCTGCCTGCCAACAGCACTGCAACTGGAATTGTATCGGAAACTGCTTAGCTCTCAAGTTATTAGGTCCTGTCTGCAAGGCAGGCTGGAAAGCAGCCCTCACCTGGTCTGTATAGGTGCTCTGAAAAAGCTCTGCAATCATCCATGTCTTCTGTTTAAAGCTCTAAAGGTAACTATTGGCCTAGAGCTGGGTGTCTGTAATTGGTCATTTCAGCAGGCTCTAAAGCTGTGTTATGGTCAAGGTGTGTGTGGCTTAAGGGTGCTTTCAAACTCTCTTCTCACAGCTTCCTTCAGGAGATCTGCTTTCAGTGCTAGGGAAGCTGAATGTGCTCAGGGAAGGTAGCTCTTGGCTTAGGGCATTTTCAGAGAATCGTAGAAAGGCTTAGGTTGGAAGTGACCTCAGAGGTCATCTACTCCAAGCCCCCTGCTATGGGCAGGGATGCCTCTCTGCTAGACTCACATAACACAGAACAGATTACAAGAGAGCATTTCCTAATTAAGGAATTAGAAGATTTGCAGGGCAGAAATTCATAGAAGCACAGAATGGCTTAGGCTGGAAGGGACCTCAGAGATCATCTACTCCAACCTCCACACCATGGGCAGGGTCACCTCTCAACTAGACTCAGCTGCTCAAAGCCTTGGACACCCCAAGGAAAGAGACATCCACATCCTCCCTGGGCAGCCTATTCCAGTCTCATCACCCTCGTACTGAAGAACTTCTTCCTAAGCTCCAGTCTAACTGTACTCTCTCTCAGCTTCAAACCATTCCCCTTTGGCCTGTCTCTAGGCACCCTTATGAAAAATCCCTCTCCAGCCTTCCTGTAGGATCCCTTCAGCTATTGGCAAGCAGCTCTAGGACTCCCCCAGGGCCTTCTCTTCTCCGAGCTAAACAGCTCCAGCTCCCTCAGCCTATCCTCATGGCAGAGGTGCTCCAGCTTCTTGTTCTTCAAGTATTTTCCCTCTGAATTATTTGTAGAAACACTTCTAAACCTGAATTTCACAGAGAACATTCTTAGCTGGAGGTTATTTTCTGTACTCTGCCTGCTGATTCCTCTGACAACTCTTTCCTACATGATAATTTTACTGTCTCAGGCTCAATGACACTGGGAGCTGCAGTCTCAAGGTGTCAGTGGTGCTCTGGATGTCTCCATTTCTGTTTCTGCTGAGATACTCTCACACTGTATTGTTATTTCTGTGGAAATGGTCACATTCCTCTGTGGGGAATGATGTGACAGGACTTGGGAACTCCTGTGGTCACCAGGCATGGCCCAAGTAAGGTGTGTGGAAATGTAAACCTTTCCTAAAAAACATATTTCATGGTTTTGTAGCAGTGTCCATAGCACTGTAACTTTCCACACTGCCAGGTAAAGTTAACTGCCTTTCCTTTATCCATGTGTTTGGTAAGGCTTTAGGAACTACAGCTATGAAAAGGACTTCTGCAAGTCATCTATTGCCATTGTGGACTTTGGTGCTTGAGTAGTTTGGCTTTTTCCTCCCTAGAAAACAGCAATTCCCAAATTACAGCAAAATATTGGCTGCATTCCTTCTGTTTTCTTGGCTTCACTTGCTGGATTTGCTTCACTTCCAGTCACAGATCAAAAACTTAATGACAAAATCTTCTTAAAAAAGATCAGTTCATAGATTCTTAGAATGGTTGAGGTTAGAAGGGACCTTAAAGATTACCCAGTTCCAACCCTCTGCCATAGGCAAGGACACCTCCCACTAGATCAGGTTGCTCAAGGCCTCATCCAACCTGGCCTTGAACACCTCCAGGGATAGGGAATCTGCCAACAGGCTCACAGGCTCACAGGATGTTAGGGGTTGGAAAGGACCCAAGGAGATCATTGAGTCCAACCCCCCTGCCAGAGCAGGACAATGCTGTCTAACACAGATCACACAGGAACACATCCAGACAGGCCTTGAAAGGCTCCAGAGAAGGAGACTCCACAACCTCTCTGGGGAGCCTGTGCCAGTGCTCTGTGACCCTTGCAGTAAAGAAGTTCCCCCTTGTGTTGAGGTGGAACCTCCTGTGCTGCAACTTACACCTGTTGCTCCTTGACCTATCTCAGGGAACAAGTGAGCAGAGCCTGTCCCCTGATGTTGCAGCTACTTATCTGCTGCCACAGGAACGTGGTCAAAGCTCACACAGATCAGTGTGAGCAAAAGCAATGCCACATGGACTCCAGGCCATTCAATATGAATTATACCAGAGACTATTGATTGTTCTGACTCTCATTATGTAGTCTTGAGCATAGAGCACACACCTACACATTAGCATAACCAGGCAAGAACAAGCCAGTCCTTTGCCTAAACCTCACCTTGTTTTTCTCATTAATGGGATGTCCACTTATCTATCCTTTCTTCAGATAAGGTAGCCAGCAGCTGTGGGAAATCAAGACCAGCACTCGATTGTTATTATCCTTCTCATATTCCATTCCCACACCCTTCCTCCTGGCCAGCCCTCAGATATTATATTTCTATTTCTATTTATATTTATATTTGTATTTATATTCATATTTATATTCAACCTCCCTGGGCAACGTGTTCGTGGGTTTCTGCAGCCTTACTGGAAAGAGGTTCTTCTTTAGCTCCAGTCTAAGTCTGCCTTCCTCAAGCTTCAGTCCATTCCTTCTCATCCTATCACTACAAGCCCTTCTAAAAAGTCCCTTCCTGGCTTTCTTGTAGCCCACTTCAGCTACTGGAAGGTTGCTCTAAGGTCACCCCAAAGTCTTCTCCATGCTGAACAGCCCCAACTTTCTCAGGCTGTCCCCACAGGGGAGGTTCCCCAGCCCTCTGATCATCTTTGTGGCTTCCTCTGGACCCGCTCCAGCAGCTCTGTGTCCCTCTTACGCTGGGGACACCAGATATGGATGCAGTGCTCCAGATGGGAATCAGATGCCTGCTTTTGTCTCTGTAATGAAAATAAAGCAATGTTTACAAATCCCCAGGCCAAGTTAGAGGGGATGTGGAACTTGAATCTTTTTGTTTTCAACAGGAAAAAACTTGTGATGCTGTGTCTGATGAACAGGATGAGTCCAGCCTCTATGAAGGTCTGATAGATGTCTTTCCACAAGGTTATACTTCAGACACTTGCTCTGAAAGTGATTCAGGAAAACTGCAGGTGCTGGTGAAGTTGCTAGCAGCAATTCATGAGCTGAGCTCTTCTGAAAGGCAAGTGTAAAAGACAGGTAAAGGGGAGTAATGGGAGTGACTTTCTGTGATGGTTTGGGTGTTACCTGCCCACCCCCACTTAGGAAAATCACTCAGACTAGACTCAGCCATGCTGGAAATTGAAGAATGAAGCTTTACATTGACAGCTTAGCACAAGATAGAAGCAGGCATTCACAATAGATACAGCTATAGACAGAAATAGACAAGTTGAAAAGCAATACAGAAAGACAACAGCCCTGCCAGAAACCAGAGTCCCCAGGAGGAGCTCCCAAGCACCCTTCCACCTTCATCCCACCGCTCTACCTTATCCCACACTTTACCTTACGTTCAAGGTGAGTTCAAAGGGTTGGCCAGGGGGGTTAGGAAGCAGAAGGGTTAGTCAGGCAGCAAGTTAGAGAGAAAAGTGCAGCCCAAAGCCCAGAGAGAGAATCTCTTCTCTATGTTTTTGTGTTCTTGTTCTTATCCATCTCAATAAGCTTATGAGTGCAGCAGACATCACCTTTGTTTCCTTTTCACAGCCTAGCATCTAATTCTTCTCACCACAGTATCCCAGCTAGGCTCAAACTAGCACTCCTTCTGAATATTATTGTGCTTTTCAAATGCATTTGGACATAATATTCCAAGGCATTGCAGCTGTTTGCAGAGGAGCCAAGCATGGTTATGCATTGTCCTCCTGCCTCTGCCTGGTTTTACTGAACTGGGATTTCATAGAATCATAGGATTATAGAATCAGTCAGGGTTGGAAGGGACCACAAGGATCATCTAGTTCCAACCTCTCTGCCATGGGCAGGGACACCCTACCCTAGATCAGGCTGGCCACAGCCTCATCCAGCCTGGCCTTGAAACAGCTCCAGGCATGGGGCCTCAACCACCTCCCTGGGCAACCCATTCCAGGCTCTCACCACTCTCATGATGAACAACTTCCTTCTCACATTCAGCCTGAACCTACCCATCTCCAGCTTTGCTCCATTCCCCCCCGTCTTGTCACTCCCTGAGAGCCTAAAAAGTCCCTCCCCAGCATTTTTGTAGGCCCTCTTCAGATCCTGGAAGGCCACAAGAAGGTCACCTAGGAGCCTCCCCTTCTCCAGACAGCCTCAACTCCTTCAGTCTGTCCTCACAGCAGAGCTGCTGCAGCCCTCTGAGCATCCTCATGGCCCTTCTCTGGACACACTCCAGCATCTCCACATCCCTCTTGTAATGGGGGCTCCAGAACTGGATGCAGTACTCCAGGTGGGGTCTCAGCAGAGTGGAGTGGAGGGGGAGAATCACCTCCCTTGCCCTGCTGGCCACACTTCTCCTGCTGCAGCCCAGGCTCTGGTTGGCTCTTTGTGCTGCAAGTGCACACTGCTGGCTCATGTTGAGCTTCTGGTCCAGCAGCACCCCCAAGTCCCTCTCCTCAGGGCTGCTCTCCAGCCACTCACTGCCCAGCCTGGATTTGTGC
The DNA here is from genome assembly GCA_013400475.1 of Tricholaema leucomelas. NCBI lineage: Eukaryota > Metazoa > Chordata > Aves > Piciformes > Lybiidae > Tricholaema lacrymosa > Tricholaema leucomelas. The sequence goes on from WAAF01017794.1 coordinate 13,625, forward strand.
TTGGCATTGCCTCGACCCAGATGCAGGACCTTGCACTTGGTCTTGTTGAACCTGATGAGATTGGCTTGTGCCCACCTCTCCAGCCTGCCCAGGCTCCTCTGGATGGCTCCCTTCCCTCCAGCCTGTCTGCTGCACCACACAGCTTGGTGTGGTCAGCAAACTCGCTGAGGGTGCATTCAGTGCCACTGTCCATGGCACCTTCACTAATTTGTTCACAGACTTTAATTTTACCAAGGTCTAAGATGCTAAAATAACTTTGTCTTCCTCTTTGACAGGGTTGTCCTGGTATCCAATTACACTCAAACATTAAACATCTTACAAGAGACATGCAAACATTATGGATACTCTTATACCAGGCTCGATGGGCATACTCCTGTCTCCCAGAGACAACAGATTGTTGATGCTTTCAACAGTAAATTCTGTTCAGCTTTTGTCTTTTTGCTGAGTTCAAAGGCTGGTGGAGTAGGACTGAATCTGGTTGGAGCCTCTCATTTGGTCCTGTATGATATCGACTGGAACCCAGCTACAGACATTCAGGTCTGATAACACAATTGGGTTTTGTGTGGGCAGAGATGGGCATCAAATGGGGTTTTTTTTGGGCTGGTTTTGGGATGCTTGGCTTTAAATGTCTTATTGCTACCCATTGTTTTTGCTGCTTGTAGATGGACAAGTAAAATGCTGCAGGGAAAAAAGTCCTCAGGAGAGAAGAGGAAGCATTTCTCTGTCATATTATGTATATTGAAATCATTAGAAGCCCTTTTGCAGTAAAAAAATGACAAGATTAAGTTCTGGTATCTTTGCAGCAGTGAGTTGTCTATCCTTTGTCTCCTGACCTCTTTTTTTTAACTGGAAAGTTGCTGTGTTTCTAAAGTGAAAAGAAAAATATCACTGTTGCTGGCAGTTTGCAGTACCTGAGGAAAAGGGAGAGGTTCTGATCAGAATGAAAAGAGAATCCTGTGGGAATGATGCCAGAAAAAAAAAATCACCAAAAAACCAAGAAAACAAAGCCAGAGCTGTGTCAGAGTCATAGAATGGCTCAGGTTGGAGGGGACCTCAGAGATCATCTACTCCAAACCACCCTGCCCCATGGGCAGGAATGCCTCTCCACTAGGCTTGGCTGCTCAAGGCCTCATCCAACGTGGTGTTGAATACCCCCAGGGAGGAGGCAGCCAAAACCTCCCTGGGCAACATATTCTGGAGTCTCCTCACATTCATACTGAAGAATTTCTTCCCAAGAACCTGCTCTCCCTCAACTTCAAACCATTTCCCCTAGTCCTGTCTCTAGATAGCCTTATGAAAAGTCCCTCTGCAGCCTTCTTGGAGGATCCCTTCAGCTATCAGAAGGCAGCTCTAAGGTCCCCCTGGAGCTTTCTCTTCTCCAGGCTGAACACCCCCAGCTCCTTCAGCCTATCCTCACAGCAGAGGTGCTGCAGCCCTTGGATCATCTTTGTGGCCCTCCTCTGGACTCACTCCAGCATCAATCTGTCCTTCTCATGCTGGGGAGACCAGAACTGGAGGCAGGATTGGAGGTGAGGTGTCAGCAAAGCAGAATCAAGGGGCAGAATCCCCTCTCTTGCCCTGCTGCCCACACTCCTCTGGCTGCAGCCCAGCACACAGCTGCCTTCTGTGCTGCATGAGAGCACTGCTGGCTCCTGGGAAGCTGTTCAGCAACCAGCACCCCCGAGTCTCTTTCTTCAGAGCTACTCTCTGCTCCCAGCCTGGATTTGTGTCATTCTTCTAATGGCACTGTTGGCTTTGAGGGATGATTTAATTGGCATGAGATTGTTCAGTTAAAACAGCCCTTAATGATAGCAAATGTAAAAATCATTGTATAAACACAGCAAGAAACTTTTTATGGTAGATGAGTGCTGTCTGCTAATACCTGAAGTACACTCTTGATTCTTAGCCCTGCTCCTGTTCCAAGTGTGAGTAAGGACCCTCGTGGGGTCACTTGTCTTGTTCCTTTAAATACATTCCACTGGATCACTCAGAATTGCTGAGTGTTCCCAAAGACTGCAGGCCATGTTGTGAGCATTGGTACCCTGAGGGGCAGTGCCACCCTTACCTCTCTGAAAACCAATCACATGGTAGTTCTCAGTTACTTTTTCTCTCTTTAGGATTTAAGGAGGGTGTAGAAACTTACTGCACAGATGTAAAAGAAATAGAAAAGTCATTTTTAGATGTGTGCTTTGGAAATGATGGGGAATGATGAATACTCCTGAAGTGTTAAACTGGACAGTTCTGGAGCCCCCAACACAAGAAGGACATGGAACTGTTTGAGCCGGTCCAGAGGAGGTCACAGAGATGCTAAGGCTGCAGCAGCTCTGCTATGAAGACAGACTACAAGAGTTGGGGCTCTGCAGCCTGGAGATGAGAAAGCTTCAAGGAGACCTTGCATTGGCCTTCCAGTATCTGAAGGGGGCTACAGGAGGGCTGGGGAGGGACTATTGATGAGGTCTTGTAATGACAGGGTGAGGAAGAATGGGTTTAAACTGGCAGAGGGGAGACTCGAACTAGATGTTAGGAAGATGTCCTTTACAGTGAGGGTGGTGAGACACTGGCACAGGTTGGCAAGAGAGGCTGTGGATACTCCCTCCCTGGAGGTATTCCAGGCCAGGTTGGATGAGGCCTTGAGGGACCTGTTCTAGTGGGAGGTGTCCCTGCCTATGGCAGGGGGTTGGAGCTGGATGAGCTTTGAGGTCCCTTCCAGCCTAAACCATTCTATGATTCTATAGTACTTGGAAAACAAATGTGCAGAATCACAGCTTGCACTGGGTTGGAAGGGACCCTCAAAGGACATCTTGGCCAACCTCCCTGCAGTCAGCAGGGACACCTCCAACTACAGCAGGCTGTACAGGGACACATCCAGTCTGATCTTCAGTGTTGCCTTGGATGGGGCCTCAACCACATCCCTGGGCAGCCTGTTCCAGTATTTCACCACTCTCTCTGTGGTGAAAGAAGCAGAACTTCCTCCTGATGTCCAACCTAACTCTGCCCTGCTCCACTTTCAAACCATTGTCTCTCATCCTATCACCACAGGCCCCTTTAAACAGTCCCTCCTCAGCCTTCCTGTAGGTTCCCTTCAGATATTGAAATCCAGCTCTAAGGTCTCCCCAGAGCCTTCTCTTCTCCAGGCTGAACAGCCCCAATTCTTTCAGCCTATCTTCATAACAGAGGTGCTGCAGCCCTCTGAGCACCATGAAGAGGAGGGTGTTTGGGGCAGGAAACAGTGGAAACTTTTTTTCAGCTGTAGTCCACAGAAAGAAGGAGGAGCATAGATGGCAGAAAGTGAATTAGGTTTTCAAATTTGTTCCCAGAGACTTCTATAAAACCCAGCCAAAGATAGTTAGTTATTGAGGAATGCTTTCTTTGACAGCATCTGATAGGCTCAGGATGCTGAGGTCGTTCAGCCTGGAGAAGATAAGATTCCAGGGGGACCTTAAACCTGCATTCCAGTACCTGAAGGGATCCTACAGGAAGGCAGTAGAGGGACTTTTCCCGAGTGTCTAGAGACAGGACAAGAGGGAATGCTTTGAAACTGAGACAAAGCAGAGTTAGTCTGGATCATATAATCAATATAATATTATATCAGTATCATAGAATCAACCAGGTTGGAAGAGACCTCCAAGCTCATCCAGCCCAACCTAGCACCCAGCCCTAGCCAACCAACCAGACCATGGCACTAAGTGCCCCAGCCAGGCTTTTCTTCAACACCTCCGGGGACAGCGACTCCACCACCTCCCTGGNTTATCTCAACCTCTCTGTTGAATTGAGAGGCCCAGAACTGAACACAGCACTCAAGGTGTGGCCAAAGAAGAATTTCTTCAGTATGAGGGTGGTGAGACTCTGGAGTAGGTTGCCCATGTTGGTTGTGGATACCTCCTTCCTGAGGGTGTCCAAGACCAGACTGCACAAGGCCTTTAGCAGCCAAGTCTAGCTGAGAGATGTCCCTGCCCATGGCAGGTAGTTTGGAGTAGATGATCTCTGAGGTCCCTTCCAACCTAAGCCATTCTGTGATTCTATGATGATGATGATTCAAATGAGGTAGCAGAAGTGGCAATGATGAGTATAGGCTGCAAGTTGTGTTGTAGGCTGCTCATGCTCTTCATTTTGCTTTCTTCAGGCAATGGCCAGAGTGTGGAGAGATGGTCAGAAACAAACCGTACACATCTACAGGCTGCTAACCACAGGTCAGAGACGCTGCTCAAACCTACCTTAGAGGAGACACATATGGAAATTCTTTGTAAAAGAAAAGGAATTTGGGGGAAATCCTTAAAAATAGTTAGTTCTTCAATAATTCCTGTGTTATTTCTTCTGCATTCAGGTCAGTTAGACCTGAATGGTCTGGGTTGGTCATCCAGTCGAACCCCCTCTGCAGTCAGGAGGGGCATCCTCAACTAGATCAGGCTGCCCAGAGCTCTGTTGAGCCTCACTTTGAATATCTCCAGATCTCCAGGGATGGGGCCTCAACCACTGACCTGGGCAACCTGTTGCAGTGTTTTGGCACCTTCCTGGTGCAGAACTTGTTCCTAACATCCAATCTAAATCTGCCCTTCTCTAATTTCAAACCTGCTTTGCTTTATCTTGAGTAACTGGAAATAATGGTTTAGCATTTCAAATGGATTTAACATTTGTATCCAGTTCTGGAGCCCCCATTACAAGAGGGATGTGGAGATGCTGGAGTGTGTCCAGAGAAGGGCCAGGAGGATGCTCAGAGGGCTGCAGCAGCTCTGCTGTGAGGACAGACTGAAAGAGTTGGGGCTGTTCAGTCTAGAGAAGAGGAGGCTCCCAGGTGACCTTCTTGTGGCCTTCCAGGATATGAAGGGGGCCTACAAAAAAACCAGGGAGGGACTTTTTAGGCTCTCAGGGAGTGACAGGACTGGGGGGAATGGAGCAAAGCTGGAGATGGGTAGCTTCAGGCTGAATGTGAGGAGGAAGTTGTTGAGCATGAGAGTGGTGAGAGGCTGGAATGGGTTGCCCAGGGAGGTGTTTGAGGCCCCATGCCTGGAGGTGTTTAAGGCCAGGCTGGATGAGGCTGTGGCCAGCCTGCTCTAGGGTAGGGTGTCCCTGGCCATGGCAGGGGGGTTGGAACTAGATGATCCTTGTGGTCCCTTCCAACTCTGACTGACTCTATGATTCTATGATTTCTTCTTGTCAAGCAGTGATGAAAAAATCTCCCAGTATGTCTATTTGATTTTATTTTTCCAATACAGGCTCCATAGAAGAAAAGATTTACCAAAGACAGATCAGCAAACAAGACCTTTCTGGAGCAGTTGTAGACCTTTCCAAGACATCTGAACACATCCATTTTTCTATCGAGGAGCTTAAGGATCTCTTTACTCTTCACGAAGATTCCAGTTGTGTTACCCATGACTTGCTTGAGTGTGACTGCATGGGAAGCAGTGAGTTTCAAAGTGAGTTTCTTTTTCATTGTCTCTGGCCATCCATTCTCATCAGGCTGTTACTGGACTAAAGTCTGTTGCTCAGTAAAATTGAAGTAATAAGGTTCAATATGAGATCTTGCAGATATTGGCTGCCTTTTTCTAATCCATAGGAGCACTTCACAAGATGAAGAAGAGAAAAGGTTTGTTCCTTTGCAGTAACCAATAATTCATGTATCCTGCCTGGTAATTCAATGAATTAGCTTTGGCTAGCTCAAGTAATGAATTGTTACAGCACATGGCAGTGTGTGGGGTCAGAGTGGCTGGAGAGCAGCCAGGATGAAAGGGACCGGGGGGTACTGGTAGATAGTAGCTGAAGATGAGCCAGCAGTGTGGCCAGATGGCCAAGAGAGCCAATGGCATCCTGGCCTGTATCAGGGACAGTGTGGCCAGCAGGATGAGGGAGGTTATTCTGCCCCTGTACTCAGCACTGCTCAGGCCACACCTTGAGTGCTGTGTCCAGTTCTGGGCTCCTCAATTCAAGAGAGATGTTGAGGTGCTGGAACGTGTCCAGAGAAGGGCAGCAAGGCTGGGGAGGGGCCTGGGGCACAGCCCTGTGAGGAGAGGCTGAGGGAGCTGGGGGTGTGCAGCCTGCAGAAGAGGAGGCTCAGGGCAGACCTCATTGCTGTCTACAACTACCTGAAGGGAGGCTGTAGCCAGGTGGGGTTGGGCTCTTTTTCCAGACAACCAGCAACAGAACAAGGGGACACAGCCTCAAGTTGTGCCAGGGGAGGTCTCAGCTGGATGTTAGGAGGAAGTTGTTGGCAGTGAGAGTGATTGGCATTGGAATGGGCTGCCCAGGGAGGTGGTGGAGTCACTGTCCCCCGGGCACTTAGTGCCATGGTCTGGTTGATTGGCTAGGGCTGGGTGCTAGGTTGGACTGGATAAGCTTGGAGGTCTCTTCCAACCTGGTTGATTCTGTTTCTATGATTCTAAGGGCAGTAATGAGCAAGGCCTAGTTCCAAAGCTGTTTTAATTGAGGACAGCTACACCAGATCTGTTCTAGACCTCTGAATGTGACTCTTCATTTTACAGTAATCAATTAAAGGTGATGTAGGATGATTAAAGTAATCACTGGAGAAATGCTGGATGCCCCCTGGGAGTTGGAAAGTCGAGTTGCAGACACTTACAGATTCACAGATTGCATTAGGGTGGGAGGGACCCTCAAAGGACATCTTGTCCCACCCCCCCTGCAGTCAGCAGGGACACCTCCAGCTAGAGCAGGCTGCCACACTGAGTCTCAGTTTTCACCACTGAGTTTATTGCTTCAGGATGGATTTTTTTGCCGTATTTCTCTCTGATTAATCTACTACATCCCCTCCCTTTTTTGTTTTCTCCTCAGATTCTTCCACAGAAGAGCCTACTGTATCTAGAAGTTGCCAGCTTGGCCAAAACCATGTGAAGCCTAACTCAAAGAAACCACTTTCTATGTCACAGCTGATGCAATGGAAACATTTCTCTGGGCAGTATCAGACCCTTGATGACCCTTTCCTTGAAAGGATAAAAGAGAATGTTTCTTTCTTTTTCCACAATGTAACTAACTCAGCTTCTCTCTCCTGTTAAACTTCAGTGTCTTCCCATATCATTTGCATCCTCCTCTTCTGAGGGGTGGTAAACAACTGATGTGCAGTTACCTTTTGTTCTTTTGGCCAAGCTTATTGTATGTTTCTGATGAGGTTTTGGGGCATTCCCAGAAAGTGTTCTTCCAGAGTGACAGTTTTTAGCGAGTTGGTCACACTTGTTCTAATCATAACACGGATTGTACAACCTAACTTTGCTTTCCAGACTTCTGTTCTTTTGGGATCAGCAGCATGTGATGGTTTGGGTGTCCCCTGCCCCCCCACACTTTAGAAATCACCCAGACTAGACTCAGCCAGCTCTGGAAATTTGAATGAAGCTTATATTTACAGCTGGCACAATGTACAGGCAGATAGTTACAGTCTATACAGTTATAGACAGAAATAGACAAGGTAAAAAGGTAATACAGAAACACAACTCCCCTCCCAGAAACCTGAGTCCCCAGGAGGGGCTCTCAACCACCCCTCACCTTCCCCCTACCCCTCTCAACCTTACCCCAATCCCAAGGAAGAATGGAGGTTGGGCCAGGGGGATTAAGAAGCAAAGGTGAATCAGCAAAGCAAATGGAGGGTGAGGTTAGAAAGCAAGATGGAGTTCAACCAGCAGCCTCAGCTCTCCCCAGCAGGCAAAGCAGAAGTGACTTTATCTTTTGGTTTGCTTTTCTTCTTTACACATCTCAGCAAGACTGTGAGGGAAGTAGACCTCACCATTGTTTTCATTTCACAGCCTATGATCTAATCCTTCTCACCAAAACATGGTAGCTAGGCTCAAACTAGCACACAGCAGCAAGATGGTTTAGGTGCACACTTCTGTCTGTGTCTGCTTTGGTTTATGGTTATGCCTTTGTTCAGAATGATTTCTTGCATGCAGCTCTGGCAGCTCTTCAGCCACCTGAGGCAATGCTGCCTCTGGTTGGCATTTTGTTTGGCCAATGGAAAGCGACATGTGTCTGACTGTGGCTTTACAACAAGGTAGGAGTTTGCTGGCTGGAATGGACAGTGTAGTGAAACTCAGGGCAATAGCCACTGAGCTCTCAGATTCTAAGACCACAGCTTGATGCAGTGTCAGAATGTTCTGGAATTCTCCTTACTGCTTTTACTCAGGAGAATAAAAGCCTTTATTTCTCAGACACACAAACTCACCTTATTTACTTAACTCCATTTTAAGGCCACTTGTTGCATATTTTTCATGGTGTATTTTTTTCTGACTGTATTTTTATTCTTCTTTGAAGGCAGAAGAGGTTTTCCAACTCTCTCATAGTCTTCATAGCCTTCTCTGGGCATAATCCAGCAGCTCCATGTCTCTCTTATGCAGCTCCCTGCTGGGCTGCCAGGAAACATTGCTGATTCGCAGGGAGGTTTTCATCACTTGAAATCCCCAAGTCCTTCTCCTTCAGACTGTTCTCAAGCCTCTCCTCATCCAGCCTGGATTTGTGCTTGGGATTACCCTGACCCAGATGTAGGACCTTGCACTTGGCCTTGTTGAACTTCAAGACATTGGCTTGGGCCCTCCTCTCCAGCCTATCCAAGTCCCTCTGCGTGGATACCTTCCCTCCACAGGACCACACAGCCTGGTGTCATCCACAAACTTGCTGAGGGTGCTGCAGGGCTCTGAGTCACACTGAGCAGGGAGGGTTGTCACCAGCCCACAGATCACAGTANCCTCAGGTAGTTGTAGACAGCAATAAGGTCTGCCCTGAGCCTCCTCTTCTCCAGGCTAAACAATCCCAGCTCCCTCAGCCTCTCCTCGTAGGGCTGTGCTCGAGGCCTCTCCCCAGCCTCGTTGCCCTTCTCTGGACACATTCAAGCATCTCAATGTCCCTCTTAAACTGGGGGGCCCAGAACTGGACACAGTACTCAAGGTGTGGTCTAACCAGTGCAGAGTACAGGGGCAGGATCCAGCAATCAGTGCTGTATTCCTTGCCAGCTCTTAGCTGAGAGGAGGGGATTTGGGAGGAATTCTGTTACTTCTGGTGCCTGGTATCCTGCCACAGAGAGGAGCGTGCTGCATGTTCTCAGCTGAGACCAACCCTGATGTGACAAAGCAGGAGGGGTGGCATTTGATTGATTATTGCAGCAGGGAGGTTTGTGGCTGGTTTCACAGGACTGGTTTTGTTGATTCAGCTTTTATCCATCCTGGCTGACCTTTTTTCCTTTGGTGTGGTTGGAATGGTGATCCTGTATCATTTTTCACTTGGACGTGACCCAGCAATAAGTAATTGTGGCCCAGAAGGCAAATCACATCCTGGGCTGCATCCCAGCAAGTCAAGAGAGGGGATTCTGCTACTCTGCTCTGCTGAGATATCACCTGCAGTGCTGTGTCCAGATATGGGGCCCTCAACACAACAGAGACATGGACCTGCTGGAGTGGGTCCAGAGCAGGCCACCAAGATAATCAGAGGGCTGGAGCAGCTCTGCTGTGAAGACAGGCTGAAAGGATTGGGGCTGTTCAGCCTGGAGAGGAGAAGGCTTCAGGGAGACCTTAGAGCTGCATTTCAATATCTGAAGGGGACGTACAGGCAGGCTGGGGAGGGACTGTTCAGATGGGCCTGTGGGGATAGGATGAGGGGCAATGGTTTGAAAGTGGAGCAGGGCAGAGTTAGGTTGGACATCAGGAGGAAGTTCTGCACAGTGAGAGTGGTGAAATCCTGGGAAAGGCTGCCCAGGGATGTGGTTAAGGCCCCATCCCTGGAGACATTCAAGGTCAGGCTGGATGCAGCCCTGTGCAGCCTGACCTAGTTGGAAGTGCCCAAGCTGAGTGCAGGGGGGTTGGCCAAGATGCCCTTTGAGGGTCCCTCCCCACACAATGCAAGCTGTGAATAGCAATCTGAATTGGAACTCTCTTCCCTCACTGTCAGATGGGGAGGTGCAAAGCAGGCTTTGGGTGGCAGACAGGTCTGTATGGCAGCTGATAGAGCTTGCATTCTCAGGAGAGGCAAGAGGCTGACATCAAGTCCAGTTTAGGGCCTGTCCTGCTCAGATGCAGTGCAGTTCTTTCATGCATCATCTGCTTCAGAAGAGGTGCCAAACACTGACTGATTCTGTCATGGAAGGAATTCACAGATGCCAAATGTGCAACAAGCTTTGACAACTACTTGGGGTTACCACCAGGAATTTGCAATGATTGACTCCAGCCCTTGCAGGCAAGTGACACACAGGAGGAAAGTAGTACTTTCATGTGCTTTCCATTGATGTAAATCATGGTTGTTTATGTGTGGCTTAAATGAATGATGTGTTTGTGGCTAGAAGGTCTGGGAAGGCTATAAAGAACAATGAGGAAAACCACTTTTGGCTTTATGGGGTAAGTGAAGAATAAGCTGAGTTGAAAATCTGTTTTTAACAGGGCCTTGTGTGCTGTGACTTAGTACAAAAGCAAGGCTGCTTTTATGGGCTTCAGGTACTTAGAGGGCTTGCTTGCCACAGTGTTCCACTGGTGAGGGGCAATACCTGTTTGCACAGGCACTGCAAGTCAGGACCTAGGGAGCTAATACTGAAAACTACAGCAGCTTGCAGGGGTTCTGCTAGAAATTCCCTGGCTAGGTACATTGGTTGCTGCTACCTTTCAGCTGGCTTTTCATCAACATACAATGATAGAATGGCTTAGGTTGAAAGAAACTTCAAGTAGTCAACTACTCCAAACACCCTGCCATGGGCAGGGACACCTCTCAACTACACTTAGCCTCATCCAGCCTGGCCTCGAACACCCCCAGGGAGGAGGCAGCCGCAGCCACAGCCTCCCTGGGCAGCCTGTTCCAGAGTCTCGCCACCCCTGTACAGAACTTCTTCCTAAGCTCCAGTCTAACCCTGCTCTCCCTCAGCTTCAAACCATTTTCCCTTGTCCTGTCTCTAGACACCCTTAGGAAAAGTCCCTCTGCAGCCTTCCTGTAGGATCCCTTCAGATATTGGGCGGCAGCTCTAAGGTCCACTCAGAGTCTTCTCTTCTCCAGGCTGAGCAACCCCAACTCCCTCAGCCTATCCTCATAGGTGCTCCAGCCCTTGGATCATCTTTGTGGCCCTCCTCTGGACTCACTCCAGCAGCTGTGTCTTTATGCTGTGGACACCAGAAGTGGATTCAGTATTGGTGGTGGAGTCTCATCAGAGCAGAGCAAAGGGGAAGAACATATGGAAATCTCAGCTAATTGGAAGGAATGTGGGGTTGGTCTCTTCTGCCAGGCAGCCAGCAACAGAACAAGGGGACACAGTCTCAAGTTGTGCCAGGGGAGGTCTAGGCTGGATGTTAGGAGGAAGTTGTTGCCAGAGAGAGTGATTGGCATTGGAATGGGCTGCCCAGGGAGGTGGTGGAGTCACCGTCCCTGGAGGTGTTCAAGCAAAGCCTGGATGAGGCACTTAGTGCCATGGTCTGGTTGATTGGCCAGGGCTGGGTGCTAGGTTGGCCTGGATGATCTTGGAGGTCTCTTTCAACCTGGTTGATTCTACAATTCTATGAAATTGGTCTGTCTAGAAGCATCTGCAGCTGGTGCTGCTTCCAACCTCTTCTCAGCCTTGATGTCAGCCTGAGTTCTCCCTGTGCTCCTGTGCTTGCTTCACACCCACTTGACAACGGATGCTCTTCATTCTCATCCAGTTCATTCCCTTCCAAATAGGCAAGATTCCAGGCAGTGTGACAAAAATTAAGCTGGCAGAGGGGAGATTCTGACTGGATGTTAGGAGGAAGTTCTTTCCAGTGAGGGTGGTAAGGCACTGGAACAGGTTGCCCAGGGAGGTTGTGGATGCTTCCTCCCTGGAGGCGTTTAAGGCCAGGCTGGATGAGGCCTTGAGCAGCCTGCTCTAGTGGGAGGTGTCCCTGCCTATGGCAGGGGGTTGGAGCTGGATGATCCTTGAGGTCCCTTCCAACCTAAACCATTCTATGATTCTATGATTCTATAAAAGCCTGTGCCCCTGCAAGCTAGGGCTGTTGGGGAGTTTTCTGTCACAATTATCCAAAACCCCTTTCCCCATCTTCATTAGGACTGCCTTGGCTTCAGTTTTCTGGAGCATGAATCGTGTAACACTGAGAACTTTTCAAGGAGGGATAGAATTTTCTCAGCAATGGAAGTACAGCCTGAAATTTCCTCCCTCCAGTTAGAAGCTGCTGCCTTTGGTGGAGTGTTCTTTCTGTCCTCTAGCTGGCTTGGACACACAGAATCACAGAATTTCTTAGATTGGAAAAGACCTTCAAGATTATTGAGTCCAATCATGAGTTTCACACTGACAAGTCCTTGACCAAACCAGATCCCTCAGCACAACATCTAATCACTGTGGATCGCTGTGGTTGCAAAAGACCACCAGGATCAGCCAGTCCAACCTTCATCCCAGCATCCTTCATCACCAGACCATAGCCTCAAGCACCACATCCACTCTCCTTTTAAACCCCTCCAGGGATGGCAACTCCACCACCTCCCTGGGCAGCCTGTTCCAGTGCCTGACCACCTGCTCAGGAGAGAACTTCCTCCCAACAGCCAACCTGAACCTCCCCTGACACAACTTGAGGCCATTTCCTCTTGTCCTATCATTAGTAATGTGGGAGAAGAGACCAGCTCCAGCCTCACTACAACCTCCTTTTAGGTAGCTGTAGAGGACAATAAGGTCCCCTCTCAGCCTCCTCTTCTCCAGACTAAACACCCCCAGCTCCCTCAGCTGCTCCTCATAGGTCATGTTTGCCAGACCTCTCCCCAGCCTCGTTGCATGTGGGGCTCCACAGCTTCAGTTACTCATCAGAGCTCTGCAGGACTCAAGGTTTAGCCAAAACCTTGCAGACTTTGAATCTGGATTAGGTTCCCAAACTATGAAGTAGATGAACTTCAGTGGGTTGCTCATGCTAGTGGCATAGCTGGTGTATGTGCTACAGATGTAGAAGGTGTAAGTTGCAACCAAAGAGGTTCCACCTCAACACAAGGGGGAACTTCTTTACTGTAAGGATCACAGAGCACTGGAACAGGCTCCCCAGGGAGGTTGTGTGGTCTTCTCTGGAGCCTTTCAAGGCCTGTCTGGATGTGTTCCTCTGTGACCTGTGTTAGATAGGATTGTCCTGCTCTGGCAGGGGGGTTGGACTTGATGATCTCCTTGGGTCCCTTCCAACCCCTAACCCCTGTGATCTTAGGAAGGTGTTGGCAGTACTTCCTAACACTGCATCTGGCCAGAACTTCCCACTATACAGCACTTTCCTCATTCATTTTTCACTTGGAAACTTTCCCTGTTCAGGTTCAATTTCTCCCTCATCACTTTGCTGCTGCCAGGTTGATTTCTGTATGTGATGGGTCAAAAGTCTCAAGGAAAAAAAAAAGGGTGATCCATTCCTAAGACTGTGTGTAGGAGAAAACTGTTGTGCCCTTATTACAGAACTGGAAACCCTTCTGCTGAAATGCCTGCTTGCCTTCATGGCTGGGATTAGGACTTAAAATAGAGGTGAGAAGAGATGGGAGGGAAATGCATGACTTCTGTATTAGCTTGGATTGGGCTGTTCCTGCTAGGATCTGCACCAGCTTATAAATATCTGGCAGAAAAGGAATATGTGTGGTGATGACTGCTTGCTTCTGGGCACCTAAAATGCCTCCTGGTTTCTGCCAAGCCAGGCTCTCAACTCCTAGGTTTTAACAGTCTGAACAAGCTGCATTCTCTCATAGCTTTTGCCTGTGATCAATAAGGCCCCACCAAATGCAGTTTGCTTTGGGTATTTTCAAGGAGTTCTTCCTGCAATTCTTGCTTCCAGTTGCTGTCTGCTGGGCAAAGCAGAAATGCAGCAGCTGACAGCAAGGAGCTGTCTCATCCGTGTGCTAAATCAGCCTACCAACATCCCATCTGCCTCAAGGAGGAAAAAGAACTAGGTCAGAGCAGAAAAACTAACCCCAGGGTGTTATAGGATAAGGGAACCAGTGAGATCAGGACTGGCACAGAGAGAGAAGAGGGAGGGGATGTAGGGGAGCAAGGAGATGGACAGGTAGGAGGGAGGGCTGAGACTGGGCAGGCAAAGGCTAAGATGGGATATGGAGACAGCTGGAGAAGCCAAAGAATGCCAGGTCCTGCTAAGTGAGTGAGATAGGGATTAGAAGGTGCAAAAATCAAGGTTGGAAACAGATAGACCTAAAAAGAACCCTCAGGTTTGGTGAAAGGAAGGAGTGTGTTCTCCTCCAGACCCTGAAATGGACCCTGTGATTCCCAAGTCTCACCATTTTATTCCATGGCAAATATCCATGAAGTCTCTGGAAAAGGGATTGCTTCCCCTCAGCTGGCATCTACAAGCTGTTAGAGCCTGCTCCTGAATCACTGGAAATCATAGAATCATAGAATCAAACAGGTTGGAAGAGACCTCCAAGCTCATCCAGCCCAACCTAGCACCCAGCCCTGTCCAATCAACCAGACCATGGCACTAAGTGCCTCATCCAGGCTTGATCACCCCCAGGGATGGTGACTCCACCACCTCCCTGGGCAGCCCATTCCAATGCCAATCACTCTCTCTGCCAACAACTTCCTCCTAACATCCAGCCTAGACCTGCCCTGGCACAACTGGAGACTGTGTCCCCTTGTTCTGTTGCTGGGTGCCTGGCAGAAGAGACCAACCCCACCTGGCTACAGCCTCCCTTCAGGTAGTTGTAGACAGCAATGAGCTCTGCCCTGAGCATCCTCTTCTGCAAGCTGCACACCCCCAGCTCCCTCAGCCTCTCCTCACAGGGCTGTGCAGGACCTGCCCTTCCTAAACCCATGCTGGCTGGGCCTGGTCCCTTGGCCATCCTGTAGGTGCTTTCTGATGGCACTCAAGACAACCTGTTCCATGACCTTGCCTGGCACTGAGGTCAGGCTGATAGCTCTGTAATTTTCTGGTTCCTCACCTCCCTCTGGCCCTTCTTTAGATACCAAGGAGCTTTTGAAGATACTCCATTGTTAGTCAGTCAAAGACCTGGTAGATCTGCACCTTCTCCATGCTCCTATTAGGTTTTGGGTTTGTTTTTTTTTTTACTTTTCTTTATATCCAGTCAGAATTTTTCCTCCTGCAGTTCATATCAGTCACCTCTCATGCTTTTGTTGTGCACTTCTGATAGGAGCTGGCAGTTACCAAAAGAAGTGAATAAAGAAGTGAAAAAAGGAGTGATGAAGAAATTAATAAATGGCAGAATAAAGAAATTAATAAGGAAATTAAGAAATGAATGAATAAAGGATTAAAGAATCACAGAATGTCAGGGGCTGAAAGAGACCTTGAGAGCTCATCCAGTCCAACCCCCCCTGCCAGAGCAGGGTCACCTAGAGCAGATCACACAGGAATAGATCCAGGCAGGTTTTGAATATCTCTAGAGAAGGAGATTCCACAACTCCCCTGGGCAGCCTGTTCCAGTGTTCTGGCACCCTCACAGGGAAAAAATTCCTCTTCATGTCTCTATGGAACTTCTATGCCTCAGCTTCCACCCACTGCCCCTTGTGCTGTCGTCGGGCATTGCCCAGCAGAGCCTGGCTGCAGCCTCTTGACACTCACCCTTTACATCTCTATCCCCATCTCTGTAACCTCTCAGTCTCCTCCTTTCCAAGCTGAAGAGCCCCAGCTGCCTCAGGCTTTCTTGTAAGGAAGATGTTCCACTCCCTTCAGCATTTTTTTGTGTCTCTTTCAAGCAGTTCCCTGAGGTCCTTCCTGAACTGAGAGGCCCAGAACTGGACACAACATTCCAGATGTGGCCTCACCAGGACAGAGCAGAAGGGGAGGAGAACCTCTCTTGACCTACTCACCAAAGCCCTTCTAATCCTTGGCCTTCTTGGCCACAAGAACACTCTGTTGGCTCATGGTTAACCTTCCATCCACTAGGATTAGTATACAAATGGAATGCCAATGACAGCCATGAATTTGGGACTCCCCATGAGGATACATGGCACCAGATTTTCATGTATGTAGGAAGCACAAATTCTGTTTGCATCAGAGCAGCTCAACTCCTTCCCAGATTGTTGTCCTCTTAACTGGATGAAGCAAGGAAACACAAAATGTGTTGATGAAAGACTTCCTTGTGATGCACATCTACAGAGCCTTTAAATGCCCACAAGGCAATATTAACCCCCAAATGATCTCTGGATCCTCTGAGGTCATGCTGTGATGAAACAGTGTGGCCAGTAGGAGGAGGGAGGTTATTCTGCCCCTGTACTCAACACTGCTCAGGCCACACCTTGAGTACTGTGTCCAGTTCTGGGCTCCTCAGTTCAAGAGAGATGTTGAGGTACTGGAACATGTCCAGAGAAAGGCAGCAAGGCTGGGGAGGAGCCTGGAGCACAGCCCTGTGAGGAGAGGCTGAGGGAGCTGGGGGGGTGCAGCCTGCAGAAGAGGAGGCTCAGGGCAGAGCTCATTGCTGTCTACAGCTACCTGCAGGGAGGCTGTAGCCAGGTGGGGTTGGTCTCTTCTGCCAGGCAACCAGCAACAGAACAAGGGGACACAGTCTCAAGTTGTGCCAGGGGAGGTCTCGGCTGGATGTTAGGAGGAAGCTGTTGGCAGAGAGAGTGATTGGCATTGGAATGGGCTGCCCAGGGAGGTGGTGGAGTCACTGTCCCTGAAGTGTTGAAGCCAAGCCTGGCTGAGGCACTTAGTGCCATGGTCTGGTTGATTGGCTAGGGCTGGGTGCTAGGTTGGGCTGGATGAGCTTGGAGGTCTCTTCCAACCTGTTTGATTCCATGACTCTTTTCTATGTAAAACCCATGATGGATGTAGAAGAACAGAATCTGCTCAGGAACAATGAGATTTTAAAGTCCAACAAACAGTGGAGAAATCCTGGTTTGTGGAGAGAACCTTCCTTACCTCCAGGTCTTCTGATGTGTGTGTTGGCAGCTCCCAGAAAAGAGTCTGTGGCATGCAGATGAACTGGAGAAGGTTGCCTAAGCCTGAGAACCACCTGTCATTGTAGCACTGGTTTTACTCCAGCTTTTGTTAGCAATGACTCTGCTCTTTTTCTCTCTCTGTTATTGTGCACAGCTGTACAACTCCAAAGCAATGCTGATCTGCTAACTCTCCTCCCAAAGATGTTGCAAGCTTTAATGGCCTGAAAAGCTCTGTACGAACCCGCTAAAGCTTTGCAAGTTCTGAAACCTTAACTTTGAAAGCTAAACACAGCCCAGAAATTACCTTGCTAGAACTTTTCTTCCCCTGCTGCTACGATGGTCTTAGAATGCAGAGATACAGGCTGGGGTCGGAGTGGCTGGAGAGCAGCCAGACAGAGAGGGATGTGGGGGTGCTGATTGATACCCACCTGAACATGAGCCAGCAGTGTGCCCAGGTGGCCAAGAGAGCCAGTGGCATCCTGGCCTGCATCAGGAATGGTGTGGCCAGCAGGAGCAGGGAGGTCATTCTGCCCCTGTACTCTGCACTGGTTAGACCACACCTTGAGTACTGTGTCCAGTTCTGGGCCCCCCAGTTTAAGAGGGACATTGAGATGCTTGAACGTGTCCAGAGAAGGGCAATGAGGCTGGGGAGAGGCCTCGAGCACAGCCCTACGAGGAGAGGCTGAGGGAGCTGGGATTGTTTAGCCTGGAGAAGAGGAGGCTCAGGGGTGACCTTATTGCTGTCTACAGCTACCTGAGGGGTGGTTGTAGCCAGGAGGAGGTTGCTCTCTTCTCTCAGGCAGCCAGCGCCAGAAGAGGACACAGCCTCAGGCTGCACCAGGGGAAATTGAGGCTTGAGGTGAGGAGAAAGTTCTTCCCTGAGAGAGTCATTGGACACTGGAATGGGCTGCCCAGGGAGGTGGTGGAGTCGCCGTCCCTGGAGCTGTTCAAGGCAGGATTGGACGTGGCACTTGGTGCCATGGTCTAGCCTTGAGCTCTGTGGTAAAGGGTTGGACTTGATGATCTGTGAGGTCTCTTCCAACCTTGGTGATACTGTGAGACTGTGAGACTGTGAATCCCACCAACAAAACAGTAGGAGGGAATAACATGCTGGAGATGAAAATGTTGCTGATCCTAACACTTTCATGAGCAAAACTTGCCTGGAAAATCATTTTCTGCTTGCCCCCCTACTTCAGCATGCAGGCCACCTCTGAAAGAAGCCTCCAGGAAAAAATCCTCATCACCAGCAGTAGCATACGTTGTTGAGAGGCCATAACATTGCCCCCAGAACATAGTTTGTTTAGTTCCTCACTTGCATGCACCAATATAAGCAGTCTCCAGATAATTAATTTCTTTCCTTCTCCCTAAGAGAAATCCTGAAGCATCTCAGAAGTCAAAAGGCCACAGGTGTAGTAGGAGAGCAATAAGAACGAAGAATTTGCCCACCTTCAATTTGGTGAGGCAGTAAAAGCCAAAGCCCTGGCTACAAAGTGCTGGAAGAAGTGAAGTTTGCTCTGCTGAGCTCATCCCTCTTCCTGCAGCAGCCCCAGAAGGTTGGAGAGGCACTGCCTGCTTGAAGAGGCACAGCACCCTGCCCTGAAGCTCTGCTGCTTTTTACACCCTCTTTCTGCCTCACAGAATCAACCAGGTTGGAAAAGACCTCTAGGACCATCGAGTCCAACCTCAGAGAATCACAGAATCATATAGAATCAACCAGGTTGGAAAAGACCTCATGGATCATCGAGTCCAACCTCAGAGAATCATCAAATCACCATAGAATCAACCAGGTTGGAAAAGACCTCTAGGATCATTGAGTCCAACCTCAGAGAATCACAGAATCATCATAGAATCAACCAGGTTGGAAGAGACCTCCAAGATCATCCAGTCCAACCTAGCACCCAGCCCTATCCAAGCAACCAGACCATGGCACTAAGTGCCTCATCCAGACCTTTGAACGCCTCCAGGGACAGTGACTCCACCACCTCCCTGGGCAGCCCATTCCAATGCCAATCACTCTCTCTGCCAACAACTTCCTTCTAACAGCCAGCATAGACCTCCCCCAACACAACTTGAGACTGTGTCAGGAGTGATGGCCCACAGCTGGTACAAGCTGCTGTAGGTTGTGCACGGTGAGACAAATGGAAGCAGAGCAGTGGCTAAAAAGCACAGAAGCTCAGTTGCCACATTGCTTTTCTGGCTTTGGCCACAACTGCCTGCTTGTTGTGACGGCTGGGGGGGAGGTGGGGGAGGAGGTGAGTGTCCAAAACCATCTAGGGATTTATTTGTGGGTTGGAAGTAGAGAATTAAGGTGACTTCAGGCCATCTCCTTTAGCTGTTGTTTCCAGTTTCCCTCGTGCAGTTCCAGTCCTTGCAGGTAAAGACATTCTTAGAGTGGGTGCAGCCTGTGTTTGGGCTACATGTTCCTGCAGGCCTGCTGCAGATGCCTAGGTGGTGGCCTAGGTGTGCCAGGTTCAGTGGGGTTTGGGCAGCAGAGAGCCAGAGCACCATGCAACAGAGCTTTTGCTGCTCCCTGGCTGTGGCTCTGCACCACAGCCTCTGTCCTGCACCTGGAGCTCAGGTTTGTGAGTCATAGCTTCACAGATTGCATTGGGTGGGAAGGGACCCTCAAAGGGCATCTTGGTCAAGCCCCCTGCATTCATCAGGGACACCTCCAACTACAGCAGACTGCACAGGGACACATCCAGTCTGATCTTCCATGTCTTCAGTCATGAGGCCTCAACCACATCCCTGGGCAGCCTGTTCCAGTATTTCCCCACTCTCACTGTGCAGAACTTCCTCCTGATGTCCAACCTAACTCTGCCCTGCTCCAGTTTCAAACCACTGCCCCTCATCCTATCCCCAGAAGCCCTTCTAAACAGTCCCTCCCCAGCCTGCCTGTACTCTAAGGTCTCCCTAGAGCTTTCTCTTCTCCAGGCTGAACAGCCCCAGTTCATTCAACCTGTCCCCATAGCAGAGTTCTCCGGCCCTCAGATCATCTTGCTGTCTCACTCTGGATCCACTCCAGCAGATCCATCTCTCTCCTCCGCAGAGCTGGACACAGCACTGCAGATAAGGTGTGAGCAGAGCAGAGTGACAGAATCGCCTCTCTCCACCTGCCGTTGATGTGACAAGGTGTGATGGGACTGGTCCTGCCGGTCCGCCTGCAGCTGTGCCGCCTCTGCTGCTGCCTCTGCTTCGAGCGTTGGCGGTTGCCTCCCCGCGCCAGCGCTGCGGCCGCGCCATCCGTCACCCCCCCGCGGCTTCGCTGCGCTTTGCTCTTCGTCACTTCCAGAGCCGGCACCCGGCAAAGGCAGCGGGAGGCTGCCTGCCGAGATGACCTGAGGGTGGCAGCAGCCGCTCGCAGGACCGCCGCGCCGGGCTCGCTGCTCAGGCGCCTCCGCCTGGGGGAGCGCGGACTTACCGGGCGGGGGCGAGGGCACGTATCGGCAGCGCCTGTGACCTGGAAGGTGACTTTGCTACGAGAGACCTTACGCGAACCTGTGTGCTGCTTCCAGACTGGAAGAAGGCACCGTCACCACTCTGCTTTCCGTGGTGCTGGCAGTGCGGGACTGGTCAGTGAGGTTCTGATCGCTAATTGACGAGGGACTGCTCAGTGAGGTACTGATCGCTGACTGGTGAGGGACTGCTCAGTGAGGTACTGATCGCTGACTGGTGAGGGACTGCTCAGTGAGGTTCTGATCACTGATAGATGAGGGACTGCTCAGTGAGGTTCTGATCGCTGACTGGTGAGGGACTGCTCAGTGAGGTTCTGATCACTGATAGATGAGGGACTGCTCAGTGAGGTTCTGATCACTGATAGATGAGAGACTGCTCAGTGAGGTTCTGATCACTGATAGATGAGAGACTGCTCAGTGAGGTTCTGATCACTGATAGATGAGAGACTGCTCAGTGAGGTTCTGATCAATGATTGATGAGGGACTGCTCAGTGAGGTTCTGATCGCTAATTGATGAGGGACTCCTCAGTGAGGTTCTGATTGCTGACTGATGAGGGACTGCTCAGTGAGGTTCTGATCACTGATAGATGAGGGACTGCTCAGTGAGGTTCTGATCGCTGACTGATGAGGGACTGCTCAGTGAAGTACTGGTCAGTGTGGTTCTGATCCCTGATTGATGAGGGGCTGGCTTGCTTGTTTTCTCCCCCCTGGTCAGTGCAGACTGGGTTAAGGATCAGTTATGCAAATTGAACATTCACAAGTCCATGGACCCTGATGAGATACACCCGAGGGTGCTGAGAGAACTGCCTGTTGGTATCACTCTTCCACTCGCCATCATCTTTGCCAAATCTGTGTCCAGCAGATCCAGGGAGGTTCTCCTCCCCCTCTAATCTGTCCTGGTGAGACCTCATCTTGAATACTGCCTTCAGTTTTAGGCTCCCCAGTTTAAGAGGGACAGGGATCTGCTGGAGAGGGTCTAGTGGAGGGCTACGAGAATCATGAGTGGACAGGAGGGTATGGCATATGAGGAGAGGCTGAGGGGCCTGGGGCTTTTTAGTCTGGAGAAGAGAAGACTGAGAGGGGATTTGATAAATGTTTATAAGTATCTGAGGGCTGCCAGGAGCGGGGGGACAGGTTCTGCTCACTGCTCCCTGGGATAGGACAAGGAGCAATGGGTGTAAGTTGCAGCAAAAGAGGTTCTGCCTCAACACAAGGGGGAACTTCTTTAGTGTGAGGGTCACAGAGCCCTGGAACAGGCTCCGGAGGGAGGTTGTGGAGTCTCCTTCTCTGGAGCCTTTCAAGGCCTGTCTGGATGTGTTCCTCTGTGATCTGTGTCAGATAGGATTGTCCTGCTCTGGCAGGGGGGGTTGGACTCGATGATCTCCTTGGGTCCCTTCCAACCCCTAACACCCTGTGAGCCTGTGAGCCTGTGAAGTTCTCGTCCAGGTGCTCACCATGGGAACAAGATACATCCCACTGACATATCTGTTACAGCATCCAAGCCAAACCTGTTGGAGTGATTCCAGAGTGGTTGAATGCACTTGTAAGAACCAAGACAGTACCATCTGAGAGTGGCCACAGGGAAAGGTCTGGCAAAATGGGAGGAAACATTTGCTGGTATCACTGATCATCACCTGTCTGTGGGGATGCTGCTTCAATTTCATTCTGCAGATAACTTCTAGTTATCTGAAGGCCCTCCTGAGAGACTGATCATCATAAACCAAAGGTACTTGCTGCTCTGCTTCCCCTATACCCTTGAGAACCCACTGAGGTGGGACTGATGAGAGCTCCTGTTGAGCTGCTCAGCTTTTAAACACTCTCTGCCAATGGGGCTGCTGCACACACAGATTTGATGACAAGTTCAAAACTGATTATGTGAGGTCCAACTTCTGGCTGCTGCCAGAAATTGTTGGCAGCAGGTCTTGTTTTGGGGTGGCTAAGGAGTGGTTTTGCTGCCAGTAGGAATGGACTAAGTCCTTCTAAATCCAAGCTCTGAAGCTGGTCTGGAGACTTCCTGCAAGGAGCCCACAAGTGGGACCTGGCTGCTCCTTAGATGTCCTCTCAGCAGACTTCTCCTGTGGGCAATGTGGGGGGTGGGGGAGGGCAATCATAGGTGATGCTCCAATCCACAGTGCAGTCATTTGCTGAGACCTGCTGTCCTGAGAACAACCCAGCTGGTGGCTTGGCTGCAGGCACACCCTGGCTTCACTGCTTCCCTCCCTTGTGGAAGGTGATAGCTGCTGGACCATGATCCTTGCTGCATTTTGAACTCAGTAGGAGGTTTGGATGCTCCTTAAACAATCTGCCTGGAATGCCCAGCAGAGGTAGCTCCCAGATGCAAGATGCTGCTGTACTCTGTGCCAGGGCACGCCAGCTCCACCTGAAACACCTGCCACATCCTGGCAGAAGTTGTGTCACTGAGCCTTTTCTCTCCAAATGGTTATCTGCACTTCTTAGAAGGTGACCACCGCATGACTGGACGTGTAGGGAAATAGACCAGGAGGCAAAAAGCCAGGAGCTGGGAAAGAGGATGGGAAGTTAGAGTGAGCAGGTGTCCCTCTCAGACTGGAAATGAGTGTGTGGGAATAATGGAGCTCCTTTAAGACTCCCAGTTGCTGCTCTGGCCATGGGGACACCCCTTCTTCCACGGCCATGGCCCATGGAGTGCTGCAGCTAGGTCAGGGCATGGGGACTCATGGCAGACCCTGGGCACAGTAGGGTGAAAGGGTAGTGGCTAGCTTTCAGCCAGGCCATATTCAAAGTATTTTCTCCCTTTTCCTCCAGCTCCCCACATGATTTTCACATCCAGGAAGCCTGTGGCCCTTTGTCCTTATGGAGTCAGACCTAGAGACTTTGGTACCTGATTTGCAGCCAACAACAGCTGCAATGGTGAGTTGTGCTGGCCAGAAGCTCTGTTCCTTACACTGCCTTGGAGACAAGGCAGATCTCTCCTTTCCTCCAGCCTAGCTGCTGAGGACTGCCCCAGAGCACTGTGGCTGTGGCTGCAGACTGGGAGGCTGTGTGGAGATGCTGCCCAGCTGTGGTGGATTATTTGCTTCTGCTTTTTGACACCCTGCTGGGTCCTTGTGGGAACCTTATGAGTATCTTACCACCACTGAACACTGCTGCAAATGGTTGGGCTTCAGGAAGGTCAACTTTCAGTGATGGTTTGCAGCCCAGAAGGCAAATTGCATCCTGGGCTTCATCAAAGGAAGCATGGGCAGAAGATGAAGGCAGGTGATTCTGCCCCTCTGCTCTGCTGAGACATCACCTGCAGTGCTGTGCCCAGTGTGTCCAGCTCAGGGCCTCCAACAACAAGAGAGCATGTCCAGAGGAGGCCACCAAACTGATCAGAGGGCTGCAGCACCTCTGCTATGAAGACAGGCTGAAAGAATTGGGGCTGTTCAGCCTGGAGAAGAGAAGGCTCCAGGGAGACCTTAGAGCTACATTTCAGTCTCTGAAGGGGACCTAACAGGCAGGCTGGGCAGGGACTGTTTATAAGGGCCTGTGGTGATGAGAGACAATGGTTTGAGAGTGGAGCAGGGCAGATTTAGGTTGGACATCAGGAGGAAGTTCTGCACAGTGAGAGTGGTGAAATCCTGGAAAAGAATGCCCAGGGATGTGGTTGAGGCCCCATGACTGGAGACACTGACTGGATGTGTCCCTGCTCAGCCTGCTGTAGTTGGAGGTGTCCTTGCTGAGGCAGGGGGCTTGGCTGAGATGCCCTTTGAGGTTCCTTTCCAACCCAATGCAAGCTGTGAAGCTGTTAATTTGGCAGTAAAGGGTTTCTCCTGCTTTAGGATGGGAACCATGCATTGGTGGTGCTAGAAATGTGTGTGTGAGGTCTGCAGAGAAAGGGCTGTTGTGATTACTGGCATGATATGCTGCTCAGAGGAGCAAAACCTGAGGGGCAACCATCCTCAACACCCTAAGTGGGTAATGCAGTGCTGCCTGAAGGGGGAGGTTCCAGCATTTCTCAAATCACTTTGGCATCCCCCTCAGTATAAGAGAAGAGCTCAATTTGTGATTGAGATGTTCAAGCAAAGCCTGGCTGAGGCACTTAGTGCCATGGTCTACTTGGTTGGCTAGGGCTGGGTGCTAGGTTGGACTGGATGAGCTTGGAGGTCTCTTCCAACCTGGTTGATTCTATGATTCTATGACTTTTCAACAAACATTTTGCAAATAATACTTTAAGAAACTTCCTTCAGACAATCAAAGTTATCTTATTGCATAATGACATAAAAATATTTTCCATTGGCAGCATTAATGTTTTTAACACTTTTGGTTACTTACTTGGCATCAATTACAACCCCCTTTCAGAACAAGAGAAATACTGGAAGAAACTCAACATATGAGGATGCTCAAGGGTGACCTCATTGCTGTCTCCCTGAAGTGAGGCAGTAGCCAGGTGGGGGTTGGTCTCTTCTGCCAGGCAACCAGCAACAGAACAAGGGGACACAGCCTCAAGTTGTGCTGGAGGAGGTCTAGGCTGGATGTTAGGAGGAAGTTGTTGGCAGAGAGAGTGATTGGCATTGGAATGGGCTGCCCAGGGAGGTGGTGGAGTCACCGTCCCTGGAAGTGTTCAAGCAAAGCCTGGCTGAGGCACTTAGTGCCATGGTGTAGATGACTGGATAGGGCTGGGTGCTAGGTTGGCCTGGATGATCTTGGAGGTCTCTTCCAACCTGCCTGATTCTATGATTCTATGATTCTATGACTCTGTGATGTTAAGGTGGAGAACAAATACCCTGAATTGCTAGAATGACAGAATTCTTTGCAAACATTAGAACAGAAACACTTCTAACCACCAGTAACGTTGGTGCAGGCTCCTGAGAAGCCTCCCTGTGCACTCTGGGTTATGCAGCAGCTGTTAAGCTTGTCCCAGTCCATCCAAGTGCACCTTCATAGAATCATAGAATGGTTTAGGTTGGAAGGGACCTCAAAGCTCATCCAGTTCCATAGGCAGGGACACCTCCCACTAGAACAGGTCACTCAAGACCTCATCCAACCTGGCCTTGAACACCTCCAGGGAGTTTGTGGATCACAGAATCACAGAATGTGATCTTTGATCTTTGATCTTTGATCACATTCTGTGATTCTGTGATCCACAAGCTCCCTGGGCATCCTGTGCCAGTGTCTCACCACCTTCACTGGGAAGAACTTCTTCCTAACATCCAGTTTAACTCTCCCCTCTGCCAGTTTAAACCCATTCCTCCTCATCCTGACATTACAAGCCCTTGTCAATAGTCCCTCCCCAGCTCTCCTGTAGCCCCCTTCAGATACTGAAAGGCCACTGCAAGGTCTCCTTGAAGCCTTCTCTTCTCCAGGCTGCAGAACCCCAACTCTAGTTGCCTGTCCCCATAGCAGAGCTGCTGCAGCCCTCTGAGAATCTTCATGCTCCAGAGTGTGTTTGCCAGTCAGGGGCCTTAATCCCAAATGCTGTTTCCTTGTACCTACTTCTGCTTCCTGGAGAGCCACTGGTTCTAAACACTCTTTGGGCTTTCTGGTAATCTGGTGTGTTGGAAATTAATTACTTAAGATGAAATTTCTGCTCCATATGTTACTTAATTTCAGCCAAGTCCATGCATGCTGACCTCCTGTAGCTGGTGGAGCACAGCAGGGAGATGCACATTTGTGTTGCTGCAGCACAGCAACGTGACCCTGATGGCCAAGAAGGCCAAAGGTACATTTAGGTGCATTAAGAAGAGTGTGTCCAGCAGGTCGAGGGAGGTTCCTCCTCCTCTACTCAGCCCTAGTTAGACCACATCTGGAATACTGCATACAGTTCTGGGCTCCTCAGTTCAAGAGGGACAGGGAACTGCTGGAGAGAGTTCAGTGGAGAGCCATGAGGATGGTTAAGGGACTGCAGCATCTCTCTTATGAGGAATTGCTGAGAGCTCTGGGACTGTTTAGTCTGGAGAAGAGAAGGCTGAGAGGGGACCTGATCAGCATCTACAACTAGCTGCAGGGTGGCTGTCAGGAGGGTGCAGCCAGGCTCTTTTCAGTGATACCCAGGGATAGGATGTGAGACAATGGATACAAATTCAACCACAAGAAATTCCATCTCAACGTGAGATGAGGGTGTCAGAGCCCTGGAGCAGGCTGCCAGTGAGGCTGTGGAGTCTCCTCTAGAGATCTTCAAAACCTGTCTGGACTTGCCCCTGTATGACCTGCCCTAATTGATCCTGTTTTGCAGGAGAGGTTGGACTGGATGATCTCTGGAGGTCCCTTCCAACCCACTCTGTGATTCTGACACCAACTGAATTGACTGCAGAGTCTCCTGGCTTGTCTCAAGTGTAGACATTAGAGCCAGCTACTCTTCTCCTCACACCTCAGAGAGGCTGAGATGCCTTCCTGGTCACTTTGCTGAGCAGAGATTTCCTAGCAAGAGCTGAATCTCAAACCCAGAAGGTTACAGACATGCTGAAGTAACAGCTTAAAAACCTGTCAGTGCTGAGTCAGGTGGAGGGATCCAATGTAGTGCTGCTGAAAGCGGTGTAAGGGTGGGACACCATTTCTCACCTACAGCTCTGGGGCAGCTTCAGCACTGCATGCTTCAATGATTGCAGTGTGGGGGACTGGAGACTGCCTTTGCACAGATGGTTTGTGGCAGAGTGTCATGAAAACTGTGAATTTCCCTGCACCCTGGCCAGGNAGTCTGTCCTCACAGCAGAGCTGCTCCAGCCCTCTGATCATCCTCATGGCCCTTCTCTGGACACACTCCAGCATCTCCACATCCCTCTTGTAATGGGGGCTCCAGAACTGGATGCAGTACTCCAGGTGGGGTCTCAGCAGAGTGCAGCAGAGGGGGAGAATCACCTCCCTTGCCCTGCTGGCCACACTTCTCCTGCTGCAGCCCAGGCTCTGATTGGCTTTCTGGGCTGCAAGTGCACACTGCTGGCTCATGCTGAGCTTCTGGTCCAGCAGCACCCCCAAGTCCCTCTCCTCAGGGCTGCTCTCCAGCCACTCACTGCCCAGCCTGGATTTGTGCTTGCCTCAACCCAGATGCAGGACCTTGCACTTGGTCCTGTTGAATCTGATGAGATTGACTTGTGCCCACCTCTCCAGCCTGCCCAGGTCCCTCTGGATGGATCCCTTCCCTCCAGCCTATCTACTGCATCACACAGCTTGGTGTGGTCAGCAAACTTGCTGAGGGTGCACTCAGTGCCTCTGTCCATGGCACCCAGAAAGATATTGAACAAGACTGGTCCCAGGACTGATCCCTGAGGGGCTCCACTTGTCACTGCCCTCCACTTGGACATGGACCTCTTGACAACCACTCTTTGGGTGTGACCATCAAGCCAGCTCTTGCCACTGCAATTCCTTGTTATTTGATGCAGTGGGCACCTATGGAGCGGAGGTCTGACTGGGTGGCTTTGTCAGCCATTCAGGAGAAGAGATGATTTGCTCATTCTTACCACATATTTTAGCATCAGACCTTCTTCTCTTCCTGCCTGCTATGACTAGCCTGTCTGGTGGTCCTACTGTCTGTCCAGTCACTGGTGGCAGCTCAGAGAAAGCTCTGAGGTGGGTAAGGTTGCCTTTAAAGACTTGTGAGCTCATGAGAATGAGATAGTGCATTCCCATGTGGTTAAGTTATACTCTTCCAAGCCCCAGCTAGAAGTGTTAGCAAAACAACCTTTGGTTGCTAGGAAGTGCTGTGTGGGGATTAATTAATCAGGATGGTTGAGCCTTCTGTTTGCTGTCACTGCTGATAGGGAAGAGAGATTCCCAAAGCTGAAAGCTGTGATGGCCTCTTGTTGGGCTGAGAGCTTTACACACACTAAGACAGTTGTGCCAAACATTAGTCATTAGAAAATACTGCACAGAAGAAAAGAAAAGAAGAGAAAAGAAGAGAAGAGAAAAGAAGAGAAAAGAAAAGAAAAGAAAAGAAAAGAAAAGAAAAGAAAAGAAAAGAAAAGAAAAGAAAAGAAAAGAAAAGAAAAGAAAAGAAAAGAAAAGAAAAGAAAAGAAAAGAGAAAGGAAAGGAAAGGAAAGGAAAGGAAAGGAAAGGAAAGGAAAGGAAAGGAAAGGAAA
>WAAF01017795.1:1987-50191 GCA_013400475.1 Tricholaema leucomelas
CCTGCTCTAGTGGGAGGTGTCCCTGCCTATGGCAGGGGGTTGGAGCTGGATGATCCTTGAGGTCCCTTCCAACCTAAACCATTCTATGATTCTATGATTCTATGAACTGTTATTAATCATAGGCAGCTAATCTCAAACTTCAGCAGTCACTCTGCCTGCTGAAGCCATGGATGGTCAGTGAGAAGTGCCCGAGCTAGCAGGGTTAAGTCAATGTGAATGCATCCAGAAATTATGCCATATATGATTAGTTTGACCCAAGTGGTCTCTGCAGTGACACCAGTCCGTCAAGAGGGCACTGACTTAACAGTTTGGCCTTGCTGACCACATCTACTGGCAAAACTGATCTCTATAACTTTTCTGATGAACTTCATGTGAACGTGTTTTGCAGAAGGGTTTTTTTGTCTCTACAGTCTGAACAGTGTCTTATTAATGCCGTGGATATCATAGGGCTGCAATTAGACATTATCAAGACCAAGAACATACTATATCATTCTTCTCTGTGCCCATATGGTTGCCCAATATTCTCTCTCTATTGGCACGTGCTTGGTTTTGGCATCTGAAAGCTATCTGGAACAATAAGCTACAGGTTTCCAATCATGTCCATGTAATTGAAGTAGCACCATACCAAGACCATAGCTGCTGGCATCTGCTAAAACAGCTGTAGACTTAGGAATATCATAAAATGCCAGAACTGGGGATGTAGTCAATAGAGTCTTTAAACTCTCAAAGCACACTCCTGTTCTTTATCCTATTTCTTTTCAGTCTCTCTTCTAAGCAGTTTATAAAAAAGATTGGCCTTTTTAACGAGAGGTTAAGTATGAACTTGCTTCAAATTTTATCATGCTGATGAGCTGCACTAGTTCTAATACATTTTTTAATGGTGGTATTTCAAATATATGTCTTGATATCTTTTTTCTGCCTCTGTTCTACTTCACGTCTGTCACACATCCTGACTGCCATAGCCTGTATTTTCCCATTTAATTTTACTCCAGAAGCTTTACTCACAGTCAGAACTTATGTTATCCCTGATGTTGCAATGTTTCTCAAGCTCCCCATAACCTGTAATTATAAATATGTGCCTCTTTAAGGGCTTACAGAAACTCTTTTGGAATCATTCTGAGTTCTTTATGGCCAAACTAATAATTAAAGTAGTATTTATGAGTGATGTCATCATTTCAATATTACCATAATGAAGTGGACCTTGTCTGAAGCTCCACTTGCATCTTACTATGATATTGGTGTGTTGGTTGACTGGTGAATTTTATCTTCCTGCCTTCCTGCCCGCCATCCATCCATCCATCCATCCATCCATCCATCCATCCATCTATTCATCCACAGAATCATAGAATGGTTTAGGTTGGAAGGGACCTCAAGGATCATCCAGTTCCAACCTATGAGCAGGGACACCTCCCACTAGAACAGGTTGCTCAAGGCCTCATCCAGCCTGGCCTTGAACACCTTCAGGGAAGGAGCATCCACAACCTTCCTGGGCAACCTGTGCCAGTATCTCACCACCCTCACTGGAAAGAACCCTTTCCTAACATCTAGTTTGAATCTTCCCTCTGCCAGTTGAAACCCATTACCCCTTGTCCTGTCATTACAAGACCTTGTCAATAGTCCCTTCCCAGCCTTCCTGTAGGCCCCCTTCAGGTACTGGAAGGCCACTATAAGGTCTCCTCAAACCCTTCTCTTCTCCAGGCTGCAGAGCCCCAAGTCCTGTAGCCTGGTCTCATAGCAGAGGTTCTCCAGCCCTCTGATCATCTTTATGGTCCTCCTCTGGACTCGCTCCAACAGTTCCATGTCTTTCCTGTGTTGGGGGCAACAACACAGGAAAAGAGTACTGCAGGTGGGGTCTGACAAGAGCAGAGTAATGGGGGAGAATCACATCTATCAGAAACAGTTTCATTTTCCCTCAGTTATTATTGCTGTGCCTGTTATCTCACATTTTTTTTAACATTTACCTTGGCTTTTAAATGTAAGATTTCTGTAAGGAGTATTTGTCAGTTCTTTGCAATCCTACATATCAGATGCTCTCTGATGTGTTCATCCTTGTTGGTATCAAAGCCACAAGGCTCTCTGTATTCATTCTGAGTCTATCTAAAGACTTAAATCACACCAGAACGTGCTTATCAAACATGTTAAGGGCAATGTCTTTGCATCACTTTCCTTTAGAAAGGAAAATGATTTAAAAATATTGTCTGCTTCACTTCACATGGGATAAATTGATGTGCTAATGTGCAGATCATTACTCTTGGAGCTAAAGTGCACTTCACTGCTTCTTGTGCTAACTTTTCTGCAGCACTAATTTCACACATGCCATTTGATGATACTTGCATCTGGGAATCTGGATAGCATTGCATATTGCCTTTTTAAAAAAATATATATGCTATCAGAAAACAGTGTAAAACAAGGGAAAAAATTACTCTGCTTCAGAGGTGTAACTTCAAGAGGCTAGTGACAATGCTGAGGTTGTGGTGATCTGTCTTAAGAAAATAATGTCCCACAGTTTACAGCTCTTCTCACATTTCTAGCTCTGCTAGTTTGAAGCTAGCTAGAATGTTTTGGTGAGAAGGACTAGATTATAGGCTGTGAAATGAAAACAATGGTGATGTCTACTTCCCTCATTGTCTTGCTGAGATGTGTAAAAAAGGCAAAGCAAAACGTAGATAAAGTCACTTCACTTGTCACTTGGCTCTGGGCTTTGCTCTCAGCTCTTCACCTGCTGGGGAGCTGGGGCTGCTGGCTGAAACTGCCTCTTACTCTCTAACCGCATCCTCCATTTCCTTTGGCCTGATTCACCTTTGCTTCTTAACCCCCTTGGCCAAACCTCCATTCTTCCTTGGGACTGGGGTAAGATTGAGAGGGGTAGGGGAGAGGTGAGGGGGTGGTTGAGAGCCACTCCAGGGGACTCAGGTTTCTGGGAGGGGAGTTGTGTTTCTATATTACCTTTTTCACTTTGTATATTTCTGTCTATAACTGTATAGACTGCAAATATCTGCTTGTACATTGTGCCAGCTGTAAATATAAGCTTCATTCATATTTCCAGAGCTGGCTGAGTCTAGTCTGGATGATTTCTAAAAGTGTGGAGGGGTCGGGGGACACCCAAACCATCACACTAGCTTTGTGAATTGCAGAAAAAAACTTGTTTTGTTGTACTTGAAAGTGTTTCTCCATACCAAGTGCTTGTATTTCCCATGAGGAAATTTCACGTGTTCCCACAGAAACAGAGAATACAGAATTTGTGGGGGGAAACCCCAACTGATCTCTTCCCTTACCTCTCCTGCCAGTCATGAAAGCTGTCATTGTATTTTTATCAGAAATAAGAAATCTATCCCAGTTTATGGGATATGCCTATATGATGATACCAACATGTTGGTTAGAGCCTGTACCAGGTTGTCACAGTATCACAGTATCACAGTATTACCAAGGTTGGAAGAGACCTCATAGATCATCAAGTCCAACCTGTTACCACAGAGCTCAAGGCTAGACCATGGCACCAAGTGCCACGTCCAACCTTGCCTTGAACAGCCCCAGGGATGGCGACTCCACCACCTCCCTGGGCAGCCCATTCCAGTAGCCAATGACTCTCTCAGGGAAGAATTTTCTCCTCACCTCAAGCCTAAACTTCCCCCGGCGCAGCCTGAGGCTGTGTCCTCTTGTTCTGATGCTGGCCACCTGAGAGAAGAGAGCAACCTCCTCCTGGCTACAACCACCCCTCAGGTAGTTGTAGACAGCAATAAGGTCACCCCTGAGCCTCCTCTTCTCCAGGCTAAACAATCCCAGCTCCCTCAGCCTTTCCTCGTAGGGCTGTGCTTGAGGCCTCTCACCAGCCTCGTCGCCCTTCTCTGGATACGCTCAAGCATCTCGATGTCCCTTCTAAACTGGGGGGCCCAGAACTGAACACAGTACTCAAGGTGTGGTCTAACCAGTGCAGAGTACAGGGGCACTGTCAGTGACAAGGGCAAAGGGATATGCCCAAAAGATCCATCCTGGAGTAT
Source organism: Tricholaema leucomelas (assembly GCA_013400475.1). Taxonomy (NCBI): domain Eukaryota; kingdom Metazoa; phylum Chordata; class Aves; order Piciformes; family Lybiidae; genus Tricholaema lacrymosa; species Tricholaema leucomelas. Next base: position 5,986 of record WAAF01017795.1, read on the forward strand.
ACCCAGGAATACCCGGGAGTGGCCCCACTACTCTGCCCCAGCTCTCACAGAAACATCCTTCCAAAATGAAAACCCACATGGTACAGGAGCACAGTCAGATGGGATGGAGCTCACTGCCATTGCCACCACTGCTTGCCAGGACACCCTGCTCCCTTTTAGGATCGACACCTTTGTAGGGGGCACAAAAAGACCATCTCCATCCGCACTCCACTTTGGTTGCTCTGTTGATTTTGTCATGTCTCACTGTACCAAGTTTGATGGGGCCAAAGCAGTGCTCTCAGCTCAATTGGCAGTAATCCTGCTTCCCTGCTGAGACCCAGGCTTCAACATCCAAGAGAAGCCTACAGATTTCCCCTACTCATAGCATGCACTGTGGAGTAGTGCCTGCAGTCTTTCAGAGACAGGTGTTGATAACAGCACAGCATCAATTGCACATATTGAAACAGAACCTAATTGCAGGGGGTGGGGAAGAAGTAGCAAAAAGGAGGGGGAAGGCTTTGGGGAAGTAAATAGATCTATAAAAATACAAGGAAAGGTGTCTGAAGTGGATCTCTTGTTTCAACCCAGTAGAGGGAGTAGGGAGTGTTGTGGTAGGCCTGATAGGCCTAAAATAGGCTTGCATGTGTCCTGCCTTGCCTAGGCATGTTTTTCTGCTCCACCAGAGAGGCAAGTGTGGGAAATGGACACAAAAGGACCTGGAGCCACTGAGTCTGGGCTGCCCAGGGCCCTGTGAAGTAAGGTACACACACTTAGCTTGTGCCTGCCCAGTACAAGGCCTCTGCTTTTCCCAAATTAGGGAAAAGAGAGCCTGTGGCTTTGCCTAATAGGGTAAGGTTTGGCTAACTGCCATCCTGATTGGCTATTCTGGTGTCCAAAGGGCAGTTAATCTCAGCCCACATTGATAAAAGGAGATATGCAGGTGAACAACCTGCTTTGCTTCCCTGCTCTTTGCTGTGCTTTCTCTGCTGTGCCCAGCCCTGCTGCCCTTGCACACTGCCTTATTGCCTGCCTGCTAAACTCCACTGCCGTGAGTTGCCAGGAGCAGTACAAGAGAATGGAATAGGTTTCCCAGGGAGGTTGCGGCTGTCTGTTGGATCATCCTGTTGGATGAGGCCTTGAGCAGCCAAGTCTAGCTGAAAGTCATTCCTGCCCATGGCAGGGAGGTTGGAGTAGATGATCTCTAAGGTCATAGAATCATAGAATCATAGAATAAACCAGGTGGGAAGAGACTTCCAAGATCATCCAATCCAACTTATCACCCAGCACTATCCAGTCAACTAGACCTCATCCAGGCTCTTTTTTAACACCCCCAGAGATGGTGACTCCACCACCTCCCTGGGCAGCCCCTTCCAATGCCAATCACTCTCTCTGCCAACAACTTCCTCCTAACATCCAGCCTAGACCTCCCCTGGCACAACTTGACACTGTGTCCCCTTGTTCTGTTGCTGGTTGCCTGGCAGAAGAGACCAACCCCCACCTGGCTACAACCTCCCTTCAGGTAGTTGTAGACAACAATGAGGCCACCCCTGAGCCTTCTCGTCTCCAGGCTGCACACCCCCAGCTCCCTCAGCCTATCCTCATAGGGTTTGTGTTCCAGGCCTTTCACCAGTTTTGTCGCCCTTCTCTGGACACGTTCCAGCACCTCACCCTAGGTCAACCTTTCTAACCTAGGTCTTTCCATGATTCTGTGATTCCCAGGCTTTCTAATAAGTGCAGAATGTTTACAATGGTACCATGTGCTGAAGTGCAGGAGCATGGTATTTAACACTGCAAATATTTTCTGCAATTCTCTAATGATTATCACAATTTTCTGCTCTCACCTAATGCTTCTCACCATTGTGCTTCACTCATATCAAATAAAAAGATCCAGTTAGTTTCCAGATGAGGAAATGAAGGCAGAGTGTGAACACAAGTCACAACTCATGCGCAACACCCAGAAAGTCATTGACGTGAGATCAGTCTAGGACTAGTGTAGTACTCTCTGTCCCATTCCTGCCTAACAAGTGCAGCCTGATGCTGGCTCTCAAGGAAGAACTACAGAGAAGCAATCTCATTCCTTTTTTGCATTGATGGATTGAATAGTGACAAGCTATGCACTTTTCTTACCACTGAAAAAGAATCTCAGCAAAGTTACCTTCTGTAAATCAGAAATCAAATCAAAAGGCTGGCTCTGACCAGCCTGATCTAGGGTACAGTGTCCCTGCCCATGGCAGGGGGGTTGGAACTAGATGATCCTTGTGGTCCCTTCCAACCCCGACTGATTCTATGATTCTAGGAAAACCTACTCTGCCAAATGTCTGGGAGGAGTTCATCACTGAAAGGAGAGGGCATCAACACAGGGCCATAACCCCAAAAGGATCTCTGTCAGCTGTGCTTCCCTTCAGACTGTGACATTCCTGATGTGAAATGATCAAAACTGGGAAACCTTTCTAGCCTTGTGAATAGCTTTAGAGAGGTCACCCAATTTTGATCATTTCACAGCAGAAAAATCACAGCAGCAACATCACAGGAACTTGTGCACTAGACAAAAATGGTTCCTTTCCAGAGTTTTAATCAGCCTTAAAGAATTTAAAAATAAAACTATTATTAATTTGTGCTGTGGTAAATTTCAGAGCAACACTAATTGCTTACTATTAAAAGCCAAGAAAAGCACAGTGATCCACATCACTAGGTTTTGTAATTGTTATTTTTTTTCCAAGTGGCATATTCTATTTTTACAAACTTTCTTTTTATTAACCTGGGGCACAAAGGTTCATTGCAGAGTTCTCCTTAGCTAATAGTTCCAAAGCATGTGAAGCAGTCTGACACCGATATCGGAGCTTGTTGTCATTAGAATCATAGAATCATTTAGGTTGGAAAAGACTTTTAAGATCGTTGAATCCAACCATTAATCCTACTCTGGCAAGTCCACCATACTTCCAGGTAGCATTTCTACATGGCTTCTAAACAGATCCAGGGTGACTCAACCACCTCCCTGGGTAGCCTGTTCCAATGTCTAACAATCCTTTCATAGACTCATAGAATCAACCAGGTTGGAAGAGACTTCCAAGATCATCCAGTCCAACCTAGCACCCAGCCCTAGCCAGTCAACTAGACCATGGCACTAAGTGCCTCATCCAGGCTTTTCTTCAACACCTCCAGGGACAGTGACTCCACCACCTCCCTGGGCAGCCCATTCCAGTGCCAATCACTCTCTCTGGCAACAACTTCCTCCTAACATCCAGCCTGTACCTCCCCTGGCACAACTTGAGACTGTGTCCCCTTGTTCCGTTGCTGGCTGCCTGGCAGAAGAGACCAACCCCCACCTGGCTACAGTCTCCCTTCAGGTAGTTGTAGACATCAACGAGATCATCCCTGAGCTTCCTCTTCTAAACAGAGAAAACAAAATTTCCTGATGTCTGGTGCAGCTTGAGGCCATTACCTCTTCTTTTACCACTTGTCACTTGGCAGAAGAGACCAACTCTACCTCAGTCCAGTCTCCTTTCAAGGAATCATGGAGAGCAATGAGGTCTCTCCTCATCCTCTTCTTTTTCAAACTGAACAAACCCAGGTCCTTCAGCTGCTCCTCACCAGACCTGTTCTTGAGACCCTTCACCAGCTTCATTGCCCTTGTCTGGACCCATTCCAGCACCAAAATGTCCTTCTTATATTAAAGTGCCCAAAACTGAACCTAATACTCAAGGTGTGGCCTTAGCAATATAGTTAAGAGCAGTGGTCACTTCCCTGGTCCTGCTTGCCCCACCTCTTTTAGCTGCTAGAGGGAAACAACATCCCTGTGAGGATGTTATCCCAAGCTGTGATGGGACTCTTTAATAAACACACAACATGGCAGCACAGTGTCCTGCTACTTTTTTTGACTTCTCCCCTGATATTTTGTTCTCAGCTAATCTACACAATCAGAATGGCAGTCCAGCTCTGACATTTCGGATGTAATTCCCTTTCTACTTTCCCAGATGAGAGTGATTTGCCATTGGAAAGGGCTGCCCAGGGAGGTGGTGAAGTCACTGTCCCTGGAGGTGTTCAAGCAAAGCCTGGATGAGGCACTTAGTACCATGGCCTAGTTGATTGGACAGGGCTGGGTGCTGGGTTGGACTGGATGATCTTGGAAGTCTCTTCCAGTCTGGTTGATTCTGTGATTAGCTTCCCTGGCTGTGTTTGATCAGGTATGAGTTAGCCTTGAAGTACTGACAGCCTGCCTTTAATTTCTTCTGGTTACTTCTATTTTGCATGTTATACAGTCAGCCTAGTACAAAGAGAAACATGAAGAAGATGTGCAAAACCACATCCCACATGAGTTCTAGCTGTTGCTCTGGTTAGGGTCTGGCAGTTTCAAATAGAAGGCAACAGCTTACTGGGAAGAGATTTCTCCTACTTTATTTGTGGCAAGATGCTTTGCACTTCTGACCTCCTCTCAGCAAGGTCCAAGAGAGTCTAACCTTGGCAGTCAGTGCATAACCTGTCACCTATTTTTGGTGGTACCAAAATTTGTATCAGGTTTTTTTCTGGGTTTCTCTGGCTTTTTCCTCTTGACTGCCTCTGGTTTCTTGATAATGCATCTCTTTCCTTGATGGGTTTTCTTCCCTGCAGTTTCATTTCATGGCACTGTTTTGAAACAGATGCTCTGGCTACTTGCACAGTCAGTCCTGCCAGCTTCATGATTCTTCCTTGCTGTTTTTGACTGTAACCCTCAATTTACTAGGGCCTAATTGTAAGAGATAATGGGAAAAAAGACCAAGTAGGCAAAACATAAAATGTAATGTCAGACTTTCAGCATACATTTTCTGCAGCATATTTGATTTTTTCAGTAATAAGAATTTCTGGTTCCATGCTTTTTATTTTAGATATAATGAAAACATATTCTTTTTTTCCCTGTAACTTAGCTGAAAGAAAATGAACTTTATAGTATATAACAACCTCTGGGAAGACAATTGGAAAACAGTACTTTGTTCCTTCTCTGCCCTTTAGTAATGCATTGCACTTAGTCCAGTAGTATCAGCATGATTGTTTAAAGTGAGGTGCATAAATCTGTATTTAAAGCCACGAAGGGATTGATTGCTTTATTTCTACCATTATAAATAAATCATAATGTCAATATTCTTTCAGTGAGGACTCTATAGTGAGGATCTCTAAGTACCCAGCTATTGATGAGGTATCTCAGTATGTCACAGGTATCTATTTTTAGGCATCCAGATTTGACATTTTCAATCTTAATGTTAATTTTTAATTCACTTGAAAGTTTCCTATAAACACCACAGAAAATCAAGGAGTTATGTGTGGCAACTTAAGATCTGAAAAGCCCATAGTGTGACTTGATTTTTCTTTAATTATAAGATGCCAATAAAATGTAAAATGAGGTCTGGCTCCCTAGAAGAGTCATAGCAAGCTTTTAGCAAAAACTGCCCACTTCTTACTTCTCCTTCCATGAATTCCCTGTGTCTTCTAAGGAGAAGAAATTAGCTCTCTAGACAACACTTTGGGCAGTGATTTCTAGGAAAACAGAACAGCTATGCCAGAGAACATCTTTGTTCAACAGTTTACACTGCCTGTTGGAATTTATGGCTCCTGATGTTAAAGATTGCTCATTGCATAGAAGGCCATTTTTTTGGTCATAAGGCCACTACAGACAGGCCACTGATCTAGAGGAAGTGTACTTAGTCTTGATGATTAGAGAGAACACAACTGAAAGATTCAAATAAGAAAGAGCATTGCCACCCATTCATGCCACAGTGAAATTAGAATCATAGAATCAGTCAGGGTTGGAAGGGACCACAAGGATCATCTAGTTCCAACCTCTCTGCCATGCCCAGGGACACCCTACCCTAGATCAGGCTGGCCACAGCCTCATCCAGCCTGGCCTTAAACACCCTCAGGGATGGGGCCTCAACCACCTCCCTGGGCAACCCATTCCAGCCTCTCACCACTCTCATGCTGAAGAACTTCTTCCTAACATCCAGTCTGAATGTACCCGCTCCTAGCTTTGTTCCAGTCCCCCTAGTCTTGTCGCTATCTGACATCCTAAAAAGTCCCTCCCCAGCTTTCTTGTAGGCCTCTTAAGATACTGAAAGGCCACTATAAAGTCACCTTCCTAAATTACAGGAGCCCTTTTTGTGATGACCAATCCTTTGACCAGGATAAGCTGTATGATGACACAAAAGAGTGACTCCAAGAAATGGAAGAATCCAGGATGGAAAGGTTAAATACTACATGAGAAACAAAGTATACACACAGGCTTGTTGAGTGGAACTAACTTCATGTTTTGCTTAACTTTACTGCAAAATGCATATTCCTGTGAGAGGGAACAGATTAAAGAGTCTCTTGGTGAGTGTAGATTGCAGAATCAACCTGACTACTCCATAAACTCCATATGGGTAGGTTCAGACTGGACGTGAGGAGGAAGTCCTTCAGCATGAGAGTGATGAGAGTCTGGAATGGGTTGCCCAGGGAGGTGGTTGGGGCCCCATCCCTGAGTGTGTTTAAGGCTAGACTGAATGTGGCTGTGGGCTACCTGATCTAGGGTAGGGTGTCCCTGCCCATGGCAGAGAGGTTGGAACTAGATGATTCTTGTGGTCCCTTCCAACCCTGACTGATTCTATGATTCTATGATATCCTTACAGCTAAGATGGACTGGTCAAAGGTAGGTCTACAAGCCATAAAGCAAAAGTAGTGGTGAACACTGTGCTATGAACAGGTCACAGTTTGTCATGTTCTTCATGCCACTGCAAATCATGGCAATTTCACTTGGACTGTATTTTACTTTGAAACCTTAAACAATAGAAAATGTCAGGTTCAGTTATGCTCAGATTTTATGTGTAAATGGCCTTTTTATACCTGCAGCCATGCTATTTTGATAGAGGCTATAAAACACACTTAGAACATGAAATATGAAAAGAGGAAGAAAACATAAATGTCACAGAATTGTCAGGGCTGGAAGGGAACCCAAGGATCATCCAGTTGCAACTCCCCTGCCATGGGCAGGGACACCCCACACCAGACCAATCTGCCCATAGTCACATCCAGCCTGGCCCTAGAAGCAACCAGGGATGAAGCCTCCACCACTCCGCTGGGCAACCTGTGCCAGTCTCTCACCACCCTAAGCACAGGTTCTGAGTAAGCACAGCTAAATATAAAATCACAGAATTGTTGGGGCTGGAAGGGCCCTCCAAGATCACCCAGTTCCAACCACCTGCCATGGGTAGGAACACTCCACATGAGATCAGTCTGCCCAGAGCCACATCCACCCAGCCTTAAAAACAACCACCAGCTTTAAAACTTCATCTTCACTATGACTGCAACTTTTGGACCCCTTCACTATGAAAATAACACCGACTTGCTAGAGCATGTCCAGACAAGTGAAGATGGTGAATGGTCTGGAGAACAGAAATGAAGGGAGGTTGTAGCTAGGTGGGGGTTAGTCTCTTCTCTCAGGCAACAAGCAATAGAACAAGGAGACGCAGTCTCAAGCTGTGCCAGGGGAGGTCTAGGCTGGATGTTAGGAGGAAGTTGTTGGCAGAGAGGGTGACTGGCATTGGAATGGGCTGCCCAGGGAGGTGGTGGAGTCACTGTCCCTGGAGGTGCTGAAGAAAAGACTGGATGAGGCATTTAATGCCATGGTCTAGTTGATTGGACAGGGCTGGGTGCTAGGTTGGACTGGATGATCTTAGAGGTCTTTTCCAACCTGGTTGATTCTATGATTCAATGATTCTGTGACTGGTTTGGAGCAGATGAGGGACCTGGTGTCACTCAGTCCAGAGAAGAGGACAATTGTACTCTGCATTCTTGCTGAAATTCCATCTTTCCTCAGAACACCCCCAATCAAACATCCAAAGTTTCCTTTGGAGCTTCACAAAGGGTTAAGGCAGCTTGTTTGGCATTAGATATTTGTATAATGAGCTTTTACTGAAGTAATTAAAATTTGTTTATAATTAATACAGATGAATTGGTTTCTGCACAATAATAGTTAGGAGATTAACAAAGGCCACATTTTGGCAACAGGACTACATTCTTTTCCAAGTGCTGTGGGACTTTATCCAATGAATGTCTGTCCAATCCGGCTGACTCTTCAGAGATGCCATATGGCACTGCTATGCATTACAATTTTTTTTTCTCTCTAAAAGGCAGCCATATGACATAACTGATCTTCAAAACGTTGTCAGAAGGCATTACCTAGGTAGGCTGCGAGCTGCTTTCCAAAAACTTAGCAAGCACAGGGGCTATTAATTATGAGCAAAAGAAATGTGCACACACATGCTGGAAAGTTGGCATCCTTTCCTCTCGAGTCACAGCTGAGCATCTCTTAAACTGCTCAAGCTCAGAAAGTGAAGAGGGGTTTGTCTGTTTATTTATTTATTTAAACTTTACACATCTTCCTCTTAAACATCAATGCAGCAACTTCACAACCAACCTATCTTAGAAGTGTCAGCACAACTGACCCCGGGTGCCCTTCCATACTTTTTACCAGCAGAATGCAATCTTGTACTAACTCCACTGTTTTCATGAGCACATTTTCTTAGATCAAGAAATTGGTCCCTTTCCACACCCTCACATATGTCCTCTGAAATCAAGATGATACAAATGGTCACAGGAGCACAGGATGTTAGGGGTAGGAAAGGACCTAAGGACATCATCGAGTCCAACCTCCCAGACAGAGGAGGACAATCCTATCTAACACAGATCACAGAGGAACACATCCAGACAGCCCTTGAAAGGCTCCAGAGGAGACCCCCCAACCTCCCTGGGGAGCCTGTTCCAGTGCTCTGTGACCCTCACAGTAAAGAAGTTTCCCCTTGTCTTGAGGCAGAACCTCTTGTGCTGCAACTTACACCCATTGCTCCTTGTCCTATCCCAGGGAGCAGTGAGCAGAGCCTGTCCCCCCTCTCCTGGCCAGCCCTCAGATATTTAGAAACATTCATGAAATCCTCTCTAAGTCTTCTCTTTTCCAGACTAAAAAGTCCCAAGACTCTCAGCCTCTCCTCATAAGCCATGCCCTCCTGTCCCTTCATCATCCTCATAACCCTCCGCTGGATCCTCTCCCGCAGATCCCTGTCCCTCTTAAACTAGGAAGCCCAAAAGGGAACACAGTATTCAAGATGGGGTCTCACCAGGGCAGAGTAGAGTAGGAGGAGAACCTCCCTTGATCTGCTGCATACACTCTTCCTAGTACACTCCAGGATCCCATTGGTCCTTGGAGCCAACTATATTATTTGTTTTATATATATATATATTTGCCTATCACTTCCTACATCATTTGCCCTCATGGGGAAGGGGACTAAAGGTCCCCATGACTCCAGTAGTTGGCATGAATGTTGCTATGAGTGACACCTGAAGACTTTGATTTCACTTCTTCTTGCAACATGCAAGCTCTAGTACCACCATGGGTGATGTGTGTTCTTTTCTATTCTCTTTATTAGTCCAGTAAGCATAACCACAAACTCATAGAATCACAGAATCAGTCAGGGTTGGAAGGGACCACAAGGATCATCTAGTTCCAGCCCCCCTGCCATGGTCAGGGACACCCTATCCTAGATCAGCCTGACCACAGCCTCATCCAACCTGGCCTTAAACACCTCCAGAGATGGGACCTCAACCACCTCCCTGGGCAACCCATTCCAGCCTCTCATCACTCTTATTCCGAAAAACTTCTTCCTCATGGTCACATTGAATCTCCCCACCTCCAGCTTTGCTCCATCCCCCCCAGTCCTGTCACTCCCTTATAGCCTAAAAAGTCCATCCCCAGCTTTTTTGTAGGCCCCCTTCAGATACTGGAAGGCCACAAGAAGGTCACCTGGGAGCCTCCTCTTCTCCAGACTGAACAGCCTCAACTCTTTCAGTCCATCCTCATAGCAGAGCTGCTCCAGCCCTCTGATCTTCCCAGTGGCCCTTCCCTGGACAGAGTCTCACGCGTCCACATCCTTCTTTAATGGGGGCTCCTGAACTGGATGCAGTACTTCAGGTAGGGTCTCACCAGAGTGGTGTAGAGGAGGAGAATCACCTCCCTCGTCCTGCTGGCCATGCTTCTCCTGATGCAGCCCAGGATCTGGTTGGCTTTCTGGGTTGCAAGTGCACACTTCTGGCTCATGTTGAGTTTCCCATCCACCAGCACCCCCAAGTCCCTCTCCTCAAGGCTGTTCTCCAGCCATTCACTGCCCAGCCTGGATTTGTGCTTGAGATTGCTTATTCTGCTCCGAAAAAGCTCCAAAATGCTTTGGCTCACTCCTTTAACTGTCTAGGGAAGCGACTCTCCTAAAACCTACCCTAGGGACATTTTTTGTCATTCTCAGCTCAGAAAATTTCTACAGAACTGGAAACCTGCTATGGTCTTGTCTGTAGTGTGACCCTGTTGTGGCAGCTCTTTTCAAAGAACTCTTCCAAACTGCTTCTTTCATGTGGACAAATTGTTTTTGTCTAGAGAGGAAATACTGTTTCATGCATTTACTTAGGAGTTGGAAAAGCACATAGACTTCTTTTAGCCTTGTGTGCAGTCTCCCTCTTTCTGATCATTAAGGCATTTGGGACATGTCTGCAGTTAAATTTGCTTTATGCTTTTCTTGCTATTTCCTAAAACCATGAAACGATCTGGAACAGCTACTGCCTGGTCTGAGTGGTTATGCTGCATTGCTGTTGTCCACACTACTGTGTCACTTCTGCTTGGGGTGATGATACTTTAGTGGAAATACACCGAATTCCAATTATAGATCACATAGTACAGCTCTGGGATCCTCAGCTGATGTGATGCAGTTCATCTGAGTTCTCACTGTAGGAATCAAATAGCAGATAGCAAAATTTAGGGTCAAATGAAATTATCATTTCTGCCCTGTACTCAGCACTGGTTAAGCCACACCTGGACTACTGTGTCCAGTTCTGGACCTCTCCATTTAGGAAAGATGTTGAGGTGCTTGAATGTGTCCAGAGAAGGGCAACAAGGCTGGTGAGGAGGCTGGAGCAGAGCCCTACGAGGAGAGGCTGAGGGAGCTGGGGGTGTTCAGCCTGGAGAAGGCTCAGGGCACACCTCATTGCTGTCTACAACAACATGAATGGAAATTGTAGCCAGGTGGACGTTGGTCTCTTCTGCCAGGCAGTCAGTGACAGAAAAAGAGGACACAGTCTCAAGCTGTGCCAGACTAGCTTTTGGCTGGATATTAGGAAGAAATTCCTCACAGAAAGAATGATTAGCATTGGAATGGGCTGCCTGGGGAGGTGGTGGAGTCACCATCCCTGGAGGTGCTTAAAAGGAGGCTGGATGAGACACTTAGTACCATAGTATAGTGAATTAGAAGACTTACGTGATAGGTTGGACTCAATGATCCTTAGAGGTCTTTTCCAACCTGGTTAGCTCTGTGATTCTGGCCTTCTGCAATGAAAGAAATATACTTGGGTGCATGCATTATTAACTATTCTTGCTCAGAGTCCAAACTGCCTTCACTTTCTCCATGGAAAGAATGATTGCCCATTGGAATGGGCTGCCAGAGGGGGTGGTGGAGTCACCATCCATGGAAGTGGGTAGGGTGTCCCTGCCCATTGCAGGGGGGTTGGAACTGGATGATCCTTGTGATCTCTTCCAACCCTGACCGATTCTGTGATTCTAAGTGTTTAAAAAAAGATGTGGCATTTGGCACCTTGGTTAAGTCAGTTATATGGTATTGGGTAATAGGTTGGACTTGATGATCTCAAAGATCTTTTCCAACCTGGTTAACTCTGTGATTCTGTGCTTATTCTTGTTATTCTCTCATAATATTCTTCAGATATGATCTAGCCAGGTGGACAAGGATGTTATTCTTCTGCTGATTAGCAAAAACAGTCTTCTGCAGGGATATCAAAAAGTTATTTTATAAAAGAGATTGCAGAACTCAAGGCATGATCTCAGAAAGTTCAAACTGATGTCAAAAATCCCACAGAGAGATTTTGAGGTGGCTTTATACCTTGTGCATCATTCGGTGGCAAAGGATTGATGTGATTGGTGTTACACATCTGATAACAGAAGCATGGAGTGCTTCTCTCCAGGCTTCTGGAGCAGTGGATGTCTCACAGGAAAACTGCTTGTATTGCTACAACTATCTGAAAGCTTAATAATTCTTATAGCTCAGTATGTAGACAAGGAGTTCAATGCTGGTAGAACAGCTTGTAACACTGGTGTAAAGGATTTAGCAAGACAATGCTAGGTCAAAAGACAGGATACTACACACAGGAATTTCAATACTCACATTTCATTATTTGGTTGTCTAAAATGTTCAATGGCAGAGTGTGAGGACACCTTTCTTCCCCATGGTGTTTGAAAGGCAGGCTAATGACTGCCTGGAGAGGCCAACCATATCGATAGGCACTGCTCTGAAGTTCATCACTTTCAATTTATGGGACATTTTGTGCAATGAGAAATTGAAATTTTGTTTCCCTGGTCTGTGTGGGCATTGCTATTCACTCAGCCTTTGTGAAGGATGTGGCTTCCCTAGAGAAGATCTTCTGAGAGACCTAGGTCTCTCAGTCTTTCCTCATCAGACAGATGCTCCAGTCCCTTCATCGTCCTCATGGCCTCCCTCCATTGGTCTCTCATATTTCCCTGATCCTCTTGAACTGGGTAGTCCAGAACTGACCACAGTATTCCAGATGGGCCCTCATTAGGGCAGAGTAGATGAGTGGGAGAACCTCCCTTCACCTGCTGGCCACACTCTCCTTATTGCACCCCAGGATACCATTGACCTTCTTGGCCACAATGGATAACAAAACTATTTTGTTCACCTTGACTATCTGTAGAAAATAATGTAAGGTACATTTAGGAGACTAAGGGGGAAAAGACTGACTTTTAAACCTTGAGTTTTCTAACCTGGGAGCAGTCGCCTGCTCAAGGCAGTTACTACTTAGAAACCTGGAGTCAGGCTTCAGGCTGAAAGCTGCTGACACAGAATCATAGAATGGTTTGGGGTAGAAGGGTACTCTAAAGTCATCTAGTCCAACCCCACTGCTGTAAACAGGGACATCCACCATTAGATTTAGTTGCTAAGAGCCTTGTTGAGCCTGACCTTGAATGTCTCCAAGGATGGGGCCTCAACTACCTCCCTGGGCAAGCTGTTCCAGTGTTCCAACACCCTCATGGTAAAGAACTTGTTCCTAATATCCAAGCTATATCTGCTGTTCTGTAGTCTGAAGTCATTGCCCCTTGTCCTGTCGCAACGGTCCCTCTGCAGCCTTCTTATAGTCCCGTTCAGGTACTGTAAGGACGCTATCTTGGGAGGGACTTTTTGGGATATCAGGTAGTGACAGGACTAGAGGGAATGGAGCAAAGCTGGAGATGGGGAGATTCAGACTGGACGTGAGAAGGGAGTTCTTAACCATAAGAGTGGTAAGAGCCTGGGATGGGTTACCCAGGGAGGTGGTTGAGGCCCCATCCCTAGAGGTGTTTAAGGCCAGGCTGGATGAAGCTGTGGCCAGCCTGGTGTGCCTAGCCATGGCAGGGGGTTTGGAACTAGATGATCCTTGTTGTCCCTTCCAACCCTGACTGATTCTATGATTCTATTTGGTCTCCTTGGAGCCTCCTCTTTTCTGGGCTAACAATCCCATTTCCCTCATCTTGTCCTCATGGCAGAGGTGCTCCAGCCCCTGTTCATTTTCATGGCTCTCCTCTGGACCTGCTCCATCAGGTCCATGTCCTTCCTGTATTGAGGACATCAGAGCTGGACACAGTCCTCCAGGTAAGATCTCAGTAGAGCAGAGTGGCAGAATCACCTCTCACTATCTGCTAGCAATGCTGCTTTTGACACAGCCTAGGATGCATTTTGCCTTCTGAGCTATGAGCACTACGTGTCTGAATATTTTTCTCATGATTGCAGCACATTACAATAATGTTTAATTGCTGTGATCCAAGCACCTAGAAGTACTTTCAGTGTGATGTAACATATGGGAACATTCAAAAAGCACATATTTGGACTTCAATATTGTGCTTGCTAAGGTGCAGTGGAAAGCACCTTAGGATCTGGAAAAGAGAAGACTTAGAGGGGATTTGATAAATGTTTATGAGTATCTGAGGGCTGGCCAGGAGGAGGGGGACAGACTCTGCTCACTGCTCCCTGGGATAGGACAAGGAGCATTGAGTGTAAGTTGCAGCACAAGAGGTTCTGCCTCAACACAACGGGAAACTTCTTTACTGTGAGGGTCACAGAGCACTGGAACAGGCTTCCCAGAGAGGATGTGGAGTCTCCTCTGGAGACTTTCAAGGCCTGTCTGAATGTGTTCCTCTGTGATCTGTGTTAGATAGGATTGTCCTCCTCTGTCTGGGAGGTTGGACTCGATGATGTCCTTAGGTCCTTTCCTACCCCTAACATCCTGTGCTCCTGTGACCATTTGTATCATCTTGATTTCAGAGGACATATGTGAGGGTGTGGAAAGGGACCAATTTCTTGATCTAAGAAAATGTGCTTGTGAAAGCAGCGGAGTTAGTACAAGATTACATTCAGCAGGTAAAATAAGGTATGGAAGGGCATTGGGGGTCAGTTGTGCTGACACTTCTAAGATAGGTTGGTTGTGAAGTTGCTGCATTGATGTTTAAGAGGAAGATGTGTAAAGTTTAAATAAATAAATAAACAGACAAACCCCTCTTCACTTTCTGAGCTTGAGCAGTTTAAGAGATGCTCAGCTGTGACTCTGTGAGCCTGTGATGAATAAAAAGGTTTGTGAATAAGAGCACAATAAGGTGGGCCTTGGTACTGAGCAATGAATATTCAGAAACTAATACATATGTCTAACTGCCAGCGTACCAGATAGACAAAGTAATGGAGGAAGCTATAAAGTATGAAAAGAACAGAAGTGATTTGCTGTTAAAGTTAAAAACATATATACATTCTCTGCCTCGTGGGTCCTGCTAGAAGGGTTTATACCTTGTGATAGTGTTAGAATTGAGGAGAATTTGCTCTGCCCAGAATTTTCATGATGATTTTGTGATGCAGCCTTCTCACACAAGGATTTCTTTGGGAGTGATGCAGTGAATGGTATGTTTAAGAATGCATATGCTTCAGAGATAAAAGCCTGAACAGGACACAGAGATGACAGTGGAGAGGAGAGAGCCCACAGCTGCCACGGTCTCAAGAGTGTGTGGTTATCCAGTCCAGCTGCCTTGCCTGTGAGAATGGGGCTGCTTTGCTGGCTTGGTTTGCTCCTTGCCCTGCTCCACGAGCCCCGGTTAAGCGTTCCTCTGGATCGAGACACATCATGGGTTTTAAACAGGGAGTTGTTACCCCCATGAAAAATAGTGGCTGTAACAGCTGTTGCAAAAGTGTTAAAAGTTTACCACAAAAGCAGGAATTAAGGCAGATTTATGAATTTGTTATTTTTGAACATGTCTCTGGAATAAAAACATATTTAGAGTCTGTGCAAAACTCCTTGTGAGAAGCAGTTACTTGACATGTCGAGGACACGCTCTCCAAAGTTTAAGGACTTGTTATTTTTCATAATACAAAGAAAGCAATTGGAATACTTTATGAACTTGTGTCAAACCATACCCTTGAGCTGAAGAGATGCTGATTTATAGGCATGTTAAATACGTCTTGAACGGATAAACTTTTCCCATTTATACAGTTGATGGACATTTAAAATAACCAAACCAAATCATTCTTAACTTCAAAAATTTTCTTTTTCCTTTTTTTTTTTCCCTCCCCTTGGTGCCAAGTTTCATCTTGGAGGAAACTTTATAGCTGATTTAAAAACACTGTAAAAGAAGATTTATAATGGAAATCTCTACCCTTACTCTAACAGCATTAGCGGGTGCCAACCTCTAACAAAAGTCCATACTCTGCCATGATGTACTGAAAGCAATGTGAATAGACTGCCATTATTTGAAGTGAGAGGAAATGAAATTCAATTCATCTACCTTAATAGAATAGGCTTATACTTAAGAGATAATGTCAGCAGAATAGAACGTTGTCATAGGAAAATTAACTGCTGCTCCTACATGAACACTGGGCGAAGCTCAGGTACTTAAAATAAATTTCAGAGTAAGCTGAGGGTTACTTTTGAGATAGGAAATTCTGATCTTGCAACAATATTCTGCTGTGCAGATGTCTTGTTTATTCTGAAGTGCAGCAGAACTGCAGGACCAAAGACGCTTCCTTTGGGGGCTTGTGAGGTCCCCATTCTCCCTTCCCATTCCAGCTGTTTTCTCTCTCTCCTACTGTGGTGTGGTCTCCTTTCTTGGCAGATTAGTTGGTGATCAGTGTATTGGCCTGAGTTCTGAAGTGCCTCTACCCCAAATTTGGAGGGGTTTTTAGGAGAAATATTTCTCTATTCCAGATTTACAGGTCTGGTTTCTACCACAGCTTCACAAAATACTACAGTGACACAACTGCTGAGGCAGGTCAATGTGGGACAGGGAAATGAGACAAGCAGGAATGCAAAAGCCTTCAGCCATTAGCATGGTCTCCAAAATCAGCAGTGACAAAGTGACAATGCCACTGACAGATGCAGACAGGATCACCTCGCCTGGCAGTGTCTCTTGTGGCAACGATGCTTTCTTCAGTTGCTGACCTCCTGTTTGGGTTTGCACACAAGAGTGTACTCTGAAAGGCAGCACTGGAGGAAGTCCAAGGTGTATTCCCTCTGCTCCTATTTGTACAAGAGTACAGCACTGAAGCCAGGTGCAAAACTTTTCAGCCAGGTGTTGCATTCTGTCTTGGGACATTTAATCAAAGTCTGAATGCTGGGATTTGGGGAGGTACAAATGATGTTGGTGTCTCACAGAAGTTTTCCACTCCTGCCTTCTCTGCATTTACTCCACCCTCCCACTCCTTGCACAGTGTTTGGAGCTTTATGAACACTAGCCAAAGGAGAAAAAAAAGTGTTTTTTACCTTTTTACTTCAAATATTGAGCATACTATTTATAAGCCACTAGGTTGTTTCAAATGATGTGTCTTCTTGTTATTCAAGCCCCTTTTGCACCTCCACATTCATTAACACTGCACTGATTCTTTCCCTGTGATAAGGAATTTCCCCAAAATGAAATTGATTCTTAACATGCATAAGGGTGGCCAAATTCAGCCAGTGATGATTAACCTGAATGAAGCCAATTTTATGTCACGGATTCAGTTTACTGTAAGGCCAGAAAGGACTATGATGATAATCTAATCTAGTTTCTTGCATTAAACAGGCCACAGAATTTCACTAAATGATTGCTGCATGTAGTTCAACAACTTGTAGTTGAGCCAGACTATATTATTTCCCTTAAAATCAGACTATGCAGACCAAGTTCCACATGGTGGAGACTTACCACATACCTGAGAAGTTTCTGCCAATATTTAATTAAACTCAAGGCAAACTGAAACTCAATCAAAATGGTCATTTCTAAAATGGCTTATAAATGTTCCTGAGATTTTTGCCTTCAACGTTCTGAGCTCTAACAAACATTTACTCCTTTCTGCAATAATAGAAAGTTTGAATGGGGTATAAGCTTATTAGTCTGCAGTAACTCTAAGTTAGTTGAATATAAAATATTCCAGCGTATTTTCCTCTGGCATGCAGTTAAAAACGAGTTGAAAGTTAGTTCATGTTTAGTTACCTAAGAACAAAGGGCTTTATGTCTCAACAACTGCAGCAATATACAAGCATCTGCTAATAGCCTGTTGTTTTATTTTCCACCATTCCTGGCACTGCTCTCAAATATTCCCTTCTTGAGACAGCCAAAGCAACAAAGCACATTTAAATCACCACAACATGAAGCAGTGTACTGAAGTTTGTGTTTCTGAAGAATGTTCCTAGGTGTATTTGCAAGAGCAGAAGCCCAAACTCCTCTAAATCAATTTTGTTGAGAAGACAGCATGTAGGGCCACAAAGCACCAGGTTTGGCTTCCCATGGAAGAAAGGGCTGCAGCTTTGGAGAGTTGGGCTGCTGTCTTCCAGGTCTTTTCCTAGAAGCTTTTTGTCATTTCCTCCAAAGAATTTACTCTGAAGCTACTAGACCTGGAGCAGCCAGTCTGGACAACAATGACAGGATCATCACTCTAGTAAGTAAAAGAGTAACAGACAAAATGGCCCAAATTCTCTTTTCCACAGATATTATTTTATGTGAGCCCATTTACACTGTAATGATCAAAAATTAGCATCAGTAGAATCATGGAATCAACCAGGTTGGAAGAGATCCCCAATATCATCCATCCAGCCTATAAAGTACAAGAAGGATTAGCCCTCCGGTACTAAGCAGTTGAGATTAAAATGCAAATATGCCAAGCAACTAATCAAGCAACCCTGCTGAAGATCAGAGACTGACACATTTCCTGTCTTCTCCCCTTCCCAGTAATTATTAATGCAGGCAGATAAAGGAGTGTTAAGTCCAACATTTTGGATGATCAACGTTAGCCATTTAAAGTTGTCTAGTCAATAAAACACGCAACACCTTTGTTTTCCTACAGTCCATTCCAGGGTGATGGGGGCAAAGATGATTTCCTTCTGGATGTAGAGCAGATGAGTGCACTAGGACATTTTCGTCTGGATAAAAAAGAAGGTGCTGAAGAGAAACTTGGTGCACTTCTCCAAAATTATGAGGGGTAGATGGTGAAAGTAATAAAGACATTGTGAAAGAAAAATAAAGATATCACATGAAACAGCAAGTTCAAAGCAGACAAATGAACATGGTGTCTCATACAATTTATGCCTCAATTGTAGAATTCCAGGGTACAGAATTAATGTGAAAACTTCACATGTATCCATGTCTCATGCATTAAGAAAGTGATTAAAAAATGGGAAAAAAATCAGAGTAGAAAACAGAAGGCTATGCAATTATAGCACTACACCTGCATCACAAAATCACAGGATCACAGGATGTGAGGGGTTGGAAGGGACCCAAGGAGATCATCGAGTCCAACTCCCCTGCCAGAGCAGAACTGTCATCTAGATCTTGCCCTCTAGCACTCCCAGGTCACAGGCTCACAGGATATGAGGGGTTGGAAGGGACCCAAGGAGATCATCGAGTCCAACCCCCCTGCCAGAGCAGGACCATCATCTAGATAAATGATAACAGAGTCACAGAATTAACCAGGTTGGAAAAGACTTCTATGATCATCCAGTTCAACCTAGCACCTAACCCTTCTAATTAACTAAACCATGGCACTAACTGGCTCATCCAGCCTCCTCTTAAACACCTCCAGGGACGGTGACTCCACCACCTCCCCGAGCAGCCCATTCCAAAGAGCAGTCACTCTTGCCAGGAAGAATTTCTTGCCCTCCAGCACTCCCAGGTCACAGGCTCACAGAATGTTGGGGGGTGGAAGGGACCCAAGGAGATCATCGAGTCCAACCCCCCTGCCAGAGCAGGACAATACTATCTAACACAGATCACAGAGGAACACATCCAGACAGCCCTTGAAAGGCTCCAGAGAAGGAGACCCCACAACCTCTCTGGGGAGCCTGTCCCAGTGCTCTGTGACCCTTACAGTAAAGAAGTAACCTTCAAGTACAGATTTTGAAAGACAGGAATACATTCTGAGAAGATATCACTACGTTTATCATGTTAGGGTTTTTTTTTTCCTCTTCTTGCTTACTCTCGAGGTCAGATGGACTGGGGTAAGATAGACAGGCTAAGATGCCTACTAAGTAAGATGGTCTTTTATTGCAAATTAATAAAGCTATTGTTATTTTCTTTTTTCTTTTGGACCTGAATTGTTCCATTTGATTTGTCATATATTCATGGAATCATAGAATCAACCAGGTTGGAAGAGACCTCCCAGCTCATCAGTCCAACCTATCAACCAGTCCTGTCCAACCCACTAGACCATGGCAGTAAGTCAAAGTTATAAAGAGCATAAAAGTAGTAGCATTTAAGTGCTCTATCTGGTTATATTGCGCAGGACTGATGGTTTGAGTTGGGTTTTTTTGGTGGTTTTCTTTTTGTGTGTGGTTCAATCTCAGTCGAGCCTTTCAGAACCCCTCTCAGAGTGAGAACTGCCATAAACACATCACCAGTTGTAAAACAATTGGCCTGCAATCAGCTGTCAAAAGGCTTGAAATTACCGATAGATCATATCGCCCTTTATCTGAGAAACCTTCTAGATCTGCGATTCAGAGACAGGCAATTACCAGACGAACAGGACAAGAACAGTTACCAAGTTAATTACCTGTGATTATCTTACAAAAGGTGGTGATTATAAAGCTGAATGACAAAAAGAAGAGTCTTCAGGAGGACAAAACCGCGCGGTGCCATAAACTGATAAAACCAGGCCCACCCATTGCTCAATTAGAAAGAGCCCACTTTAGTTGCCGTTTCTCTTACAATAATGCCTTCCCCAGCCTCCTAACCCCCCCCAGTTCTCTCTCAAAGGAAACTCTCCCCTAAGATCTACCCCTTCTCCCCTTCCTTCAAGCTCTTTTCTGTCTCCAAAGTCTCACCGTGAATTTTAAGTGCTGTTGAACTCACAGCCAACACCGAGTGCGGTGAGGAGAGGAGCAACCAGCGCCAGCAGCCTCCTGTCTGCACGTTTACCTCAGTCTTCTGCTTCTGACCTTCTCCTACCTACTCCACCCATCCTTTAGCCTTCAGAGATGTTGAGGAACTTCTGCTTCTGACCTTCTCCTACCTACTCCACCCATCCTTTAGCCTTCAGAGATGTTGAGGAACTTCTGCTTCTGACCTTCTCCTACCTACTCCACCCATCCTTTAGCCTTCAGAGATGTTGAGGAACTGGAACGTGTCCAGAGAAGGGTGATGAAGCTGATGAAGGGCCTGGAACACAAACCCCATGAGGAGAGGCTGAGGGATCTGGGGGTGTGCAGCCTGGAGAAGAGGAGGCTCAGGGCAGACCTCATTGCTGTCTACAGCTACCTGAAGGGAGGCTGTAGCCAGTTGGTTTCTTCTGCCAGGCAAGCAGCAACAGAACATGGGGACACAGTCTCAAGCTGTACCAGGGGAGGTCTAGCCTGGATGCCATAGAATCATAGAATTATAGAATGGCTTAGGTTGGAAGGGACCTCAAGGATCATCCATCTCCAACCCCCTGCCATAGGCAGGGACAACTCCCACTAGAGCAGGTTGCTCAAGGCCTCATCCAGCCTGGCCTTAAACGCCAGGAGGAGCAAGTTAGGAGAAAGTTGTTGGCAGAGAGAGTGATTGGCATTGGAATGGGCTGCCCAGGGAGGTGGTGGAGTCGCCGTCCCTGGAGGTGTTGAAGAGAAGACTGGATGAGGCATTTAGTGCCATGGTCTAGATGGCTGGATAGGGCTGGTTGGACTGGATGATCTTGGAGGTCTCTTCCAGCCAGGTTGATTCTATGTTTCTATGATTCTATGAAAATACTCTGTTTGGTGAGTTCGAGCAGCTGAACAGCAAGGCTGAATCTCCTTCCCAGTCCTGGCCCTGCAAGGTGTGTGGTGACAGTGCTGGGAATATCAGTGCAGTGAATTTTCTGGATTGGCTCCCTCAAAAAAAAAGAAGAAATTATCATGGAACCACAGTCACGAGAGCAGGTAAAATCTGTCAGTGGGAAATTTCACTTGTCTTACGCAAGAGTTCACCCTTCTTTGAACAAAGTTCCTCTGAGATCTCACAAATGTTTTGCCTCTTGTGGCATTTGCCTTCTGGGCCCCTCAGTTCAAGAAAGACCTCAAGGAACTGCTTGAAAGAGTCCAGTGCAGAGCCACAAAGATGATGAAGGGAATGGAACTTCTCCCTTATGAGGAAAAGATGAGGGAGCTGCAGATCCTTAGCATGGAGCAGAGGAGCCTGAGGGGTGACCTCATTCATGTTATAGAATAGAATCATAGAATCAACCAGGTTGGAAGAGACCTCCAAGATCATCCAGTCCAACCTAGCACCCAACCTTGTCTGATCGACTAGACCATGGCACTAGGTGCCTCATCCAGTCTTTTCTTCAACACCTCCAGGGACAGCAACTCCACCACCTCCCTGGGCAGCCCATTCCAACGCCAATCACTCTCTCTGGCTGGCAAGAACTTCCTTCTAACATCCAGCCTAGACCTCCCCCAGCACAACTTAAAACTGTGTCCTCTTGTTTTCTTGCTGGTTGCCTGGGAGAAGATACCAACCCCCACCTGGCTACCCCAAAAGCCTCCCTTCAGGTAGCTGTAGACAGCAAAGAGGTCACCCCTGAGCCTCCTCTTCTCCAGGCTAAACACCCCCAACTCCCTCAACCTCCTCCTGTTTATTGAGATGTGCAGGGCAGTGTGGGGAGGGCAGAGCCAGGCTCTGCTCAGTGATGTTCAGTGACAGGACAAGGGACAATGGGTGCAAGCTGGAGCAGAGGAGGTTCCACGTGAACAGGAGGAAAAACTTTTTAACAGTGAGGGTGACAGAACCCACGAACAGGCTGCCCAGAGAGGTTGTGGAATGCCCTTTTCTGGAGATACTCAAAACCCATCCGGATGTGTTCCTGTGTGACCTGCTCTAGGTGATCCTTCTCTGGCAAGACAGCTGGACTTGATCATGTCTAGAGGTCCCTTCTAACCCCTACCATTCTGTGCTTCTGCGATTTTTGCTTCAGTCCAGAAACCAGTTTTCTTCTCAACGTTTAGCATTTTGGTAATCACAGGTTCATGTGTTGGAGGTGTTAGTTGGTTGCCTAATGGGAAAAATTATTCACCAATGTCTTAGGTGACTCAGAGCACACACACACTGTGTTAGCACTCCTCTGGGCTTCCTTAACACTTGTATGAACAAAGGATTTATTATACAATTATTAATAGGATTTGAAATTCTGTAATTTGTTGGTCTTCAAGGCATCCTTGAGAGCAGTGGAGGGTGTTTTCCTCACATTCAAGTATAAAAAGTTTCATGAGTGTGTTTAAATATGACCAACACATAAAAGTGACTCTTGTGCCTGAGATTTGAAAACATTCCAGCTGCAGTCTGGGCACAGGGAGTTTACTAAGGTGCTATAACATAGGCAGTGCTGTTCAAGATGGGACTACAGTACACTGGTTACAGCTGTGTTTGAAAGCCTGGGATGGAAAGAAAGAAGGTTAAAATGCAACTCTAGCTCTAAAATGAGTGGCAGAACTTTAAAGTTTGCTATCAGTGTAATACAAGGATGATGAGGGGAATGGGGCACTGCCTTATGAGGAGAGGCTGAGGGACCTGAGGCTTTTTAGTCTGCAGAAGAGAAGACTGAAAGGGAATTTAATTAATGTCTAGAAATATCTGAGGGCTGGCCAGGAGTGGGGGGACAGGCTCTGCTCACTTGCTCCCTGGGACAGGACAAAGAGCAATAGGTGTAAGCTTCAGCACAGGAAGTTCCGGCTCAACACAAGGGGGAACTTCTTTCCTGTAAGGGTCACAGAGCAGTGGAACAGGCTCCCCAGAGAGGTTGTGGAGTTTCCTTCTCTGCAGACTTTCAAGGCCCATCTGGATGCATTCCTCTGTGACCTGAGCTAGATTGTATGGTTCTGCTCTGGCAAGGGGGTTGGACTCGATGATCTCTTTGGGTTCCTTCCAACCCCTGACATCCTGTGAGCCTGTGAACTGCTTCTCAAGGAAGCAAATGAAGGATCCTCCCTCTTCTATCCTAGTTTCCAGAGCATAGATAGCTTTCTGTCAAAGGTGGTGGCTGCATCACCCCCCAGAACAGACAATGTGCAAAGCTCCCAACCCTTGGATGTGAATGCCCTACAAATCTAGCACTTAAATCTTTATAACTGCTCCAGTCTGCCTGCTGTCCCCTCTCTGCTGTGCTGCTATGCCTCAGACGTCGCATTCCAGTAGATGATGACCCAAACAAATTCTTAGGAAAATCAGTCCACTAAGGACTAGTAAATGTGAAGTTCAGCTCCTAGCCCAGCACCTCCCAAAAGGCAACACTCTGGAGATGGGGGAGCACCCAGTGCATGGGTAAGGGCCGCCACTTGACTCTCTCTGCTCTTCCGCTCTTGCCCTGAGCACCACAGCTGACCTCTGCCTAACATCCCAGCTTCCTGGCTGGAAACTAAAGGGATGCAATGGAGGAGCATCCAGGGAAAGAATATGGGCTGAGGCAATGCTGCCCCAGCCCTGCTGTGCTGTCTTCCTGCTGATTTCAGTGGGTGTTGGATGCGTGTCTTTGAAGGGCAGCTTTACCTCCAGCTTATTAAGGATGATAAGTCATAGATTTGCTGGGAGCAGGAGCAGAAGCCCTCCCGCATCTGTTAGCACATTATTAGCACAGCTTGTTATGGGGCCTCACGTGATGCAGCCCTGGTCGCAGGACGCAATTATGGATGAATTCCTGCTCTGCCTCCCCTCCTGACTCAGCAGCACAGCTGGAGCCAGCCATAGTCACATTGCAGGAGGTGAAAGGTACTCTGAATTATAGATTGCCTTTGACCTTTTTTGGTTTAAATTAAGGATAACATCCAGGAAAGTGCCTCCAGCCAGGACACTGCTTAAACATATGCTTTACTTCCACCGGGGGCTGGTGCTCATCAATGGAGATGAAACGCTTGCTTACAGTACAGTGTGTGCAGAGATGCTGCCCTAATGATGATTAAATACCTTCCAAAGAGCAGCGCAAATGACGAGTTCCTATAAAAATGGCAACCAGCATTCCTCCTGATACCCAGAAACACCCTCAAACCTAGGAAAATAGTCGCTTAAAATTCAGAGCAGATGTTGAATTTCAGCCATAGCCCACAGGCACATGAAAGTGGAGTGCTAGGAAGAGGACACATCTTTTAAAAGATAAAAGAAACAAAGGCTGTTAATGGAGAAAATCAAAACTAGATACAAGTATGCCATCAGGCAGGGATATCTATCTGAATAGACAAACTCCCTTACCAACCCTCTAAGAAGGAATTAAGGTCAACTTTGCGTCTTTTCAGCAGGGTGTTTTCTATGATAACTTTGTAAGTGCTCTTAATATATAACAAATAATCTCAGGGCAAAGATCTGTTTGAAGGAGATATGATTGATGACCTATCATCCCTAATTCACTGTTTATACTCGTAGTGAGCCTATTGGGAAAATACCTCATTCATCAGGGTATTAGTGAATTCAACCAACGTATGGCACCTTCCTTTTAACAAACTAAAGGAGAAAAGCTAAATGGGGGGAAATTGACAACCACCTCTGATTCTATGATAATGCAATTAGGCTGCTCCTCTCCCGAGCTTTTACTAATTCACAAAACAGCTTCAGTCGGCAGGTCATAAATATATGATCATTTTTCACACTTTGAAAAGTAATGATGCCTTGACACAAATCAATAAATCTTGCTGAAGTAATTTATACTTCTGTGTTCCGCATACAGATTGGTTTTAAAACAACTGTTTATTAATTGTGGCTTTTGTACAGTCTTTGTTTACAAAACCCTGCTTTTGCAGAGGCACCTGTGTTGCTTGTGTACCCAAATCTGGACCTGAAATCACTGTCCATTTTTAGGATCATGCCTTATGGCTCTTAATCTCTTTTCTGTCTGATGGAGACATAAAAGGAAAGGAGACAGGAAGGAGGCCAAAGAGCATTCCATCTATTTGTCCTTTTTGATTTGGTTTAGACTTCCTCTGAAAATGTGTTGTGAGTTTCCCTGTAAATATTGACGTTCCCATTGTTAATTTATGCAAGTTCCCACTCTGTGCTTTCTTTCTTCTCCAGGGTAGGACAAGTGTTAGGTTTGTTGTTATGCACTGCTAAGTTTCTATGAGGAAGAAAAAGAAAGAAGTAGTACAAGAGGAAGGGCTGCCCAGGGAGGTGGTGGAGTCACCATCCCTGGAGGTGTTTTAAAGGAGAGTGGCTGTGGCACTTAAGACTATGGTCTAGTGATTAAGGATACTGGGATGAAGGTTGGACTGGATGATCCTGGTGGTCCTTTCCAACCATAGTGATTCATAGGGACTAGATGTCGTGCTCAGGGATTTGGTTTAATCAAGGACTTGTCAGTGTAAAACTAACGATCAGACTCAATGATCTTGAAGGTCTTTTCCAATCTAAGAAATTCTGTGCTTCTGTTTTCAGAGCATCCAGACTTGCCCTCTGCTCTTAGAAGAGACACAAGCGGCAGCACATCCCATGGCTGCACAACCACTGAACCTTGCCGTGAGTCTCATTAAGTAGAAATTGCAAATCCTGATGTTCTTTGTAATGTAAAGTCTGTCTTCTCTTGTGATTCCCACATACTACATGTTTAAGGTAGATACAATAAAGTCCTTTCTGTGTGTGTATTCCATTGTTGTAGAATGGCTTAGGTTGGAAGGGACCTTAGAGACCACCTACTCCAACTTCCCCACCACAGGCAGGGTCATCTCTCATCTAGATTCAGCTGCTCAAGGCCTCATCCAACCTGGCCTTGAACACCTCCAGGGAGGAAGCACGGCAACCTCCCTAGGCAACCTATTGCAGAGCCTTCCTAAGATTCAGTCTAAACCTACTCTCCCTCAGCTTAAAATCATCTCCTCCTGTCTCTAGACACCCTTATGGAAAGCCCCACTCCAACCTTCCTGTAAGATCCCTTCAGATATTGGAAGGCAGCTCTAAGGTCCCTGCAGACTCTTCTCCAGGCTGAACAACCCCAGCTCCCTCGGCCCATGCTCATAGCAGAGGTGCTGCAGCCCTTGGATCATCCTTGTGGCCCTCCTCTGGACTCACTCCAGCAGCTCTGTGTCCTTCTTATGATGGGGACATCAGAACTGGATGCACTATTTGAGGTGGGATTCTCACAAGAGCAGAGTAAAAGGCAAAAAATGCACATCCCCGCTCTGTGACACAGGAGAGTTATCTCTTTCTGCCTCCTAAGTTTTGTGGTTAATAATTGAATAAAACCCAAATATGTTCCTTATGTCAGATGATGGAATTTTACCTGAGGCAGACCTATGCAAAGATAAGCAATAAAATTGAAATGCTAGCCACCGATTCAGTGATAAAACTGCTTTGTGCAACTTAGCCGAACATAAATCACCTCCTACAATCTCTGTCTACATCCAGGAGCATACAAATTCACAAATAAGCACTATGGTACACAAAGGAACGATGCTGAATGATCCACAGTAAATGTAAAGATGTGCAAGCTGATAAATACTTCAGGTAGCTGCTGATGTGTGCCTTGTTATTAAAATATCTACACGCCGCCAATTTGCAGCAGTTATCCCGTACAGAATAGAAGGTTTTGCTTTTTTGTACCTGAAATGCCTTGACAATTTTGCAGCACGCAAAGAGAAATGACACTAAATCACAAGTGTACCTGCTGTGCTGTCATTTTCATTAGGATATCTCTTTTCTTTAGTTTATTTGCTGCTGCTTGTTCTGTAAGAAAGCGGTTTTCTAATAGGGGCAGACAAAACCCCCCTCGAGTACCAAAGGGAAGTGAGGAGGAGGGAAAAAAAAAAAGATGTTTTTAAGTTGAGAACAAAACCAAAACGCTTCTTTGGCTTGTTCACAGCTCCAGTTAAGTCATTCAGAATTGCTGATTAAAATAAATATTGTACTGCAAATTGGGTGTGGAGTTAGGTTTTTTTTGGGTGTAAGTCTCTGTGTATTCTGCCCTGTCTCCATTATTTGATCTCTATTACGATAAGTAGGCAGCTTGCGATGCCCCTGTTGCAACTAAGCCGACTGCACGGCTGAAAAATTCAGCAGTGCATTACAGTGCAAGCTCCCATGTTTATATAATTTCTACTTGGCACTTAAGTAATAAAGTAGTAATATTTTAAATAAAGACAGGACTTTATATATATATATATATATATATTTAATAGGCATTAAATTAAATGGTACTTCAGTAGCAATTTTAAACACCGTTAGTTTTCAATCACGTATTCTGTAATGGGTGTTTTAATACAACGCTGAGGACTGGGTCTCAAGCTGATGGCAATTAATCAGGCTCTGCTGAAGTTAGAGGGAATTCCTCGTGTGCTTTCAGCATAGGTGATTTTCTGAATCAGTGCCAGGTGAGAATCTAACCCATCCTATGCCTCCCTGATGCTTGATGCTCAGCCCCACGAGTTTTGAGTTTCAAAGGAGGAAGAAAAAGTGCCTGGGTAATTGTGTCACTGGCCTGCTTGCCGGAATCATTTGTAACAGATCCCCTCAGCATCTATAACTGCATCAGCTTCTGTCAACTTAACTTGGTTTTCAGCTCTGCTGAAGGTGTAGTATGCGTTTTGTGAGGGTTCTTACAAGGAAAATATTTGGATTAATGATATAATTTAGTGGCAATTTAGTGACAGTAGGGCTCAGTAGAGTGACAATGGGATTGAAAAAGTAAACCAGTGGGATATACTTGATTGTGGCTGTTGGGCCAGCAGCAGGGAAGCTGCAGGGGTCACACTGATTGGCATTGTCACTTTCCCCATTCATCAAGCAAGGCCAGACTTCCCAAATCATTTACCAGATGGGGCAGCTCGTCAGTTTAAACACCTGATATGAAGCCATCCGTCATCTGATAACATGATCGTTGGGCTGCAGCTGGCTCCGTGCTCTGCAGCCTGAGTGCACATGTGATGGACTGGAGCCAGGGAAGCAGGCTTAGCAGTGCTGCACTCCCCTGATAGGATTTGCAGCCCTCCACTGGACCATGGAACAGGTGGAGACAGAGAGAGAATGAAAAAATTACCATGTGTTGCAGGGATTAGAGAGCACACACTTACCACTCCACTTGAATACCAATCAAAGGACAACCTTGAGCCATACAAATTTAAGCCCATCCATGATGTAATATGGAGAATATAGATTCTTGCATATGCTGATATAGCTTCTTTTTCCTATAGGGTTTTGGAATGATACCTGGCAACACTGGAATTTGCTTTTTGTTTTCTATCACGTCAAGAGAGAAGAGATATTTAGAAATCAAGCATTTGGGTTTTCTTTAATTTGTTTTTCCTTTTTTAAAGGACATCTTAAAACAGATTGTGTCTTACCAATCTGACCCCAGATCAGTTTTGCTCAGAAAGACAAAAGCCTGCCAGGGTGGAGAGGAAGCACTATGAATTAAAACCATGATGATGTTTATAGAAAGCCAGACCCACTACCAGATTCTCTCAGTTACTGCAATGCTCAAACCTCCCTGGTTTCAAAGGAGGTAGGTGACTAAATGGCTCTGAGGATTTGTCTTTTAGTGGCGTCTCTGGAGCCATATCTCAAGTCCTTTCTCAGTCAGCAGGTATCATGGCTTTGATCTCAGATAAATCCCTCCTGGGCAAACCACTATGGGAGAGATCCTGTGCTACAGTGTTAACAGGTACATTAAATGGCTTTAATGCACATAGGCACCTTCCACAAAAGTGTGCACCAGTTGATCTCATTTTGGTACACATGTTGTGGCCTTCATGCCTCTTCCTCAGAGCACATTCCTTCTCACCTCAGTTTGCTCCCTGCTGAGTGTGGAGGACCAGAAACAGCATTTTGGTGGACAGTTTTTCCCTGGAGGGACTGACACCCTCCTACAGCAAGCTATGAGATGGACTGGACCCTGTTCCTCAAGGCAGCACTCTCATCTGTGCTTCAAATTACAACAGTAGAGAAACTTTGGCTTGCCATTAAAGACTACTGTCTTTAGGTGCCTCTTGGTCTTCAGGACCCAGTGCTACTCCAGCCACGCTCTGTAGGAGTAAAGGCTCATGATTATGCCTAAGGTTCTGCTTCTGAGTGGAGGCAATCCCAAGCACCAATATAGACCGGGCAGTGACTGGCTGGAGAGCAGCCCTGAGGAGAGGGACTTGGGGGTACTGGTGGATGAGAAGCTCAACATGAGCCAGCAGTGTGCTCTTGCAGCCCAGAAAGTCAACTAGATCCTGGGCCGTGTCTAGAGAAGTGTGGTCTGCATCCAGTTCTGGAGCCCCTATTACAAGAGGAATAAGGATGTGCTGGAAAGTGTCCAGAGGAGGGCCACAACGATGCTCAGAGGGCTGGAGCTGCTGTCCTATGAGGAGAGACAGAGGGACTTGGGGCTGTTCAGTCTGGAGAAGAGGAGGCTCCCAGGTGACCTTATACTGGCCTTTCAGTATTTAAAAGGGCCTACAAGAAAGCTGGGGAGGGACTTTTTAGGACGTCAGGTAGTGACAGGACTAGGGGGAATGGAACAAAGCTAGGAATAGGTAGATTCAGACTGAATGCTAGGAAGAAGTTCTTCACCATGAGTGTGGTGAGAGCTTGGAATGAGTTGTCCAGGGAGGTGGTTGAGGCCACATTCCTGGAGGTGTTTAAGGCCAGGCTGGATGAGGCTGTGGCCAGCCTGCTCTAGGGTAGGGTGTCCACACCCATGTCAAGGGGGTTGGAACTAGATGATCCTTGTGGTCCCTTCCAACCCTGACTGATTCTATGATTCAGAGTGTTGGCACTGTGGTTGGTTATTGCAGGATGAAGACAATAGGGAACTCGCCCTGCTGCAGGATATATATTGGTTAAGGAGAGGATGCACCAGGGATATTCTCAGTGTGTATAGACCTTTTCCTATAAAGACAACTGATTGTGCAAAATTCTTCCTATGACTGTGTTTTTACCTTCCTGAGAATTGTTGCCATCTGAAGACCTGGTTTGAGGCAGAGATTTATTCCTTTCACTTCTTACAAGTCATTAAGGGATACCATTGAGGAAGGTTTTCTTGAGTTAAAATAATTAAAAGAAAGGGATAATTAATGTTAGGCTCTGCTACAGTTCTGTGAAATTAGTTCCAAGTTGTTGGTTTGTTTTTTTTTTTCTTCCAAGCAGAGGCCAAGGAGACTTCACCAATACTTAAAAGGTTTCACTTCCCCTGGGGAATGAAGCTGCAGTTACAGTGTGAAATGATTGACTCCTTTGTGGGAAGGAGCCACTGTTTTGTCAAAAACTCATTATCCAGCTGTAGACACTTGGAAGCATCAGAGATGCTATAATTGATATTTGTCACCGATGGCATAAACTGTAAGTAATGTGCAGAAAAGCAGGTTAAAAGGTTGTCATTTGTTTGTTTTCTATTTCAATTAATGCATTCTTCTGAGATTTGCTAGCAGGAGAGTATTTGGGGAACTAAGGAGGGCTTAAAAGACATGGGAAAATTTTATTGGGAGATACAGCACGAGAAAGGTGAAAACTCTTAAAACGAACACAGGAACTAAGTCACTTTGGAGAATTTGTCAGACATCTGCAGACACACAGAGAGCTCCAGCAGAAAAGTTCATCAGAAAGGTTCAGCAGGATGAATTACTGATTACAAAAAAAAAAGAGGAAGAAGAGTGTGTCCAGAGAAGGGCCATGGGGATGGTCAGAGGGCTGGAGCAGCTCTGCTATGAGGACAGACTGAAAGAGTTGGGGCTGTTCAGTCTGGAGAGAAAAAGGCTCCGAGGTGAACTTTTTGTGGCCTCTCAGTATCTGAAGGGGGCCTACAAAAAAGATGGGGAGGAACTTTTTAGGCTATCAGGGAATGATAGGACTAGGGGGAATGGAGCAAAGCTGAAGATGGGTAGGTTCAGAGTGGATGTGAGGAGGAAATTGTTGAGCATGAGAGTGGTGAGAGCCTGGAATGGGTTGCCCAGGGAGATGATTGAGGCCCCATCCCTGGAGGTGTTTAAGGCCAGGCTGGATGAGGCTGTGGCCAGGCTGATCTAGGGTAGGGTGTCCCTGTCCCTGGCAGGGAGGTTGTAACTAGATGATCCTTGTGGTCCCTTCCAACCCTGACTGATTCTGTGATTGTAAGAAAATGCCCCCATGGCTCGCTAGAACAAATGATTCATGATATTTTAGAGATGAAGCTAAAAGCTTTATGCTGACAATATACCTTCAGATCTGCTTCTTTTGCCAACTGCTTTTAGCTATAGAATAATAATTAGCAACTTCAAACAATAACTAGGCTATTTTTTTCTTTTGAGAGGAAGCACAACTTTATTCCCAACACAAAGACAGGGAAGCTAAGGCAGATGAAGTCAGTTGCTATCCCTGTGAGGATTAAATCAGCTGATGCTCAGAACTCAGGTTTGGTTTCAAGCTGTAAGTGAAGTGGGACTTTGTTTTGTTGTTGTAGTAGTAGTTTGGAGTTTGGGTGGGGGTTTTTTGACTGTGTTTTTTGCTTTGGTTGAGAGGGGGGGGGGAGGTTTGTATTATTTAGGGGGCTTGGTGGTATTTCTTTTTGTGGTATTTGTTGGTTGGTTGTTTTTAGTTCAATTTTGTCCTTCCCCCCCACCCCCACTCCTTTTTAATATAGCAGCTAAATAATACCCACAGGTGAATTACAGATGGCTTGTAAAGAAAACTTAACCTGCTGATAAGAGGAATATCATGGAAATATAGAGCAGGAAAATAAGATCTAAGTGACAAAATGTGGTAGATGGTGACAGAGGGTTGCTTTCCACCTAAATTTTGTACACAGATTGAAGAGAGTGTTATCTTAGTCTTTAAATTTAATATACAGGTACCTTTAGGTACCTTATTTGCCTAGGTATACTTATGATATTTATTTAGAAGCAAGTAGCTGAACTAACTCAATTTCAGTTCTCTTTATTTTAATCAGTAGATGATAAATAAATCTCCCAAGCACCACGAAATGCTGAATTGGATACCCAAATTTGAGAAGCACTCAAAACAAGGAACACATAGGATCACAGGAAGTTGAACTTTGGAGGTCCCTTCCATTTAGTCCAACCACCCTGCAATAAGCAGGGACATCCTCAACCAGGTTAGGCTGCCCAGAGCCTTGGGCAATATGCAACCTTGTAACTACCTGCTTCTAAGCCAGGTTTTCAAATGCATTGCTCCCATCTTTTGGGTCTTCAACCACCTCTCACCAAAATGAATGGGAGCTTTTTTTCCCCCTAGATGCTGAAGATATACTGATGAGTCCTTTCTAGTCAACACCTCAGAGGAATACAACAATAACACCTAATAATAAAAGGAGTTGTCAAGGATGAACGGAAGATGTTGCAGAAGATGCTCAGGTCACTTAAATACATATATTTACATGTCATCTCTACACCTTCAGCAGAGAACTAACATTTCTGTCTTGCTGATAAGCTTGGTGCCAAAACATCACCTTCTCTTTTTTTATTCCCCTTTCTTTTACAGTTACAGAATAAAAACCCCACCAAAACCCCATTCCAATCCTCATATGTAAATTCTATAAGCTTTACTCTTCTCCTCAGGTGTGCATGCCAGGTTTTCATTATGAAGGCTCCCTGCTGTGAAAAAAAAGGTACATTTTCACTTTCATGTGTCTGTTCCTTTGTGGTAGAAAGGCTTGAAACATTAATGAGTAAACTAAACTAAAACTGTACAGCCATTTCTGCAGGAAATTGACTAAGTTTCTGATTCTGAGGGGAAGAAATTCAACTAGGTCAATAAAACGGTGTGATTTTGTGACACTGTGAAGTCAGTTGTCACTAAAGAGTTACCTGGGCTGTTTTTATTCATGTGAGTGGCAATTTTATGCCCTGGGGTTTTATTTTTAAGATTTTATCCCACTGAACCAGAAGAAGTGAAGGAGAAAAAAAAAAGAGAGCATGGAAAAAAATAACTTCTTCAAAACTTCAGATCATCTACTCTTAAAGACTTTTTCCTTTCTTATACCATTTGATCATCTCAAAGCATTTGATGACTATCAAATCATAGTATCATTCTACTTTATGTTATCAGGTGCAGCATTAAGGGCAAAGTGTGAACTATGATATCTTTAATAAACTATCATTATTTATGGCTATAAACTACTGTACAATAAGCTAAAGAAATGTTGGCACTAGCACACTCATTTGAGCCCATTCTGCAGGTAAATATTTCTATGTCAGAATCAACCAGGTTGGAAGAGACCTCCAAGATCAGTCAGTCCAACTTAGCACCCAGCCCTAGCCAATCAACTAGACCATGGCACTAAGTGCCTCAGTCAGGCTTTGCTTGAACACCCCCCAGGGATGACGAATCCACCACCTTCCTGGGCAGCCCATTCCAATGCCACTCTCTCTGGCAAGAACTTCCTCCTAACATCCAGCCTAGACCTCCCCTGGCACAACTTCAGACTGTGTCCCCTTGTTCTGTTGCTGGTTGCCTGGCAGCAGAGACCAACCCCCACCTAGCTACAACCTCCCTTCAGGTAGTTGTAGACAGCAATGAGGTCTGCCCTGAGCCTCCTCTTCTGCAGGCTGCACACCCCCAGCTCCCTCAGCCTCTCCTCACAGGGCTGTGCTCCAGGCCCCTCACCAGCTTTGTTGCCCTTCTCTGGACATGTTCCAGCACCTCAACATCTTTCTTGAAATGAGGGGCCCAGAACTGGACACAGCACTCCAGGTGTGGCCTGACCAGTCCTGAGTACAGGGGCAGAATAACCTCCAAATACACAGATGAAATGCAATGGTCAATTACTCAATAAGTGGGGTTTTTTAAATTATTTTTAAAAAATTAATTTTAAAACTATAAAATATTTTACCCTTTCTTGTAAGTAGAAGGCTGATGTGACAGAGCTGATTGGAAATATCACAGTAAACTAATTTCATTGATAATGGGCTAGTGATTAAATAAACATACAAAACCCCCCAACCCCTAAAACCCCCAAAGAACTAACTCATCCTAGCAAAATGTCTTTTATTTGTCAAGGAAATTCCTTTGATATAAACAGCCCATGTTAAAAGAGAAAACTTTTAGCTTTTGGTGAAAGCAGAAACATTTATTTAGTTTAGGTAGCAAGCCCAACTGTTTTCCAGCTAGCTTGAGTCTTTTGGTGTTCTGAAGGATCAAGCAGAGAGCCAAGCAGAGATTCAAGCAGGAGTTCACTGTAGGCAGTTTAGACTCACCAAGTATATCACAGCAGAGCATCATGAATTTATTCCAAAAGATACCCCTGGGGATCTAGACTCTTCACTCAGCATAACAATAAGATCTTGCCTAAAAGGAGGAGGGAGGAGGGGGAAGAAAACCAAGAAGGGAAAAAAAAAAAAGGGAAAATGAATACAAAAAGAGGGGGAAATGGGGAAAAATAAAAAGAAATGAGATGGCTGCACCTAGAAAGTGATCCAGGGTTCTTAAATGTTAGTGAAAATGGCTTTTGTTGATCTTTCTAAGAAGAAAATATTCAATCTATTCAATGTTTAGGAGGAAGTTCTTCATAGAGAGAGTGATTGGCATTGGAATTGGCTACCCAGGGAGGTAGTCGCTGGCCCTGGAGGTGTTCAAGCAAAGCCTGGATGAGGCACTTAGTGCCATGGTCTAGTTGATTGGCTAGGAGTGGGTGCTCGGTTGGACTGGATGAGCTTGGAGATCTCTTCCAACCTGATTGATTCTATGAATATTCAGGACATACTAAGGAGTATTGGCTGGGTTTTTTTAGCTAGACCTGTAAGCAGAATACTTGTTCATTTTAGGGTTGGATTTTCATTACTGTTGTTGTTGTTTTGGGGGTTTTATGTTCATTTGTTTTTATTTTGTTTGTGGATTTATTTTTAACTACAGAATAGTAAAATGAAAGGAGAATGGTGGTTAATGAGGAAAACGGAATGGTCAGGGACCTGTGAGATACCAACCTGCTCCGTCCATGCAGCACCTGGTGGCTCACACCCAGCCTTTTGGACACAGCCTCAGCCTAAGGCTAACAGTTGCTAGCACCCAGCATAACCTGAGGGACAGTGGCAGAATCCCCTTTACCTTAGCATCCTGCTCTCAGCCAGATAAGACACAAAGTGCTGTTTACCTCTCCCTTCCTTTCCCTTACATAGGCAAATACCTTTCATGGTATTTTCCATCCCATGGGGGATGGAAAACCAGACCAAACTTTCCTGCCAGCCTTTCAAATGCACACGAGTTTCCTGATTGTTGTATGTGTCTCCTGCAGCAAAGTGTTTCTGAGTGGAGGAGGCACCTGGTGACTGCACCATGATCTCTCTGAGAGTACTGTTTTCTGTGGTGGGACAGAAGCGCAGTTGCTAAATGCGGTAATAGTACAATTCATGATCTCAAAGTGCTTGACAAACAGGTTTTAATTACTCTCTGCACCACCACAAGACAGCTAAGTTTAATTTCCCACATTTCACAGATGGAGAAAGTGAAATGTAAAGATGTCTTGACTTGACCAAAAATCAAATAAGTCCAGGCATTGAGAAATACAGAACCTCATGCAGGAAAGCACTGGAGCAGATGCTCAGCTCTTAAGTATTGCAACATTCAATTCAAACCAAACATTTTCAAGACAGGGGCAAAATACTTCACTGAAAATCCTGCAGTCAGCCCATTCTTCAGCTACTACAAATAGAGGAATATTGGCCTTAGCCAGCCATCTAACAGCTTGCAAATAGCTCCTGAAGTATCACACAAAAATGTTGCACTCTCTATTCACTTTCCCCGAATAGAGTTGATGCAAGCTCTGAAGCACTGCCGGAACTGGTGTGGTGGGAAAAAGGGATACATGCTGCAAGAAGGATGAAAGCCTACAGAATAAAAAACCTCAGGGGATGTGGTCAAGTGTTCTGTTAGTGATGGATTACTTGATTTGTGCTCGGCCTGTTTGTGTGGGCTTCTTTAGTGGCAGACAGCAGTTTTGGCAGCACTCAGGGTTCAGGTGGGAGAAGTGTTCTGACTTGATCAAAATCTGTATGGCAGATGATCTCAGGAGAGGTGTTCCATCAGATCTGTGGTGAATTACAGGATGGGATGGTCAGAAAAACCCAAGATTAGCCTGGTACTCTCTGTCTTTGGAAAGAGATGCTAAAGAGTATTCATATTTAATAAGCATAATTCAGACTTCTCAGTATTTAAGGAGATTTTTAATGCCAGGCTGGATTGGACTCTGAGCAACCTGACCCAGTGGCAGAGGACTTAGAACTAAATGATCCTTGAGGTCTCTTCCAGCCCTGACAATTCTATGACTGCATATTGGAGTGACCATCAAGCCTATTTCTATGTGGCCCCCCGGCCTTTGATCCCCTCCACCATTCACCCAGTGTGCACCATGGAGGAGGATCCCTCTGCCCAGTTGGACAAGCTTAGAGCTTCTGCCTTTCCTGGGGGATTAAAAAGGGGAGTGGGCAGGGGGGGCAAACTGGACACAGCTGGAGTGGGAGGAGACTTTGACAGAGCCCAGGTGCTCTGGGTTTGGAGGATTAGAAGGGGCAAAATGGGGCGAGTAGGGGGGGAAAGGGGCAGACATGGTGTCCCAGTGTAATCTGGCATAGGTGATCCTTCTCTGGCAGGGGAGCTGGACAAGATGATCTTTCAAGGTCCTTTCCAGCCCCTACCATTCTGTGAAGGAAGCATTCAGTTCAGTCCCTGTTTGATCATCCTTTGTGACCCTTGCTGTAGCTCCAAACCTTTCCTCTGTAAATATAGAATCAAGGAATTTTTTTCATTTGGAAAAGAACTCTGAGATGTAATATCACCATGGCCATTAGTATGTCAGTGTGCCACATTTATATATTAACATTTGTGAACCTAAGCAGCCTTGACTTTGAATCCCTGCACCCAGGAGTCACTTCTGAGCATGCCAATTGTGAAGCATATTCCTCTGCAACTTCCTAAGTCTTGGTTCACCCCTTCCAGCAGAGGGATAAAAAAGTAGATGCCCTATTTTGGCCACAAAGTGTGCAGTACTCTAGAGCAGTTTTCTTTCAGAGTCTACCTCTACCATTTTTCACCTCTTGTGGTGTTCAGTAGTGTTTTTCAGGGGAGAAGCCACCATGATGCATTTACATGGGATGGCAGCAGGCTCTGAGAACTGTGGCAGTTTTGCCCCACTTCAGCTTCTGCTTAATTCCTTTTTCTCCCAACTCAATCCACAGAGATAGGGGTCTGCATACACAGCAGCCAAATTTTGCTGATGCCATATTCCTGGAAGAAAATATTCCTTGGATTTGCACATGAATCTTGGCACTATTCAGAGCCACACACAAAGAAGCAGGCTGCAGCAATGTGTGTTCATGGTGGTGGTGGGGGAAGGAATATGTACTCTGTGTGCAATGGATAGGTTTGGCTGTTTCCTTTTTGTATTACTTACTACCTCATATTGTACTTTAGATGTTGTTTAGTATATTTTAAAGTTAGGTGCTCTGAGATGGCTTCCTGAGTCCATCAGTTATTTAATATCAACAGAGATTACTGGGCCTGTGAAGCTTTAAGATCCATGGAATCAACCTGGCTGGAAGAGACCTCCAAGATCATCCAGTCCAACCTAGCACCCAGCCCTATCCAATCAACCAGACCATGGCACTAAGTGCCTCATCCAGGCTTTTCCTGAACACCCCCATGAACGGTGACTCCACCACCTCCCTGGGCAGCCCATTCCAATGCAAATCACTCTCTCTGCCAACAACTTCCTCCTAACATCCAGCCTAGACCTGCCCTGGCACAACTTGAGACTGTGTCCCCTTGTTCTATTGCTGGTTGCCTGGCAGAAGAGACCAACCCCACCTGGCTACAGCCTCCCTTCAGGTAGTTGTAGACAGCAATGAGGTCACCCCTGAGCCTCCTCTTCTGCAGGCTGTACACCCCCAGCTCCCTCAGCCTCTCCTCACAGGGATGAGCTCCAGGCCCCTCACCAGCTTTGTCACTCTTCTCTGGACACCTTCCAGCACCTCAACATCTCTCTTGAATTGAGGAGCCCAGAACTGGACACAGTACTCCAGGTGTGGCCTGACCAGTCCTGAGTACAGGGGCAGAATAACCTCCCTTGCCTTGCCAGCCACACTGTTCCTGATCCAGGCCAGGATGCCAATGGCTCTCTTGCCCACCTGGGCACACTGCTGGCTCATCTTCAGCTACTATCTACCAAAACCCCCAGGTCCCTTTCTTCCTGGGTGCTCTCAGCCACTCTGTCCCCAGCCTGTAGCACTGCTTGGGGTTGTTTCGGCTAAAGTGTAGAACCCTGCACTTGGCCTTGTTAAATCTCATCCCATTGGCTTCTGCTCATCCATTCAGCCTGGCAAGCTCCCTCTGCAGGGCTCTCCTACCCTCCAACAGATCCACACCTGCTCCTAGCTTGGTGTCATGTTATCTAGGATAATCTCTTATTCCATATGTTTTGCTGTCTGCCCCCACAAAAGTAGGTCCCCCTGGTATAGGATGCTGTGCCTCAGGAGTTTGAAAGCTGTGTTGGGAGAATGCCTTAGAAGGGAGAATGAATAAGATCACCTGGTGCAAAAAGTGCATGACTTGGTAAATCAAAGTCAACAATAGGGATTTTAAACCTATAAATGAAAAAAAAAAAGATCCTGTTTCCCAATGTGTAGCATAGAAAACAATTCTTACTACACACTGAATATAAAGTTTGAATATATGAATATATATTAATATATATGTGAATATAAAGTTTATATATATATGAATATAAGGTCTGCATTGAATGTAAGGTTTTAAAGGACCCCTCCAAAACCTGAATACAGAATATTTGATACCCCTACCAGAACTAATGCTCCTTTGTTACCTCTTCTGAGGCTTTAGAATTAAGGGGCTGCTTCTATCAAAATACTCTTTTCTCTTTAGAAATGTATTTTTAAGTAACAATTGTGATATTTCCTCTGACTCTGATGTATGTTGGAAAGCAGTGACAAGTGCTAGATCCTTATTTTCAGTTGATAAAGCAATTTTAAGAGTGAAGTGCTAGTAATACAATGTAGTATGTATTCTCACAATATATCTGTTGAGGTATGTGATTAATTTGCAGTAGAAGAAGGCAATATGTGATGAAGTTGCAGTCTTTCCTGAGAAGGAATTCACAGAACCACAGAATCACAGAATGTTAGAGGTTGGAAGGGAACTCCAGAGATCATCAAGTCGAATCCCTCTGCCAAAAGCAGGATCAACCAGGGTAGTTCTCATACGTATGCATCCAGGTCGGTTTTGAAAGTCTCCAGGGAAGGAAACTCCACAACCTCTCTAGGAGCCTGCTCCAGGGCTCCATTACCCTCACTGTAAAGAAGTTTCTCCTCATGTTGAGGTGAAACCTTCTATGTTCCAGTTTGTATCTACTGGTACTTGGCTTACTGTTGCTGACCAGCAGAAAGAGACTGGCCCTATCCAGTTCACAGTCTCACAGTATCACCAAGGTGCTAGGTTGGACTGGATGATTTTGGAGGTCTCTTCCAACCTGGTTCATTCTATGATTTTCATCTCAAACTGGTATGACTGAACGTTTCCAGTTTTACTGTTCAAGTTGTTTTATCCTACTGTAACTTAACTGATCTTCCCTGCTCTAAGAGACTGAATCAATTCACTAAGTCTGTGCCAGTAGGATATATTTCTACTTTCCAATCTGGAAAACTCACTAGAAAATTAGAAGAAATTAATTCCCTTTTTAAAAATCAAGGTTATACACCTCCTCCTCTGCTAAAGTATGATCTGTGACTCCTGTCATCAAACCAACACTGGGACTGGAAGGAAAACAGCAGCGGTGTGCTGATGTAATAGGAGTAGAAGATGGTTACCTAGAGAGGAGCAGCAGCACAGTGCCACAAAACCAAAGTCTGAACCAATCTCACCTCAAATGTTTCGATGTGTTCAGAGGCAGCTGTTTTCACAGTATCACCAAAGTTGGAAGAGACCTCACAGATCATCAAGTCCAACCTGTTACCACAGAGCTCAAGGCTAGACCATGGCGCCAAGTGCCACGTCCAATCCTGCCTTGAACAGCTCCAGGGACGGCGACTCCACCACCTCCCTGGGCAGCCCATTCCAGTAGCCAATGACTCTCTCAGNCCCCAGCTCCCTCAGCCTCTCCTCACAGGGATGAGCTCCAGGCCCCTCACCAGCTTTGTCACTCTTCTCTGGACACCTTCCAGCACCTCAACATCTCTCTTGAATTGAGGAGCCCAGAACTGGACACAGTACTCCAGGTGTGGCCTGACCAGTCCTGAGTACAGGGGCAGAATAACCTCCCTTGCCTTGCCAGCCACACTGTTCCTGATCCAGGCCAGGATGCCAATGGCTCTCTTGCCCACCTGGGCACACTGCTGGCTCATCTTCAGCTACTATCTACCAAAACCCCCAGGTCCCTTTCTTCCTGGGTGCTCTCAGCCACTCTGTCCCCAGCCTGTAGCACTGCTTGGGGTTGTTTCGGCTAAAGTGTAGAACCCTGCACTTGGCCTTGTTAAATCTCATCCCATTGGCTTCTGCTCATCCATTCAGCCTGGCAAGCTCCCTCTGCAGGGCTCTCCTACCCTCCAACAGATCCACACCTGCTCCTAGCTTGGTGTCATGTTATCTAGGATAATCTCTTATTCCATATGTTTTGCTGTCTGCCCCCACAAAAGTAGGTCCCCCTGGTATAGGATGCTGTGCCTCAGGAGTTTGAAAGCTGTGTTGGGAGAATGCCTTAGAAGGGAGAATGAATAAGATCACCTGGTGCAAAAAGTGCATGACTTGGTAAATCAAAGTCAACAATAGGGATTTTAAACCTATAAATGAAAAAAAAAAAGATCCTGTTTCCCAATGTGTAGCATAGAAAACAATTCTTACTACACACTGAATATAAAGTTTGAATATATGAATATATATTAATATATATGTGAATATAAAGTTTATATATATATGAATATAAGGTCTGCATTGAATGTAAGGTTTTAAAGGACCCCTCCAAAACCTGAATACAGAATATTTGATACCCCTACCAGAACTAATGCTCCTTTGTTACCTCTTCTGAGGCTTTAGAATTAAGGGGCTGCTTCTATCAAAATACTCTTTTCTCTTTAGAAATGTATTTTTAAGTAACAATTGTGATATTTCCTCTGACTCTGATGTATGTTGGAAAGCAGTGACAAGTGCTAGATCCT
The DNA here is from genome assembly GCA_013400475.1 of Tricholaema leucomelas. Taxonomy (NCBI): domain Eukaryota; kingdom Metazoa; phylum Chordata; class Aves; order Piciformes; family Lybiidae; genus Tricholaema lacrymosa; species Tricholaema leucomelas. The sequence goes on from WAAF01017795.1 coordinate 47,569, forward strand.
TATTTTCAGTTGATAAAGCAATTTTAAGAGTGAAGTGCTAGTAATACAATGTAGTATGTATTCTCACAATATATCTGTTGAGGTATGTGATTAATTTGCAGTAGAAGAAGGCAATATGTGATGAAGTTGCAGTCTTTCCTGAGAAGGAATTCACAGAACCACAGAATCACAGAATGTTAGAGGTTGGAAGGGAACTCCAGAGATCATCAAGTCGAATCCCTCTGCCAAAAGCAGGATCAACCAGGGTAGTTCTCATACGTATGCATCCAGGTCGGTTTTGAAAGTCTCCAGGGAAGGAAACTCCACAACCTCTCTAGGAGCCTGCTCCAGGGCTCCATTACCCTCACTGTAAAGAAGTTTCTCCTCATGTTGAGGTGAAACCTTCTATGTTCCAGTTTGTATCTACTGGTACTTGGCTTACTGTTGCTGACCAGCAGAAAGAGACTGGCCCTATCCAGTTCACAGTCTCACAGTATCACCAAGGTGCTAGGTTGGACTGGATGATTTTGGAGGTCTCTTCCAACCTGGTTCATTCTATGATTTTCATCTCAAACTGGTATGACTGAACGTTTCCAGTTTTACTGTTCAAGTTGTTTTATCCTACTGTAACTTAACTGATCTTCCCTGCTCTAAGAGACTGAATCAATTCACTAAGTCTGTGCCAGTAGGATATATTTCTACTTTCCAATCTGGAAAACTCACTAGAAAATTAGAAGAAATTAATTCCCTTTTTAAAAATCAAGGTTATACACCTCCTCCTCTGCTAAAGTATGATCTGTGACTCCTGTCATCAAACCAACACTGGGACTGGAAGGAAAACAGCAGCGGTGTGCTGATGTAATAGGAGTAGAAGATGGTTACCTAGAGAGGAGCAGCAGCACAGTGCCACAAAACCGAAGTTTGAACCAATCTCACCTCAAATGTTTCGATGTGTTCAGTGGCAGCTGTTTTCACAGTATCACCAAGGTTGGAAGAGACCTCACAGATCATCAAGTCCAACCTGTTACCACAGAGCTCAAGGCTAGACCATGGCGCCAAGTGCCACGTCCAATCCTGCCTTGAACAGCTCCAGGGACGGCGACTCCACCACCTCCCTGGGCAGCCCATTCCAGTGTCCAATGACTCTCTCAGGGAAGAACTTTCTCCTCACTTCAAGCCTAAATTTCCCCTGGCACAGCTTGAGGCTGTGTCCTCTTGTTCTGGTGCTGGCTGCCTGAGAGAAGAGAGCAACCTCCTCCTGGCTACAACCACCCTTCAGGTAGTTGTAGACAGCAATAAGGTCTCCCCTGAGCCTCCTCTTCTCCAGGCTAAGGTGACATCCACCCCTCATATTTGCAGACATTGATTGAATCATCTCTGTCTTCTCTCAATACTAAACAGTCCCAAGCCTCTCAGTCTCTCTTCACAGGGCTGATGTTCAGTTCAGGCAACAGGAGCTAAAAAGCACTTTTCTTGAACTTCCTTTAGAAAAGCAGAATGCTAAAGTGTTAAACCTCTTCAACCTACGTGTGTAAAAAATATGTTCTCCTGTAATAAAGAGTCATCTCATCCTAGTTCTGCTCATGTGAGACACTGATGGGTTTGAGCACAGGAACATACAGAACATACTTTATTCAGTCAGACAACTGTACTCTTGCTTGCTACAAGCTGAAAAGTGAGTCTAATTTGCTGATGAATACAATTAGAAGGCAATGATCCATTGCATTAACTTTAATGAGCTGCAGCAGGTCACTTGGTTATGGATGGCACCACGCAAAGGTTGCAGTTCAGGGCGACACTAAATTTCTGACAGTCACATCCATGAAGCTTTTATGCAGTAGGCACAGCAAAGACACACCAAGTCTTGGTCTCAGAAGTGACTAGATTTCAGAGCTCACTGCTATCTGCTGCAGCTTTAGTTCTACAGTTTAATGATTCCTAAGTAGCTCTCCTATAACTGGGAGCCACATAATAAAGGGCATTAGATGGTGGTCTTGTAGAACCAGGGTGTGAGAGCAGATTTTTCACATCCAGTGCATTTTCTCAGATAAGGTTCAAAGAATTCATTCCAAATTTATGTTTATTTCTCAAGCACTGAAGAACAAAAAACTAGAAATGATATAGTCACAGAGCCCAGGGTAGTGAAACGGAACAATATCTCTAAAGGAGCTTGGCTCGCAGAAAGAATCTTTAGTTCAGAATATTAATACTGATAACTTAATATTGATAAAAATAATATTTAAGAATATTAATCCTGATAAATTATCACAGTATCACAGTGTCACCAAGGTTGGAAGAGACCCCATAGATCATCAAGTCCAACCTGTTACCACAGAGCTCAAGGCTAGACCATGGCACCAAGTGCCACGTCCAATCCTGCCTTGAACAGCTACAGTGACTCCACCACCTCCCTGGGCAGCCCATTCCAATAGAATAGAATAGAATAGAATAGAATAGAATCGAATCGAATCGAATAGAATAGAATAGAATAGAATAGAATAGAATCAATCAGGTTGGAAGAGACCTCAGTAGCCAATGACTCTCTCAGTGAAGAACTTTCTCCTCACCTCAAGCCTAAATTTCCCCCGGCGCAGCCTGAGGCTGTGCCCTCTCGTTCTGGCGCTGGCTGCCTGAGAGAAGAGAG
>WAAF01017795.1:62728-81146 GCA_013400475.1 Tricholaema leucomelas
GATGAGGGGACAGGAGGGCATGGCTTGTGAGGAGAGGCTGAGGGACCTGGGGCTGTTTAGTCTGGAGAAGAGAAGACTGAGGGGATTTGGTAAATGTTTATAAGTATCTGAGGGCTGGGCAGGAGCAGGGGGACAGGCTCTGCTCACTGCTCCCTGGGATAGGACAAGGAGCAATGGGTGTAAGTTACAGCAGAAGAGGTTCCAGCTCAACACAAGGGAGAACTTCTTTACTGTCAGGGTCACAGAGCACTGGAACAGGCTCCCCACAGAGGTTGTGGAGTCTCCTTCTCCGGAGACTTCCAAGGCCTGTGTGGATGTGTTCCTCTGTGATCTGTGTTAGATAGGATTGTCCTGCTCTGGCAGGGGGTTGGACTCAATGATCTCTTTGGGTCCCTTCCAACCCCTAATATCCTGTGATCCTGTGAGATGCTGAACTGAGCACCAGGGGAAAGCATGAAAGCTTCTTTAGTGTGGACACTTGGGTTGAAGAGCCTAGCACCGTAAAAACATAACCATCAGCAAATTCAGATGCTGATCTTGACTTCTGCCTGCAGTTTCTCAGTCAGTGTAATGATTTCAATGAGATCATTTTAAAGGGGGAAAAAAAAGAACCCTTAGGAAAATATTTTTTTTTAATTTTGACCTTTTTAAAAGGTCACAAAGTAATTTTAATTGATTTTATCCATATTTTTGTCTTCCATCCATCCTACTTACATTGCAAGAAGGTCAGTAATGGCTTAATGGATTGGTTTTCCCTGCTTTCTGAAGTCTGGGACTATATGAGGTGGGGGTAGGGGGTCCAAAGAGCATAAAGGAAAACCTCTGTTCCACAAAAAGACTTGAGAAAAAGCAAACCAGAACCAATAATAACACAGCCTAGTAAGGGGCTTAAACCAGCACAAGCCTAAAATGCATTACCTGGCAGAGCATTTAGGAGATCTGAAGCACTCTATGGTTGTCTAAAGAATAAGTGGTTCATTTGTAGTTACACTTGCAGCTGATATTTCATTTAGGATTTAATTGTATATCCCTCTGTGCTTATAAATAGTGTTAGTGCCTTATTAAAACAGATTCTGAACTTTTCCCTTGGCACCTTCCCCTCCAAATAATTTCCTGTCACTGATATGAGCTGCCATCCAAGTAATACCAACCCAGTCTCAAACAATGAATCGGATTTCAAAGCTTCTTTGTGAGTTGGACTGTGTTCCATGCTACCCATTTGACATGGAGATGAAACCCAAAGCCTGGGTGCATTGCTTAGCAGAGTCACCAGGGGTAATTACAGTATCACAGTAGCACAGTCTCACAGTATCATCAAGGTTGGAAGAGACCTCACAGATCATCAAGTCCAAGCTGTTACCACAGAGCTCAAGGCTAGACCATGGCACCAAGTGCCACGTCCAATCCTGCCTTGAACAGCTCCAGGGACGGCGACTCCACCACCTCCCTGGGCAGCCCATTCCAGTAGCCAATGACTCTCTCAGTGAAGAACTTTCTCCTCACCTCAAGCCTAAATTTCCCCTGGCGCAGCTTGAGGCTGTGTCCTCTTGTTCTGGTGCTGGCTGCCTGAGAGAAGAGAGCAACCTCCTCCTGGCTACAACCACCCCTCAGGTAGTTGTAGACAGCAATAAGGTCTCCCCTGAGCCTCCTCTTCTCCAGGCTAAACAATCCCAGCTCCCTCAGCCTCTCCTCGTAGGGCTGTGCTCGAGGCCTCTCACCAGCCTCGTTGCCCTTCTCTGGACACATTCAAGCATCTCAATGTCCCTCTTAAACTGGGGGGCCCAGAACTGAACACAGTACTCAAGGTGTGGTCTAACCAGTGCAGAGTACAGGGGCAGAATGACCTCCCTGCTCCTGCTGACCACACCATTCCTGATGCAGGCCAGGATGCCATTGGCTCTCTTGGCCATCTGGGCACAGGAGCTGATGCAGAGCCCAAGGATTACAACGGGTCAAGGGCTGCTCCTCAAGAGGTCTGATGACCAGCTCTTTGCCCATGACAATTAATGTTCACTCTTTAATATAGCACAGGCAACAGCTTAACTGGTCTCAGAGGCTTGCAAGCACGTGAAATTAATGTGTTTTCAGAGACCTGAGTGCTGCAGTTGTAGAATTAAATCTCATGCTGAACACTCACTGGCCAAACAAAGTGTAGTTAGTGAAACGATTGCCTGCAGGTGCCTGCCTCCAAAACCTAAACCACTGAAGGAACCGCCTTAGACAATACCTGATCTTGCTTAAGGCTGTGTAAAGGCAGAACTGCATAACTTGGTGCCATGGTCTAGCCTTCAGCTCTGTGGTAAAGGGTTGGACTTGATGATCTGTGAGGTCTCTTCCAACCTTGGTGATACTGTGAGACTGTGATAACAAAGCTGCTCTCTTCCACCGTCAGACCAGTGCAATTCCTGCCTTGCGTTTGTCTGACTTTTGGAGCTGATATGGGGGTGCTGCCTATCCTCCTGCATACATCAACATCCACCAAGGGGTGCAAGTCTGTGCTAGCAAAGCTGCCTTGTGCTGATTCCTGCTGCTCACACTGCCCTCAGAAAAATCAGTTCCTGATTTCCAAAGTCTCAGTATCAAGTGGAGAGCTACTTTCCTTTCACCAGAGCTGACCTGGAGATGGTACGAGACACTGACACATGCAGATATTGGCGAGGTCTAAGGCTGAGTCTGCTGCTATTGAACTCTGGCTGCCAGGTGGGTATGGGCTCACAAGGTCAAGCTTGTGGAAGACCATGGAATTTCTGCCTGCATTCCCATTACTTTGTATCTGGTAATGCAGTGCTCTGGCTGAGAACTGTTAGCTTTACTCAGCAGAAGATCACAGTATCACACAGTATCACCAAGGTTGGAAGAGACCTCACAGATCATCAAGTCCAACCCTTTACCACAGAGCTCAAGGCTAGACCATGGCACCAAGTGCCACGTCCAATCCTGCCTTGAACAGCCCCAGGGACAGCGACTCCACCACCTCCCTGGGCAGCCCATTCCAGTGTCCAATGACTCTCTCAGGGAAGAACTTTCTCCTCACCTCGAGCCTAAACTTCCCCTGGTGCAGCCTGAGGCTGTGTCCTCTCGTTCTGGTGCTGGCTGCCTGAGAGAAGAGAGCAACCTCCTCCTGGCCACAACCACCCCTCAGGCAGTTGTAGACAGCAATAAGGTCTGCCCTGAGCCTCCTCTTCTCCAGGCTAAACAATCCCAGCTCCCTCAGCCTCTCCTCGTAGGGCTGTGCTCGAGGCCTCTCACCAGCCTCATCGCCCTTCTCTGGATACGCTCAAGCGTATCAAGATGCAGCACAACAACATTTTGTGTCACCTGTTATTTATTTACATTAAAATCTCTTCTTTGCTCACGTTAAAATTCAACCTTTTGGTTCTTATTTAAGTGTTTGTGGGCTGTTTGTTTTCAGTTTTTATATGCCCAGCGAAACACAGCAACTGTATTTCTCTTGCAGTGCTGCTGATATACTACCAAGGGAGAATGGAGGGGAAACAAGCCGAATTTCCTCTCCATTTACAGTTTTACATCATCCAGAACAAAACAGCACAGATTTGATAAATGTATTCAATCACATAACTGTTTCTGGTCATCTTAGTTTGAATAGTGTGTAATAACAACAGGATCTGGAAGTGTAGAAGAATTAATAACTCCACCTAGCTTAATCTATGAAACAAAGAACATGTTTGGGATAGAATATCACTATTAGGGTGGTGCAGTGCTGCCACTGCTGTAATTTCAAACTGGTGGAGAAAATTTACCTGCAATAGTGAGCATGATAACACCACTACTTGTGCAGAACTAATCATAAGTGTTTTGGTGTGCCTCCATGTGCTAGTTTGAGCCTAGCTGGGATATTTTAGTGAGAGGAATTAGATGATAGGCTGTGAAAAGGAAACAATGGTGATGTCTGCTGCACTCATAGGTTTGCTGAGATGGTGAAAAACAAGAACACAAAACATAGATAACAGAGTTGCCCTCTGGCTTTGGCTGCCTCCCTTCTCTAACTTGCTGTCTGTGTAACTAATCCCTCTGCTTCCTGACTCCCTTGGCCAATTCTCCAAACTCACTCTGACCGTAAGGCAAAGTCTGGGATAAGGTAGAGGTGCAGAAAAGAGGTGGAAGGGTAGTTGGGAGCCCCTCCTGGGATTTCTGGGAAGGCTGTTGTGTTTCTCTATTACCTTTTTCACTTGTCTATTTCTGTCTATAGCTGTATCTGTTGTAAATACCTGCTTGTACCTTGTGCTCAGCTGTAAATATAAAGCTTCATTCTAATTTCCAGCTCAGCTGAGTCTAGCCTGGGTGATTTCATAAGAGTGGGGGGACAGGTAACACCCAAACCATCACACTCCATTTCTGGGAGACCATGATATGCTGGTTGAAAAAAAGCTTGGTTGTTTTTTTTTTTTCTGAATGTTCTGGAAGTCCAGCCTGAAATACATGAAGTTACCTTCTGCCAAGGAGCAAGCTGTTCAAAACCCCAGTCACATCGAGCTCTTTGTAGCATTTTTATTCTTTCAATGTGTATGTATTTCACCAGTTTGACAGTATTTGGGGATCACACAGAAATAACCAGGTTGGAAAAGTCCTCTAGGATAATGAAGTCCAACCTATCACCTAACATCTCCTAATTAACTAAACCATGGCACTGTCTCATCTAGCCTCTTTTTAAACACCTCCAGGGATGGTCACTCCACCACCCCCTCCAGCAGCCCATTCCAATGGGCAATCATTCTCTCCATGAAGAAAGTGAAGGCAGTTTGGAATCTGAGCAAGAACAGTTAATAATGCACGCACCCAAGTACATTTCTTTCATTGCAGAAGGCCACAATCACAGAATCACAGAATTAACCAGGCTGGAAAAGACCTCTAGGATCATTGAGTCCAACCTATCACCTAAACCTTCTAATTAACTAAACCATGGCACTGTCTCATCCAGCCTCCTTTTAAACACCTCCAGGGATGGTAACTCCACCACCTCCCCAGGCAGCCCATTCCAATACCAATTACTCTGAAGAATTTTTTGCTAGCATCCAGCCTAAACCTGCCCTAGGGCAGTTTGAGGCTCTGTCCTCCTATTCTGTCACTGGGTGCCTGGGAGAAGAGACCAATCCCACCCAGCTACAACCTCCTTTCAGGTAGTTGTAGACAGCAATGAGGTCAGCCCTGAGCCTTCTCTTCTCCAGGCTGCACACTCCCAGCTCTCTCAGCCTCTCCTCATAGGGCTGTGTTTCAGCCCCCTCACCAGCCTTGGTCCTCTTTGAACACATTTGAGCACCTCAACATCTTTCTTAAATTGAGGGCCCCAGAACTGGACATGGTACTCAAGGTAGGCAGATATAAAGGGTGCATACTGATGGACTCAGAAGCACTTTCTCTTTTATTATCTTTCTTCCCATTTATCTCTTTCCTTGTAACTGCTTTCCATAACAAAAGCTGTTTTCATGGTTGGTGGTGTGTTGGATTTTCTTTGTTGTGTTTTCCCAGAAGGCAAAACAGATCTTTTCAAATAAGGTTGCTAGTACAAAGACCTTAAAATAGTCTTTGCCATTGCTAAGATACCCCAGGCAAACACTAAAAAAAGAAAAAAAGGCAGGCAAAAATAATATGAAGAATGGTTGGAGATGGCACCAGTTCTGCCAAAGCAAACAGTCGGGAAAGGGAAACCAAACAGCCTCCCCCTGCTTCCCCAGAACGCCCATGTAAACTCTATCACATCTACAAATAGATTTGCTTTGGTTGTGCTTACACCTTTACATGTATGCTTTACAGGAGTGACTGTCAACATTTACTCATGGAAACAGAGGACAGCCATGATTTTGATCTTTGTATGTGCAAATATTGACACTGGAAGTCTTCTAGTAGGATATCACACCTCTGGAACCGCCAGCTGACAGTGTTCCCCTCTCCCAATGGGGTGCCGCAGTTTTGGCACAGAAATGGCTAAAGAAATACTTGAGCTTGAGGTTTGAGAGCAGATTGGGGCAAGTACTTCAACTTTCTTGAGTCCGTGATGCTAGAACTGGAAAACTGTTGTGATGGTTTGAGTGTTACCTGCCCTCACCCTCCCTTGTGAAAATCACCCAGACAAGACTCAGCTGAGCTGGAAATTGAAGAATGGAGCTTTATATTTACAGCTTAGCACAAGACACAAGCAGGTATTTACAATAGATATGCTGATAGAGACAGAAATATGTAAGTTAAAAGAAGTAATACAGAAACATAACAGCCCTCCCAGAAACCAGAGTCCCCAGGAGGGGCTCCCAACCACCCTTCCACCTCCTTTCCACCCCTCTGCCTTATTCCAGGCTTTGCCTTACTGTCAAGGTGAGCTTGGAGAATCAGTCAGGGGAGTTAGGAAGTAGAGGGATTAGTTACACAGACAGGAGGTTAGAGAGAGAAGAATCATAGAATCATAGAATGGTTTAGGTTGGAAGGGACCTCAAGGATCATCCAGCTCCAACCCCCTGCCATAGGCAGGGACACCTCCCACTAGAGCAGGTTGCTCTCTAGAAGAGAGGCAGCCAAAGCCAGAGAGAGCAACTCTGTTATCTATGTTTTGTGTTCTTGCTCTTAATCCATCTCAGCAAGCCTGTGAGTGCAGCAGACATCACCATTGTTTCCTTTTCACAGCCTAGCATCTAATTGCTCTTACTAAAATATCCCAGCTAGGCTCAAACTAGCACAACTGGTTTTGTAGGGTGGAAGGCTCAGATTATCTAATTCCTCTTACTAATATATNTGGAAGCAGATAATCTAATAACTCTTACTAAAATATCCCAGCTAGGATCAAACTAGTAGCACTGTTTATGTAGGGTGGAAGGCTCAGATTATCTAATCCCTCTCACTAAAATATCCCAGCTAGGCTCAAACTAGCACAACTGTTTATGTAGGGTGGAAGGCTCAGATTATCTAATTCCTCTCACTAAAATATCCCAGCTAGGCTCAAACTAGCACTGTTTATGTAGGGTGGAAGGCTCAGAGCTTCCCTGAAGTCTTCGCTGGAATAAAATGCCTGTCACAGGCAAGCATTGCATTGGGAACCTTCCATTCTGCTGTGCAAACTGCCAAGGGACAATCACACTCGAATTCCTGACATTGCTCAGGATTTCATTCAAAGTCATTTTTGGGAAAGGATGTCTAGCTCAAACCCAAGAAACTACATCACCTTCCATTGTGTCTTAGAAGCCCTCATACATTTGTTATACAATCAAGGAAATAAAGGTTGCAGGGAGGTTACTTCTATGGATTTCTATTCAGTTACAGGGAACTATTGGCAGCTCCTTCAGACAATAGTGAAAATGCACCAAAACCCATAACAAAATGAAGTGATTCTTTAGTGAAAGTGATTTCAATCTTATCTGTAAGTCCAAAGGTAGGGCAAGTGCACTGCATCAAAGACTGCATCCAGGTTCAGTTTCTGAACCTGGATTCATGTGTAAAATGTTCCTTTCCACTAACTCTTTTGGTATTTTACCATCAATGTTTATTTCAGGGCAAGGGAGGGGATTCTCCCCCTTTACTCTGCTCTCCTCAGACCCCACCTGCAGTACTGTGTGCAGTTCTGGAGCCCCCAACACAAGAAGGACATGGAACTGCTGGAGCAGGTCCAGAGGAGAGCCACAAAGATGCTCAGAGGGCTGCAGCAGCTCTGCTATGAGGACAGGCTGAGAGAGTTGGGGCTCTGCAGCCTGGAGAAGAGAAGGCTTCGAGGAGACCTTAGAGTGGCTTTCCAGTATCTGAAGGGAGCCTACAGGAAGGCTGGGGAGGGACTATTGACAAGGTCTGGTAATGTTAGGACGAGGGGGAATGGGTTTAAGCTGGAAAAGAGGAGATTCAGACTGGATGTTAGGAGGAAGTTCTTTACAGTGAGGGTGGTAAGACACTGGCACAGGTTGCCCAGGGAGGTTGTGGATGCCTCCTCCCTGGAGGTGTTTAAGGCCAGGCTGGATGAGGCCTTGAGCAGCCTGCTCTAGTGGGAGGTGTCCCTGCCTATGGCAGGGGGTTGGAGCTGGATGATCCTTGAGGTCCCTTCCAACCTAAACCATTCTATGATTCTTCTATGTGCAACTACAGAGATAATGTAATACCCTTAACAATTTTGTATTGGTTAAAAGACTGGGGAGCAAAATCAGGGTGGTGAGATCCACAGAGGAGGATGCAGAAAACAAGTTCTTTGTTTCAGCAGTTCTCCTCTGCTGAAAGCTGTTCTTATGCTCCATAGGCACTTTACTGAAAGGTTGCTTCTTATTCATACTCAACCCAACTTCTCTTCCAGGTAATCAACCTTGTCCTCCCCATGTTGGAAGCCTTTCCCATTCAGCCTAGAATTTGTGTCTGGTGCCTTATTTTGACACTTTCCTAAAGGCACAATTAGTCTCCTCTATCTTGTTGTATATTTTATATGGCTTATCATAGCAGTAAGAATAACAATAAAATAGTAATGGTGATGCTGTTTATATTTCATATCTTTATCCCATATTCCATCATCACTTTAGCCCCACACTAATATCCTTTCAGGTTAAAGATCCATCTATGATTTTCAGGTATGGTGCTGCTACTTCAGCCATGGTTCCCAGAATTATTTTAAGACAGGTGCTGAAGAACATCACAGAAAGTTCTAACTTGCCATGGTTTCTCAGCCAATAGTAGGTTTTTCTTTGCTCCAGGCTTCTAAACAGATGGTAGCCAATCCAAACTCAGCAATGCTAGCGAGCAACGCTCAATGAAAGGGTAGTTTATGCACATGCTACCTGCTAGACTGCTGAAGAACAGGTTCTGTGGCATTAAAGGAAAATCATTTCAATGTCCTGATAGAATTGGACCTGAATTTTGGAGCAAATCTGTTAGAGATGAAGCTTCCACTTCCTGCCTTTAGCTTCTCAATAACCCTTCTGTGGTTTTGTTACAGTGGCAGAGTGTTTCTGACCCTTATTTTCCAGGAACCTGTTAGAGAAGCTCTAGGTAATGCCACTGTAAAGATGTATAGGAGATCTTCCAGGCTGTGCCAAGAAGCTGGGCAAGAGGAGCTGTCCCTAGAGCACTGGAGACAAAGGGTAAGAACATGCCTTCTCCATTCTGATGAGGGCCCTTGCTTAGTGTTTGAAAGAAAACACCTTATTCATCACTGTGCGTTCACTGCCACATAACACAGTGTCACTCCTTTGCCTCTTGCATAAGGAGAGGAAAGGAAAAACACAAACACTCATCTCTGCATGTCTCTGAGTCTGATTAGCCCACAGAAGGAGCTGGGGGAAGGAGTGCCTCACCGCATTATGAACCACAGTGAGATGTTAATGGAGGATGGTGAGGTCCAAGCTCACTTGTTAATTTACATGATAGGATGTGACACCGAAAAGACTCCTAATTTATCTCTGCTAAAGAAATAGGGATAATTGCAGTCATCTTTTAATAGGTGAGATGTTTTAGCAAATTGACTTCTCCTCTGAAAATAACCAGCCAGCAGATAGGAGAGGACTGATGGATCTGTGCCACCCACTATTTTCCAGACTCATTGTAGCAAGAAGGCTTTCTTCTTCCCTGGAGAAAGTGAATGAGATTCTGTGGTGCCTAAGATGGACAAAACCCCCTATAGAATAGTGATGTTTAAAAGCATGTTAGCCCTGTGCAGACCAGTGTTGTACAGGGAACCTTGTGTTAACTCCAGCTGAACAGAGAAGACTACCCCAGGCTCAGCACCTGGTGATGCTTCTGAAGTGGGCTTGCTTAGAAGGTAGATCTGGCTTATTGTAATGGACTTGTAAGGTGGAGAGCACAGGAGCGGCACATGAGTGGGCACCAAAAGCCTTAATAATATTCCTTCAGATAAAACCCCACATGCAGAGACAATCCAAAGTCTTATTTTCTTTAAGGACTCCAGTTTCAGAAAACTGGGTAAATGGACTGAGGAAAATAAAAAGAGGACTGGAGTGGGAGGATGACTGTTTATAGTCAGGCCCAGACTTGAGAAGAAAATGAGATGGTATCAGCAGCATGGAGGTGGAGGCTTCTGCACAACCATGTTTGACCAAGTGTTGCTTGTTGTGAGTATGACAATAGGCAGTTACAGGGAAAGGACCTGAAGAAAGACACTTAGCAGATATTTATGGTGACTTTCTTTCTGGTGTGAGGGGCAATATAGGAAAATGGATGATGATGACTGTTTACATGTTGGAGAAGTGAGAGAAGTAAAAGTGAGTGGAATGTGGGTGGGAGCTGGCATCCTCACAGTCACACCGCGAGAAATTAGAGACAGAGAGAGGCTGTGGTGATTTTGTCATGAAAACAAGATGACATTAGAGAGATTCCTAAAAGAGAGAATGAAATCCAAATGGTGAAATGGGGAAATCATCTGAGCAATTGACTACCACTACAGGATCACAGGACGGTAGGGGTTGGAAAGGACCCAAGGAGATCATCGATTCCAACACCCCTGCCAGAGCAGGACAATCCTATCTAACACAGATCACAGAGGAACACATCCAGACAGCCCTTGAAAGCCTTCAGAGAAGGAGACCCCACAACCTCTCTGGGGAGCCTAGTCTGGGTGATTTCCAAAGTGTGGGAGGGCAGGTAACACCCAAACCATCACACAAAGGCATGGGCCAGCATAACCACCCACCATGGAAGTATTCCCAAGTCTGATAGTGTGGCTACAACTTAATACAAAAGGTATTACAAGCAGGCCAGACTGCTGGAGTAAGCCAACAAAGATTCAGTCATCATGGGCAGGAAAAGCAAGATGTATGATCTGTGTAGGGAACAGCACAAGCAGAGGGACAGCCATTGCTGAGCTGACCTATGTGAAGTTCAGGTAATGGCAGAGGTTTGGCTGACCGCATATGGCTTTAAAGAGAGTGAGTCTGAAGGACATCAAACTTAAAAGTGCTGATGGGCATTTTTTCCAGTTGCAGTTTTGCCTCTGAAAATACAAATTTACTGGAATAGACATATTTGATAGATATAGTCCTGTTTCCACAGTAAAGAAAAATTGTAAAGGAAACTGCAAAGAAAACATCCTTCATAATCTCTTAACTTCAGACGTGTGTTGAGTGTTTACAGATGTATCTTCCCTGGGCTTTTGCCATCTCACTGTGTTTCAGTTCCTAAAGAGCATAGAGTTCATAAGTTTCATAGCTTCCAGGTAAACAACTATTCTAACATACTGAATTTAATATGTTTAATGTACTGCATTTCCATTTTAGACAAAACTAATTTTTTTAGGGGTCTTATTTCAGGATGATGATTTTAATTTTTTTTTGCCAAATCCTAAGACTTTTCGTGAAAGTGAAACAGAGCCAGGTTTGTATTGACAGATCACCTGCATCTACAACTCACTGTGTCACCAAGGTTGGAAGAGACCTCACAGATCATCAAGTCCAAGCCATTACCACAGAGCTCAAGGCTAGACCATGGCACCAAGTGCCACGTCCAATCCTGCCTTGAACAGCTCCAGGGACTCCACCACCTCCCTGGGCAGCCCATTCCAGTAGCCAATGACTCTCTCAGTGAAGAACTTTCTCCTCACCTCCAGCCTAAATTTCCCCTGGCACAGCCTGAGGCTGTGTCCTCTTGTTCTGGTGCTGGCTGCCTGAGAGAAGAGAGCAACCTCCTCCTGGCTACAACCACCCCTCAGGTAGTTGTAGACAGCAATAAGGTCTCCCCTGAGCCTCCTCTTCTCCAGGCTAAACAATCCCAGCTCCCTCAGCCTATCCTCGTAGGGCTGTGCTCGAGGCCTCTTACCAGCCTCGTTGCCCTTCTCTGGACACGCTCAAGCATCTCAATGTCCCTCTTAAACTGGGGGGCCCAGAACTGAACACACTGCTGCACTGTGTGGCTTCAGCAGCACTTGCCTTCACAGCCCAGGTACCAGAAGAACCAGAAAAGAAAAACCCCAACCCTGTTTATCTTTATAGTACATAACTAAGACCCAGAAAAGCACCCTGGGGGTGGAATTCCTACTGCCAGCAGATGAACGGCGCAAAGCAAAAGGTGGCTGGAGAAATCCTGACGTGCATGCACATGTATGCTACTTAGTGTCCAAGCTTCCACAGAGCCCTTGCAGGGAGAAAGCCAGGAGGGAATTGTTGCGATTTATCATTCCAATTTATCTTGTGCTGGCAAATAATAAATAACAATATATGCCTGAAAAGAAAGGTTCAGCTCAACGGCAGCCTTCTGCAGAGGTGTTGGGCTGGGAGACTGAAAAAAATGACTGTTATTTTATCTGTATAATCACTGCTGCCCGATGGGCAGCTGGAATGATCAATTAATACACAGATATACATATATTTAAAAAAGGATTTAATAAAGATGGCTATTTAAAGAGAAAAGAAACAGAAGGAATGCGGCTTGCCGCCTCCTAGGATGAGCACTTAAAACGTTCCTTTCTGCTCAGTCTAAAGCAGAGAACCCACAAATGCACTTCCCAGACACGCTATTGATTTCTGACCTACAAATTACTCTCCTTCAAGGAGGGCTGATGTGGAGCACAGACACTGGGGGGAAGAGGGCTGGAGAAGACTGGGTACTTCTCAGCTGCAATCTGCATAATGTTTAGTATTCAGCGAGTTAAAGCACGCAATGAAAGGGAACTGTCAGCGCAATCTAGAAGATATAAAGAAATGAAGGGGTGAAAAAAAGCCGTATGCTAATAATCCACTCAGTAATTAAGTGAAGATCGCTGCCAAGCGCCACTGCCACTTTCAAAGGGTAATTTGTACAGGAAATCATAGAGTCATTGTCAAATCATTTCAGGATAAAAGGAAAGTCATCAACTAAGATAAGATAAATGCTGGGTGTCTGGCAGCATGTGCCCTAGGAAATGCCTTTGCTTTTTTTTTTATTATTATTATTATTATTATTATTTTTAATATATATAGATAAAAAAAAACCACCCACCCTGCAAAAGTGGGGCTAGGAAAACTTGACACGTTGAAAATGCACATTTACTATTAATAATAGGGGTGATATATGCATAGATGCATTATTAAATAGGTAACTGGAACAAAAAACAACAAAAAGAAAGAAAGAAAGAAAAGGAGGGGGGGGAAGAGAAGAAGAAAAACAACCCACACCATCAAGTGAGTCAGTTAAAGGCGACTTAACTTTCAATTCTCTTAGGTGTCTTTTAAGTCGAATCTTCAGTAAATTAGAGCATACTTCAATCCCACTCCCGAAAGAGCCTTCTGTAATTAATATACTTTAATATTCCTTTCTTCTATGACTGGGATAATCTGTGGGAAAGTCAGTTTCCCAGAAGAAAATAATTACTCACGGGGAAAGATTTTCTCGGCTTTACAACTGCTGGCCTCCCACAGACCCCTTTCAGTGTCTAAATATTGCCGTGTCACAGCTTTCAGGCTGTCCCCAGCATACAACCCACCGCCGGTGCTGCGGTGGCGGACTGCTAGCGCTGCGAGAATGAGCTTTTGGGCTGCAGACATTGCTCCTCTGCGTTTGCTTAGACCAGGGGGTTTAACTTTCTCTGCATGCTCTGGAAGGCACTGAGCTTTTATATCTCTGTTTGCAATCATTACGGTGCCCTGGTTAAGGCTGTGCTTTACCAAAGGCTCTGCTCTTGTTGGGACTGCAGACTGGATTTGGCCGCTGGATCGCTCAGTGTTTGATGTTTAGAATGGCCTATAGCAGGACAGGGCCTGATATTAAAGGGCTGGACTCAGGAGAGGACTTGGGGAGAGAGGTTTCTCCGGGAAGAGGATTTCAACCTATAGATCAGACGGGGATGGACTTCAAGTCTGCCTAAGAACAATGCTATAGGATCAAAATAAGAAACTTAAGCGCATTATTTGTCATACCATGTACTGAATTTGTTTACCTCCCATTAATGAAATGCACAGACCATGTCTCTTGGGTAATCACATTCATTCCACATTACATTTAATGAGACATGGACTTACCCCAGCTTTTATACCACTGTATAAGTGATTTTGACTATATTGTTTTCTGTCACCACATCTCGAAACGACATAATAAAATTACACCGATTTCTAATTCATATAATTAACTTTTATGTGATGATATTTGGATTTTATTAAGTACAAACTCTGACCTGCACTTGACCTGTCACAGGTGTACAATTACATAGCTGAGTTTATGAATCACGAGAAGGTATTTGTGTGCAAGAAACTGTTTATCAGGCGTGGGGGGGGGGGAGTGTGAAATCATCTTCCATCTATTTTTTTTCCCAGCTATATACTAACTCATCTTGTAAAATGTGAGCAGGAGGCTCCTCAGATGTATACTTCGATTTATTTTGTGCCAATTATTTTGCACCTAATTCAGCAATCCAAACACAGAACCCAGATCTGAGAAACAACACAGACTCCTCCTGGTATTTAGCACAGAACTCTTTAACACTCAAACAGCATGAGGGCTTGTTACATGTTGGAGAGAGTTCTGATTTCTTTAAAACAGTGATAACATTTCAGCCATCCAGATTTTTTTTTTTCCACCCATGACAGATATAGTATAGATCAAACAGCTCGCATCATAAATAATTCAAGTCTAATTTAATACAAGTTAACGATCTTACAATAGAAATGGCTTTAATTTTAACTGTTTCACAACACTCTCAGCAAGGGAAGGAAAAAAAAAAAGAAGTGGGCTAGAAATGGACTCGATGCCATGAGAGTTCCCATGAATTTTTTAATGTGCTACCTATCACAAAGAAATTTCAGAGCATTTCCAAAGTGGTGTTTTAAAACTTCTACCAAAGAGGCTGAGCAGGGAAAAATGAGCAGGTCTGAACCTGGATTCATGTGTAAAATGTTCCTTTCCACTAACTCTTTTGGTATTTTACCATCAATGTTTATTTCAGGGCAAGGGAGGTGATTCTCCCCCTTTACTCTGCTCTCCTCAGACCCCACCTGCAGTACTGTGTGCAGTTCTGGAGCCCCCAACACAAGAAGGACATGGAACTGCTGGAGCGGGTCCAGAGGAGAGCCACAAAGATGCTCAGAGGGCTGCAGCAGCTCTGCTACGAGGACAGGCTGAGAGAGTTGGGGCTCTGCAGCCTGGAGAAGAGAAGGCTTCGAGGAGACCTTATAGTGGAGAGCAGAGGGAAAAAAAACAAACCCCAATGTCCTTCACTTATGCATTTCTGTTATTCTCTTTTCTTCCTCCCAGGCTGTGATGTTATTAGCCTCTTTCTAATCCTTTATATTTTATCTTGTCTCATGTGAAATTAGACTTATGAATGTTGGTTTTTTTATGTTTAAAAAATATCTTTTTTACTTGAAGGTGAAAGTATTTCTGAGCTCTGAGCTTCATTAGTATAGCACTTACATTGCATTTCAAAGTAAGCCTCAGTAAAAGGACTTCCAGAATATTCATTTGCTGTTACATGATTAAGGTGAGCAAGAATCAGCCTTAGAATACATTATTTTACACAGTGCCTTATAAACCATAAAAGTAAAAACCTCTTTAGCTCCCTGTTTCGGGTCTGCGCATATTTTCATCCGAATGGAGATAGAATAGGGTCATAGCTGTAATCAGAACAGAACAGTTAATCTCTAGATATTAAAAGAGAGAAAGTAAAAAGCCTGTTTGGGATCTTTTGCTAACCAAAAGTGATCTAATATATACAGCAGTACAATTAGCTCAAGATCTTTGCAACATTCGACAGCATTTCTCAAGAAGATGATGCTTATTTATCAGCCTCCAGGATTAGTTCATAGGAAGGCTTATTTTGGGTGAAATTTCGGTGTATCTAGGCATGAGTGACCTAAAAAGAAATGGATGGTTCTGTTTCCCCATACCAACAGGTGTCCAAATCCCACCACCTGAAGCAGAGGTGGCTTTCAAAGGTAAGGACTGGGCATGAAAAATTATCAACGTGGTGTAAGTAGCACTTCAGCGGCTAAACACCCCCCCAAACCCCTCTGAATTAGGCTGCACAGACTCACAAGCTTTAGTATTTAAAAGCAGCTCCAAGTCCAACTGGAAATTTGGCTCCAACTGGGTTTTACCAAGAGAGGAAAATAGAGCTGGAATTTGCCGAGGTGAAAAGTTGTATTTCCCGCCCTAACAGCGCCGACTGCTTTGTGATCGTACGGCGGATCCCAACAGCTGTGATATCTGTTGCTTTGAATTCATTTGGTTGTAACAATATTTGTTAATTCTTTTCTCCCCCCTTCAGATGCCTGTTGTTGATATTTTCTAAATAAAGCCAAGGCAAAGAAAAATGCCAGCACTCTGAAACAGAAAGCAATCTGTAAAACTAAAAAAGCTTTCCTTCCCACCCCGTACCCCCCCCCAAATGTATACCATATGCCAAAGCTACTCCTTAACTACAACCCACTGTTGTTACTGTAGTAATCAGCCTATGTCAGAGCAATTACTTAAAATCATCCCTCTTGGTTGTTCTGCGGTGGCTGTGTCACACTGTGCAGAACAATGCAGCTGACAACGCCGTGGCTCAGAGGCTTGACCCTCCCACGAACGGTGCCAACTTGATGGGCACCCACGGCAGGGAGGAAGAGTGCAGCCCGCCACAGGCTCACCACCTTCACTGGAGTGGGGCCTGGCTGGGTGCCCTGCCCTTCTGCCAGGCAACCAGCAACAAAACAAGGGGACACAGTCTCAAGTTGTGCCAGAGAGGTACAGGCTTGGATGTTAGGAGGAAGTTGTTGGCAG
The DNA here is from genome assembly GCA_013400475.1 of Tricholaema leucomelas. Taxonomy (NCBI): domain Eukaryota; kingdom Metazoa; phylum Chordata; class Aves; order Piciformes; family Lybiidae; genus Tricholaema lacrymosa; species Tricholaema leucomelas. Next base: position 79,385 of record WAAF01017795.1, read on the forward strand.
AGAGAGTGATTGGCATTGGAATGGGCTGCCCACGGAGGTGGTGCAGTCACCGCCCCTGGAAGTATTCAAGCAAAGCCTAGACCTGGCACTTAGTGCCATGGTCTAGTTGACTGGATAGGGCTGGGCACTAGGTTGAACTGGATGATCTTGGGGGTCTCTTCCAACCTGGTTGATTCTATGATTCTTTGCTGTGGGGCAGGAGGTTGGAGTGGACATGCAGCAGCCTACCTGTGAAAAGTGATGGTGGTGGTGTTGACCTCACTGGAGAGATGAGAACTAGGGAGGCATGCCTAGACCCCCACATCCAGCTAGTGCTGGGTAGTGGGGAGAAAAATGAAACTCCAATAATCCTTGTCAAGATTAAATGTGCTAAAAACCTTCAGGTGCTGTGGAACCTGCTAATAGCAAACAGCTCCTCCCAAATCCTGTCCTTCAACAGACAACTCGAATACAGAACCACAGAATTTTAGAGGTTGGAAGGGACCTCCAGAGATCATCAAGTCCAACGACCCAGCCCAAAGCAGGATCACCTACAGTAGACTGCACAGGAATGCATCCTGGCAGGTTTTGAAAGTCTCCAGAGAAGGAGATTACACAACACCCCTGGGCAGCCTGATCCAATTTGTTCTTGTTTCTGCCTTTAAAAAGGCACTTATGGACCAGGAAAATTAAAAGTGACTCTCAAAGCTGCATCATTTTCCCTAGCAGTCCCTATATCTTTTATTTTTCACTGCCAGCAGAGAGATTTTTAAACACTCATATTTAATTTATTACCAAATAAGCTCTATTAGAGGGGAAAACCACACACAGTATCCATTGGTAATAGAAAGGAAATCTGGGCATTGATTTGTGCTGTTTATTGCTGAAGGAAACACTGTTCCGTGCTAAGAGTTGTCAGACACTTATTGTTACTTTCTTATGCTTCATTATTATTGCAAGAAAAGCCTGAATGAGGCACTTAGTGCCACGGTCTAGTTGATCGTATAGGACTGGGTGCTAGGTTGGACTGGATGATCTTGGAGATGTCTTCCAACCTGGTTGTTTCTATGATTCTATGACAGGATCTTTTAGAGTAGAAGGAAATCTACAATGTGCCTCAAAAGCAGCTCACAAACATTTGTAGAGGAAAGCGAACAGAGCCTGCCCAGAAGACAGCAATCCTGAAACTTCAAAGCTTTGAAGCATTTCTATATCCGGAAAAAGAAAATAAAATTGAAAGTAGGAAAAAGAAAAACCATTCAGAAACCACAACCTCATTGCTGAGTTCTCAGGAAAGGTATTCTGCTCTGTTAATTACTTTTCACAATACCTGGTGAGGTGGCACCGTGATTGGAGCGCTTAGGATGCTGCAGTTGAAACAATAAATACTCATCTGACGTTTCTTAAAAGGCTGGCTTCTTTCTGAGCGCCGTTGTCTTTTATCAGCCTGCCTCACGCCTTTATCACGTTTGTTCTCATTCAGATCAGTGAAGGCTTTCATTTCCCTCAACGGTCCCCAAAGCCAGGATTTGTAGCCTGCGTTCAGATTCATTTAAAAATCAATGCGCCACAAAACAATTAGAGAAACAAAAAAGGGTGTTGCAGGTTCTTTTGTTCCCTTAGCTCTTTCGGCCGTAAAATGACGACTGTTGTATCGGAGAAACGTTTCTGAATAGAGAGTGAGTGAATGTGTTCTCTTGCAGACCTGAACACCACACAGACCTGTCATTGCACGAGTCTAAGAATTAAAACAAAGAAATATATATATATTTCTCCCCCCCCC
>WAAF01017797.1:0-133411 GCA_013400475.1 Tricholaema leucomelas
AAAGGGGGAAAGTAACTAAACTATAAAGGGGAAAAAGTAACTAAACCATAAAGGGGGGAAAGTAACTAAAATACAAAGGGGGGAAAGTAACTAAAATATAAAAGGGGTAAAGTAACTAAAATATAAAAGGGGGAAAAGTAACTAAAATATAAGGGGGGGGGGGGGGGGGGGGGAGAAGGGAAAAAAANTAAAATACAAAGGGGGGAAAGTAACTAAAATATAAAAGGGGTAAAGTAACTAAAATATAAAAGGGGGAAAAGTAACTAAAATATAAGGGGGGGGGGGGGGGGGAGAAGTAAAATAAAGGGGGACAGATGAAAGAAACCAAGGAAGTGTGGAGGATCTGAAAGTAAAAAGCACCCCACCTGTGTGAGCAGCTGGAGGAGCTCGGCAGCAGCTCCGACTCGCAGGATGCGAGCGGACGTCGGCATGTGCCACGATCTGCAAAGAGGCACTTGTGCAGCTAGAGGAGGAGTAAGGCTGATGCTTCGAACTCAGGAGACCTTTGCTCAATTATATATGTTTGTTCTTGGGTGGATTTTTACTACTTGTTATGAATGTAATGCCAGGGGCTTCAACCAAGCTGCTCACGCTGGGCAGGGGTAGAAGAGCAGAACTTCTGCCTGCGGGAAGCAGAGTTGTCTGCAGTAGAGCAGAGCCTTTATATTTAAAGGGTATTTGTGTGGTTTTTCTTCCCTCAGGTGATAAAGCTGGCTGTGTTGTGAGGCAGTTCACAGGTGGCTTTAGGCAACAGACAGGTCTGAAATGTCAGAATCATTGTGTCACAGAGAGGGAGATTGGTTTGTCTTAATTGTTGTGGTTTAACTGTGGGTGTTCTCCTGAATAAACACAGCTGGTTCAGAACAAAATGAGGGAGCTGGGGGTGTGCAGCCTGGAGCGGAGGAGGCTCAGGGCAGAGCTCATTGCTGTCTACAACTACCTGAAGGGAGGCTGTAGCCAGGTGGGGTTGGGCTCTGCTGCCAGGCAACCAGCAACAGAAGAAGGGGACACAGCCTCAAGCTGTGCCAGGGGAGGTCTAGGCTGGATGTTAGGAGGAAGTTGTTGTCAGAGAGAGTGATTGGCATTGGAATGGGCTGCCCAGGGAGGTGGTGGAGCTGCCATCCCTGGAGGTGTTGAAGCAAAGCCTGGCTGGGGCACTTAGTGCCGTGGTCTGGTTGCTTGGCTAGGGCTGGGTGCTAGGTTGGACTGGCGGAGCTTGGAGGTCTCTTCCAACCTGGTTGATTCTATGATTCTGTGTAAATGGGGACTGCATCTTTTATCTCCTTCAGATAGATCACAGCCACACCTGCAGGCAGATGGCCACACAGACCTGATCCTGTAGCCAAATCCAGGCTTATTCCTTGCGGGCAAGTTCACCTGATGCTGGATCACAGCAGCCTTTGAACTGCCTGCTTGGTCAGGAGGCTGCAATGAAGATCTGCCCTTCTGCAGGAGTGTGGCTCACCATAACAGTCACAGAATCCTCAAATCATAGAATCAGTTTGGTTGTAAGAGATCTTTAAGATCATCACCTCCGAATGTTAACCCAGCACTTCCAGGTCACCACTAAACCATGTCCCTCTGCACCACATCTCCATGGCTTTGAAACCCCTCCAGGAATGAGGACTGCACCATTGCCTTGGGCAGCCTGTTCCAGGACTTGACAACCCTTGGGGAAGAAATTGTTCCTGCCCTGGCACAAATTGAGGACATGTCCTCTTGTCCTTTTGTTCCTTGGGAGACAAGACCAGCCTCCACTTGTGGAGAAGGACTTGGCAGTGCTGGTGGACAGCAAGTCCATCCACGGGCCCCCCACGGGCCCCCCACGGGACCCCCACGCACCCACCTGAACATGAGCCAGCAGTGTGCCCAGGTGGCCAAGAGAGACAGTGGCATCCTGGCCTGCATCAGGAATGGTGTGGCCAGCAGAAGCAGGGAGGTCATTCTGCCCCTGTACTCTGCACTGGTTAGACCACACCTCGAGTACTGTGTTCAGTTCTGGGCCCCCCAGTTTAAGAGGGACATTGAGATGCTTGAGCGTGTCCAGAGAAGGGCAACGAGGCTGGGGAGAGGCCTCGAGCACAGCCCTACGAGGAGAGGCTGAGGGAGCTGGGATTGTTTAGCCTGGAGAAGAGGAGGCTCAGGGCTGACCTTATTGCTGTCTACAACTACCTGAGGGGTGGTTGTGGCCAGGGGGAGGTTGCTCTCTTCTCTCAGGCAGCCAGCACCAGAACGAGAGGACACAGCCTCAGGCTGTGCCAGGGGAAATTTAGGCTTGAGGTGAGGAGAAAGTTCTTCAGTGAGAGAGTCATTGGACACTGGAATGGGCTGCCCAGGGAGGTGGTGGAGTCGCCGTCCCTGGAGCTGTTCATGGCAAGGTTGGACGTGGCACTTGGTGCCATGGTCTAGCCTTGAGCTCTGTGGTAAAAGGTTGGACTTGGTGATCTGTGAGGTCTCTTCCAACCCTGATGATACTGTGAAGTGCACCATGAGCCACAAATGTGACCTTGTGGCCCAGAAAGTCAATGGTCTTCTGGGGTGAATTAAGAAGAGTGTGGCCAGCAAGTTGAAGGAGTTTTTACCTCTCTACTCTCCCCCAGGGAGGCCACATCTAGAGTATTGTGCCCAGTTCTGGGCTCCCCAGGTCAAGAGAGACAGGGAACCACTGCAGAGAGCCACAGGGAGGATGAGGGCACTGGAACATCTGTCTGATGAGGAGGGGCCAAAAGACCTGGGGCTCTTCAGCCTGCAGAAGAGAAGATCCAGAGGGGATCTTCTCAGTGGATGTAAATAGCTGAGGGCTGGAGCTCATGAGGATGGTGTTGGGCCCTTTTCGGTGGTGTCTGGTTCAGCACAGAGCCACTAAGATGATGAGAGGAGTGAAGCATCTAGGAGAGGCTGAGAGCCCTGGGGCTATTGAGCCTGGAGAAGAGCAGCCCCAGAGGGGATCTGATCATTCCTTAGCAAGAGATAAAGGGTGGGGGGCAGGAGGATGAGGCCAGACTCTTGGCAGTGGTGCCCAGTGACAGGACAAGGGACGATGAGCAAAAACTGGAACCCAGGAGGTTTCACTTGAATCTTTGCTGTGAGGCTGCTGGAGCCCTGGAGCAGGCTGCTCAGAGGGTTTCTGAAGTCTCCTTTTCTGGAAAGATTCCAAACCTTGGACATTGTGATCCTGAGCAAGTTGCTGTGGGTGTCCTGCTATAGCAGGGAGGTTGGACTGGATGATCTCCAGAGGTCTCTTCCAACCCTCCCCATGCTGGGGTTCTACAATTCTGTTGATCCTGGGCTGCATCAGGAGAAGTGTGGCCAGCAGGTCGAGGGAGGGGATTCTTTCCCTCTACTCTGCTCTGCTGAGACCCCACCTGGAGTACTGCATCCAGCTCTGGAGCCCTCATTACAAGAGAGATGTGGAGATGCTGGAGTGTGTCCAGAGCAGGGCCAGGAGGATGCTGAGAGGGCTGCAGCAGCTCTGCTGTGAGCACAGACTGAAAGAGTTGGGGCTGTGCAGGCTGGAGCAGAGGAGGCTCCCAGGTGACCTTCTTGTGGCCTTCCAGGATCTGAAGGGGGCTACAAAAAAGCTGGAGAGGGACTTTTTAGGCTGTCAGGGAGTGCCAGGACTGGGGGGAATGGAGCAAAGCTGGAGGTGGGGAGAGTGAGGCTGGAGGTGAGGAGGAAGTTGTTGAGCATGAGAGTGGTGAGAGGCTGGAATGGGTTGCCCAGGGAGGTGGTTGAGGCCCCATGGCTGGAGGTGTTTCAGGCCAGGCTGGCTGAGGCTGTGTGCAGCCTGCTCTAGGGTAGGGTGTCCCTGGGCATGGCAGGGGGTTGGAACTGCCTGATCCTTGTGGTCCCTTCCAACCCTGCCTGATGATTCTGTGACTCCGCAATCAGCGCTGGCAGGTTTTTGGGTTGCTGAAATGTCTCTACGAAGCTTTGAATGCTTTGAACATTTCTGCTGAATGGTGATTAAAGTTTTGGAATTCAGTCCTGGAAAGTGCTGAGTGCTTTTGCCCTGAGTCAGAGGAATACTCCAGTGTAGGCGTCACTTCAGGCAGGTGTTTAATTGCAACAAGAAGCCTCTACAAATATGTAGCCACTTAAGCACTGGAGTGATTTTAAACAAAACCAGAAATAGAGCCTGAGCTGAGGTGCTGGCTGATGGCATTCAGCAAGGCTTATTAGTGTCAACATATGTAATGAGTCACTGGAGCTTTTCCTTAGGCTTTGATCCTTCGTTCCCATCCAGATTGGAGGGAGGAGGAGGGGGAGGGTTGAGGTTGAGGCTCCAAATAACTTTAATTCCATGTAAAGGTTATGCCACTCAATAAATAACAAGGACTTGAGCATGCATTTTGTGGAAGTCTTACATAAAGTCACCCAAAGGCTAAGAGGAGTTGCAGAGGCAAAGATTCAAAAGCAATTCTGAAGTTGGTTTGCTGTGGTTTTGTTTGTTCTTTGGGTGGGGTTTTGGGGGTTTGGTTTTTTGGTGTTTTTTTTTTGCTCTAGATCTGAAAGAAAACTACAACACCTCCAAGTTTAGCTAAGAAAACACAACAGCCATGACTCATTCTCCATGTCCCCCTCTGTGAAATGACCCTGTGCAGATAAGGCCAAGGAATTACCTTTTTTGTAAAGGACTATTTGCCTCCTTGTACAAGGAATTAAGAAAACAGCTTTATAAATATCATAGAATCAGAGAATGGTTTAGGTTGGAAGGGACCTCAAGGATCATCCAGCTCCAACCCCCTGCCATAGGCAGGGACACCTCCCACTAGAGCAGGCTGCTCAAGGTCTCATCCAGCCTGGCCTTAAATGCCTCCAGGGAGGAAGCATCCACAACCTCCCTGGGCAACCCATTCCAGTGTCTCACCACCCTCACTGTAAAGAACTTCCTCCTAACATCCAGTCTAAATCTCCCCTCTGCCAGTTCAAACCCATTCCCCCTCGTCCTGACATTCCCAGACCTTGTCAATAGTCCCTCCCCAGCCTTCCTGTAGGCTCCCTTCAGATACTGCAAAGCCACTCTAAGGTCTCCTGGAAGCCTTCTCTTCTCCAGGCTGCAGAGCCCCAACTCTCTCAGCCTGTCCTCAGAGCAGAGCTGCTGCAGCCCTCTGAGCATCTTCGTGGCTCTCCTCTGGACTGGCTCCAGCAGTTCCATGTCCTTCTTGTGCTGGGGGCTCCAGAACTGCACACAGTACTCCAGGTGGGGTCTGAGGAGAGCAGAGTAAAGGGGGAGAATCACCATAATCTAGCCCAGGAGGCAAAGGCCACATAGAAGCCAGGAGACAGTTTTTATTGTCTTACTCAAGGCTGAGCTATGCCATCGGCAGGAATGGAATGAAACAACCACAAAAGAAAGATGATTTATTGTGGCAGGTTTGCTGGGATGTTATTAATTGCCAAGGATACACTTCAGCAGCAGCACTGCCAGCCACAAGAGTGATGGTTTTAAAAGGTGAAGCAAAGGCTGCTTTCGTTGTGCACAGGAAAGCAAAACTTGCTGGCCTGAGTCAAAGCCAAGAGCTTCCTTTCAAGGAGTCCTAGAATTATGACACCAAGCTAGGAGCAGGTGTTGAACTGTTGGAGGGTAGGAAAGCCCTGCAGAGGGACCTGGCCAGGCTGGATGGGTGGGCAGAGGCCAATGGGATGAGACTGAACAAGGCTAAGTGAAGGGTTCTGCACTTTGGTCACAGCAACCCCAAGCAATGCTACAGGATGGGGGCAGAGTGGCTGAGAGTAGCCAGGAAGAAAGGGACCTGAGGGTGCTAGTAAAGAGGAGCTGAAGCTGAGGCAACAGTGTGGCCAGGGGGGCAGCAGAGCCAATGGCATCCTGGGCTGGCTCAGGAGCAGTGTGGGCAGCAGGACAAGGGAGGTTCTTCTGCCCCTGTGCTCAGCACTGCTCAGGACACAGCTTGAGTGCTGTGTCCAGTTCTGGGCTCCTTAATTCAAGAGAGATGTTGAGGTGCTGGAAGGTGTCCAGAGAAGGGCAGCAAAGCTGGGGAGGGGCCTGGAGCACAGCCCTGTGAGGAGAGGCTGAGGGAGTTGTTTAGCCTGGAGAAGAGGAGGCTTAGGGGAGACCTCATTGCTGTCTACAGCTACCTGCAGGGAGGTTGTAGCCAGGTGGGGTTGGGCTCTTCTGCCAGACAACCAGCAACAGAACAAGGGGACACAGCCTCAAGCTGTGCCAGGGCAGGTCTAGGCTGGATGTTAGGAGGAAGTTGTTGGCAGAGAGAGTGATTGGCATTGGAATGGGCTGCCCAGGGAGGTGGTGGAGTCGCCGTGCCTGGAGGTGTTGAAGCCAAGCCTGGCTGGGGCACTTAGTGCCATGGTCTGGTTGATTGGCCAGGGCTGGGTGCTAGGTTGGGCTGGATGAACTTGGAGCTCTCTTCCAACCTGCTTGATTCTATGATACAGAATGTGTTGGGTTGGAAAAGTCCCCTACAGCTCATCTGCTGCAACCCCTCTGCAGTGAGCAGAGATATCTGCAACTAGAGCAGATTTCTCAAAGTCCAAAGCAACCTGTCCTGGGATCTGCAATGTTCAGGATGGCTACATCAGGTCACAGAGCAAGACCATGTCCCAGTGCACCATCCCATCAGCAGCTCCACGGTGACAACCTGGACCTCTGACATGGGATTTTTCAGTTACTCTTAACTTGCTGTGTGTATCTAACACCCAATTGGGGATCATGTTAAAACCTTGTAACTCCCAAACCTCCTGAGGTGCAATAACCACAGACTAATTGCTCAGGAATGCGAGGAGAAATACACTGGTTCATTTTCTGGTTTTTAATTCATGCCCTTTAGAGCAGAGTGACACACTGGTGCTGGGTTCCCAACACAGAAATGACTCCTGCCCTTCAGCTGAGGTGTCATAGCTGATTTTGGATCATTTACAGTTCACTTCACATGCTTTCTCTCCAGCTGCTGTCCCAGCCATCCCCAAAAGCAAAGGCAAGTGGGGAAATACAGAGATCTGCCCCAGGAGGCAGTGGAGTCACTGTCCCTGGAAGTGGTTAAAAAAAGACTGGATGTGGCACTTGGTGCCATGGGTGAGTTGATTAGATGGTGTTGGGTAATAGGTTGGGCTTGATGATCACAGAATCACAGAACCATGCAGGTTGGCAAAGCCCCTCAGGATCACCAAGCCCAACCTAGAACCTACTCTACAAGATTCACCTTAAACCATATCCCTAAGCACCACATCCAAACCACCCTGAAACACATCCAGGGTGAGTGATTCCACCACCTCCCTGGGCAGCTCATTGCAGTTCAATCTAAACCTCCCCAGGCTTGAGGCCACTCCTCCTTGTACTGTCTCCAGTTACTTGTGAGAAGAGACCAGCAGCAGCCTTGAAGCTCTTTTCCAGCCTGGTTAATTGTGTGGTTCTGTAAACTGTGCACAGGAGACTGAAGGATGAAAGGGAAGGAGTGAAGCTGTGCTGCCATCCGATGAGATCTGGACAGGCTCAGAGCTGGGTGAAGGGAAACATCACAAAGCTCATTAAGGACATGTGTGGATCTGCATCTGAGGAGGGATAACAGCAGGGCCCAGTACAGACTAGGGGTCCTCTTGCTGGAAAGCAGCCCCATGGAGAAAGACCTTGGAATCCTAGTGGATGGTAAGTTAGCCATGGGGCAGCAGTGTGCCCTTGTGGCCTAGAGGCTCAAGAGGCAAAGAAGCTGTGTCTCAACTCTGCATTAGTGATTGTCCACCAGAGAATCAAAATGATGGAGAACTATCTCTACCATCTATGTATCTATCCATGGGGCAGCAGTGTGCCCTTGTGCCCTAGAGGCTCAAGAGGCAAAGAAGCTGTGTCTCAACTCTGCATTAGTGATTGTCCACCAGAGAATCAAAATGCTTCTCTATCATCTATGTATCTATCCATACACTTCCTATGTATCTATCATCTAATTACCTATCATCCAAGTATCTATCATCTCATTAGCTAACATCTCATTACCTATCATCTGTGTAGCTACCAAGGAATCATGGAATGGTTTGGTCATCTAGCCCAACCTCCCTGCAGCTTTGGCTAAAACAGGATGCTCAAAGCCCCAAACAACCTGACGTGGAATAGTCCCAGGGATGGGGCAGCTACCACCTCTCTGGGCAATCAGAGCCAGGATCTCACCACTTCCATTGCAACAGACCTCTTCCTTACACCTAATCTGAACCTCTCTTCATCTCACCCACCCACATCTGTCGGTTTGCCTTTCCTTCTGTATCTGTCATCTATGTATCTTGTCATCTAATTACCTACCACCTATGTATCCACCATCAATGCATCTATTATCAGTGTATCTATCCATTTGCCTCTCCCTGTGTGTCTATCATCAATGTATCTACCATCTATGTATCTATTTGCCTCTCCCTAGGCAAAGAATGAAAGAGAAAGGAGTGAAACTCGGTGTGGCTACAAGGCCAAGTCTCTTTAAACTCCTCTGCTTAACCTGTGAGGTAATTCACCTAATCTGTTTTCACACACCACAAGTGTTGATCACAATCTGGTTTTACCATGGGACCCAAAGGCTGTCAAATGGACACAGTGAGTGTCAATGCAATGACAGTATCTACAACACAATAGCCAGGAAACAAAACTGTAATCCACTCCTGTTCAGTAGCAAAAAATCTAGCTCCTAACAGCAAAGGAATCTCTTCCTTCCTGGTGTCTAGAAGTTGACTTGCTGCAGATGATCAGAGTGCACCCTCAGCAGGATTGCTGATGATACAGAGCTGGGAATGGTGACTGATACAACAGAAGTCTTCTGTGAGGACCATATCATGGAATCATAGAATCCACCAGGTTGGAAGAGACCTCCAAGCTCATCCACTCCAACCTACCACCCAGCCCTGTCCAACCAACCAGACCATGGCACTAAGTGCCCCAGCCAGGCTTTGCTTCCACACTTCCAGGCACAGAGACTCCACCAACTCCCTGGGCAGCCCATTCCAATGCCAATCACTCTCTCTGACAACAACTTCCTCCTAACATCCAGCCTAGACCTCCCCTGGCACAACTTGAGACTGTGTCCCCTTGTTATGTTGCTGTCTGCCTGGCAGCAGAGCCCAACCCCACCTGGCTACAGCCTCCCTTCAGGGAGCTGCAGACAGCAATGAGCTCTGCCCTGAGCCTTCTCTTCTGCAGGCTGCACACCCCCAGCTCCCTCAGCCTCTCCTCATAAGGTTTGTGTTCTGCTGCCTGGGATGGCTCAATACAACTTCTCTGCTGGAAGCACTGTTGAGGCCAAAATTGCTGACTTGCCCCAGGGGAACCAGAAGGTATCAGAGGGCTGGTAGAAGGGGTTGCAGTTACTTGATCTGGGAGTCCAAAGGTGATGGGTGAACCTCTAGAAAGAGTTTGGGAGGGCTGCAAACACTTGCAATGCACAAGGGTGATTTTTCAACCCAGATTTAGCATTTACAGCCCATAGCTCTTGGAGTCCTCTGGAAAATCCATCCCCAGGAGAGGTAAGACCCATCCCTTCATGATTTTGCAAACCATGCCCTTGGAAGAGTGCCTGTGACAGCATCAGTCAGCTTGGCAGCACCCAGAGTACTCTCTCAACCAATTTCTTCTCCAGCTATGTCTCATTCTCTTCATGACATCAGACTCTCACTCCTCTGAAAAGCAAAGAAATCCTGGAACTCTTGTGCTAGGCCATTCTTTGCTACTTCCTCTCACCACACAGAAAGGTGGAAAGTGAAAGGTGCAAGTACTGACCAGTGCTTCCTTTTTCTACTCTCTGCAGTCCGTTTCTCTCCCACATTGATGCATTTTGGCTCTTCTACACCTGCCCCCCTGGCTTTATGGGCAGTGTCATGGAAGTGAGAGACACCCTGAGCTGAGAAGGCAAACAGAAGCTCTTGAGGGGAAAAAAAGGCACTGGGACACAACTGATTCCTTCCTTTTCTTGGCAGAAACTCATGTAGGAGTTAAAGGAAGAAGAAAATGACGTTGCAAGTTGACAAGAGTGGTCTTTTGACTTGACAGAGCTCAGGATGGAGTTTTGGCTGGGGTTTTCCAAGGAGTCCAGAACAGTGAATCATCCAATGGTTAAGGCTGAAAGAGACCTCTCAGACTGTCAAGTCCAGCTGCTGGTGCAACACCATCATGACAACTAAACCCTGTCCCAAAGTGACATGCCTCCTCTGGACCTGCTCCAGCAGTTTGATGTCCTTCTTATGCTGGGGGCCCCAGAGCTGGACCCAGTATTATCAGACAGGAGGAATGGCCAATGAAATTTAACCTTCTGCTGGAAAATAATCATATAACAGAGAGTCTTTCCAATGCTTTTCCCATAACTGTCTAGAAAATGTGAAGAGAAATGAATCACATTAAATCACATAACATTAAGCAATCACCAAGCACTGAAAAGGTCCTCAGAAGCTTCCCCTGGAGCTACTGAATGCCCTAAACCTTGCAGATAACATCCAGGCATTTTTTCATGTGAATCATTACAAACATCACTCTCATTACTTCCCTTTGTCCTTTGATTTTCCTTTTTATTATGACTCTGCCATTGCAGGCACAGTTTCCCAGCTTGAGAATCATCCTGATTTTTCCACTCTCTGACAAATTTCCCAGCAGGGCTGCCCCAGCACCGTGTGGTGCCAGCCCAGCCCAGGATGCAGCCAAAGCTAGAAGAGCAACTTGCCTTGCGGGCTCTTGGCTGTGACACATGTTCAGCACTTCATTTGTTTGTGGCAGGGCACTAATGAGTGCTTCTCATTAGGGTCAGGCCTGGACATACCAAGGTCATCCTGAGGAGGGGAAACTCCTTAGAACTGTGCTTTTCCCTTCCTGTGATGAGCCAGGTCATAGACACATTAGAACTGTTATGCTTGGAAGAGACCTTTAAGATAATGAAGCTGAATCATCAACCCAGCACTGTCAAGTCACAGGTCACAGATGCAGCCACCCAGAGCATTTCTTTGGGGCCACTGCCACTTCTCTTGCTGCTGTGGCTCTCCACAGTGGCTAGGAAAGAGCTTTATTGCACCCCACCTGCTGTACCTGCCAACAGATACAGTAGGACAAATGGAGCCATAAGATGAAGAGGTTCAGTCAGACAAAGTGCAAGGTCCTGCAATCCCTGTTACAAACACAGGCTGGATGATGAGATTGTGAGCAGCTCTGAAGAACAGGTCTTGGAGCTACTGGTGGATGAGAAGCTGGACATGAACCAGGAATGGCATCCTGGGCTGCATCAAGTGTAGCCAGCAGGTCAAGAGAGATGATTTTGCCACTCTAATGAGACCTCATCTGGAGTACTATGTTCATCTCTGGAGACCTCAACACAGATCCAACACCTGCTGAAGCAGGTCCAGAGGAAGGCCATGAAAATGATCAGAGGGCAGGAGCACCTCTCCTCTGAGGACAGGCTGAGAGAGTTGGGCTTGTTCAGCCTGGAGAAGGCTCTGGGCAGACTTTATAGCAGCATTTCAACATCCAAAGGGGGTCTGTGAGAAAGCTGGGTGAGAAAGCTGGGAAGGGACTGCTTACAAGGACATGTAGCAACAGGATGAGGGGCAGTGGTTTGAAACCAGAGCAGGACAGATTCAGGTTGAACATCAGGAGGAAGTTCTTCACAATGAGGGTGGTGGAACACTGGAACAGGTTGCCCAGAGACATGCTGGAGACCTCATCCCTGGACACACTCATTCTCACACTTGGTAGAACCCAGAGCACCCTGCACTAGTTGCAGAAGTCCTTCTTCACTGCAGGGAGGTTGGGTATGATGACTTCTGAGGGTCTCTTCCAACCCGATGCCTCTAAGATTCTGTGGCGAGTCTTCATCTGCCAATGCAAGGCACTAAAAGTGACCCTGTGGGTTTCCAAACAAGCCAACAGTCTCTGCTTGATACAGTGAATCATTTGGGTGAGGAATGGGAGGAGATCACACCAGGCAGATCACTGAGCAGCGATCTCATAGGCATTTTAGATGGTGGATGTTGGGAGGAAGTTCTTTAGGCACTGGAACAGGCTGCCCAGGGAGGTGGTGGAGTCACCATCCCTGGAGATGTTTAAAAATAGAGTGGCTGTGGTGCTTGAGGTCTAGGGATGAAAGATGCTGGGATGAAGGTTGGACTGGCTGATCCTGGTGGTCCTTTCCAACCATAGCGATCCACAGTGATGAGATGCTGTGCTGAGGGGTTTGGGTTAGTCAAGGACTTGTCAGTGTGAAACTAATGATTGGACTCAAGGAGCTTGAAGTGCTTTCCCAATCTAAGACATTCTGTGGTTCTGTGATTTCATGAGGCAGAGAGTTGGCAGGAGTCCGTCACAGTCCACCAGCAAGGCTCTCGTGGCACCTTTCACACCATGCAGGAGAGGATCCTGTGAGTCTGCCCAAAAGCTCTGATCATTTCCAGTGACAGCAAGAGGCCTACCAGAAAGTCTTGTGCAAGTGGAACTCAGGCAGTGAAGAACCCTGTAGTAACATCTGGTGTGACCAACTATGAGAGAATGAGTGTTGTCTCATCAGCCATGAGCCAGCAGCTGCTCCTCAGCCTGCTACCAGCGTAGTTCATGTACTCGCTCTGCTCAGGCTCCATTCCGTGACGGAAGAGGCAATGATACCATCTTTGCTGCTTTCTTCTGAAACTGAGCAAGAAAATCCATTATGAAGAGGGGTGGTGGTGGTGTAAGGGGGGTGTGGGTGAGAAGCACCTGAGGGAAGACCACAAGCTCAGAAGCTAAAGCAATTTGCCTGACATACTCTCCTTTTGTGCCTGGCTTCTTGCTCACCATCAAGCAAAACAACTTGCATAACCTCCTAAGAGCAGTGACGTCCTGACAGTGCAGCTCTTGCTCATTTCCATCTCACATGTGTTTAGACATGCCTGTGAGGTACAGCATTTCACTCCTGCTGCCTTTCCACCACAGCCACAGTGTCCTGAAACAGCTTCTCACAGAATGCCAACACCACAGAACCACAGAAGTCGGAAGGGACCTCCAGAGATTATCCAGTCCAACTGCCCCTGCCAAGGCAGGATCCCCTAGGGTAGTTCTCACAGGGATGCAGCCAGGCAGGGTTTGAAAGTCTCCAGAGGAGACTCCACAATCTCTCTGGGCAGCCTGCTCCAGGGCTCTGTCACCCTCACTCTAAAGAAGTTTCTCTTCATGTCGAGGTGAACCCTTCCATGTTCCAGTTTGTAGCTGTCGTATTGCTGCTGACCTCAGCCACTTGACAGCCACCCCTCAGAGATCTGTAGATGTTGATGAGATCTCCTCTCAGCCTTCTCTTCTCCAGACTAAACAGCCCCAGAGCTCTCAGTCTCTCTTTATAGGGGAGATGCTCAAAGGGATGGAAATACTAAGTAAAGAAGAACCTTTAGTTGAATCAAAGACTCTGATGTTGCTTTTACATTAACCTTTTCATCAACATCACTGCAAGCCCTCACGGTCCCCTTTTATTTCCCGTCATAGCTTCTTTTATTTGCACTTAAATCTGCACTGGGCACATTAAGGAGGCCTGCACATGCTTCCTGCTGCTCTTGGTCTGTCTCTTCAACACACAAGCACTGGGCTCTTTAACAAGAAATATGACATCTGGGCAGGGACTAGCAGACGTTGCGAAACGTGTGAGATCTTGCCAGGGCTCTGAATGAGGCCAGGCCTTGGGCCAATCCAGAAAACTATTAGTCTGTGTTTGGTAGGAAGGGAAGATTTGCTCTGGGGATCTAAAACAAAATAAAGAAGAAGAAAAGAATGGCTGCATGTAGTGAAAGAAATTACTTTACACAGCCCTCAGCAGCGTGATGTGGCTCAGAACTCCCTCACACTGCATCCCCCCCCAGAAAAAGGAGAGGGGAAAAAGCCAAAGGGTCTTTCAGCTCTGAAGACAGAGGTTTGCTGCCTCACCTGGCCCTGGTGCCCCAGAAAGAGGCAGCCTTTTCCATGCTTGCTTTCCCGCTGAAGGAACTTTGATCTGAGCACAACCACAGACCTGGAAGCGCTGTGGGAAGGGCTGAGCCCTG
The DNA here is from genome assembly GCA_013400475.1 of Tricholaema leucomelas. Taxonomy (NCBI): domain Eukaryota; kingdom Metazoa; phylum Chordata; class Aves; order Piciformes; family Lybiidae; genus Tricholaema lacrymosa; species Tricholaema leucomelas. Next base: position 13,987 of record WAAF01017797.1, read on the forward strand.
TCCCGGTGAGCTCCTGCCTCCTACAGCTCCTGTATGCTGTTGGTGGCAACCCATTCCCACATCTCTCCTGGGTAATTCCCAAGCCCTCACTCTCATGTGCCTGGGCCAGTCACAGTTGGTTTGTAGGTTCCTATGGCCAGGAAGTCCAACTGCCACCACAGCCCACATGTCAGGTGAAGCCTCCTGCCTCCCTGGCCCTGTACCGTCCCTGGGGTGTGTCCTACATGTGGTTCGGTATGCAGATGGTGAACATCTCTCCTACCCCAAAAGAGGTCAGAAGAAGTTTGAGGTACCCCCTTGCCATCTCAGCAGCTCAACACACACTGTCAAAGGTTCACTTGGTCTCTGAAGGTCCCCTCTATGCACCAGTGGGGTCTTTGCAGGTCTTCTAGCAAATCATGCAATGCAGGGCTCCACTCAACTCAGCTTCTGGTGACTCACAGCAGCTGCAGTTACTCTTCCTTCTGCTTCCCTCATCTCGGGCTGACAATCACCATTTCAGGATCAGGACAGTGATTCAGTGACGTATGTAGCATTGCACATGGCTGCCTGCCCTGCTGGCCACTATTGCATCATGCACCCTTGCTTTCTCTTACTGGTGTGTGGCCAGCTCTCCTCTTACACTGAGCAGTTGTTGCCCTTGCAGCTGTATCTCAAAGGCATCTTCTCAGAAACTCTCAGACAACATCTGGTATCTCAACATCTGGTATGGAAACTTCAGTGCAGTGATGATCAGATCCATCTTGAACCAATGACCAGAGCCATCTGCTGATAGAACATTTTGCTGGTCACTTCTCAGATCTAAGCTAAGTGAAGCTAGAGGAAGTCAGCTTAGGAATTAGCAGTAACTTGGCTACATAACCAAGGACTGGTTTTCCCATTACACAATCTCAAAGCAGTTTGATAATACAGGGATGCTATTCAAATGACTATTAATAACCTTCCTCTCTTTAATTATTCAGAGCCCTTAGCTGAAATAGTTTTCTCTATATGTATACTGGCAGAGCTGGATCGTTGGGGATCTCTGCTCCATCCTCCTGCTCCAAGCAGCACTGTCACCAGCGTTAGATCAGCTTGATCACACATTTCTCTAGCCAAGCCTTGACAGCTTCTCAGGGAAGGGATTCAGACTGTGCTGTACCACCCTTACAGAGAAAAGGGTCATCCCACATTCCACAATCAAGTTCCTTGCATGCAGTTAATGGCTGTGAGCAGCCTTGGCACTAGGAAGTGGAAAGGGAGGTGCTGATCTCTTCCTGGTGTGATAGAATCATAGAGAGATAGAAGCATGGGAATGGTTCAAAGCTGCAGCAGATGAGGTTTAGGCTTCACATGAGGAAGCATTTCTTTACAGAAAGAACTTTCTGTACAGGTCAAGTAATAAAACAGGCTTTCCAGACAGGCAATAGATGCCCCAAGCCTGCCAGTGTTTAAAAAGCATTTAGATAATGCCCTTAACAGCTTACTTTAACTTTTGACCAGCCCTGAATTGGTCAGGAAGTTAGATTAGATAATCCTTGTAGGTCCCTTCCAACTGATTCAGTATTCTCTCCCCTTCCCTTCCTTCCCTTCACTTCCACTGAGCCAAAATGGATGTGATATTCCACATATAGTCTCACAATGATCTCCTCCTGACATTTATGTAGTAGCTGAAGATGAGGCAGCAGTGTGCACAGATGGCCAAGAGAGCCAATGGCATCCTGGGCTGGCTCAGGAGCAGTGTGGCCAGCAGGACAAGGGAGGTTCTTCTGCCCCTGTGCTCAGCACTGCTCAGGACACAGCTTGAGTGCTGTGTCCAGTTCTGGGCTCCTCAATTCAAGGGAGATGTTGAGGTGCTGGAAGGTGTTGAGAGAAGGGCAGCAAGGCTGGGGAGGGGCCTGGAGCACAGCCCTGTGAGGAGAGGCTGAGGGAGCTGGGGGTGTGCAGCCTGCAGAAGAGGAGGCTCAGGGCAGAGCTCATTGCTGTCTGCAGCTACCCGAAGGGAGGCTGTAGCCAGGTGGGGTTGGGCTCTGCTGCCAGGCAGCCAGCAACAGAACAAGGGGACACAGTCTCAAGCTGTGGCAGGGGAGGTCTAAGCTGGATGTTAGGAGAAAGCTGTTGTCAGAGAGAGTGATTGGCATTGGAATGGGCTGCCCAGGGAGGTGGTGGAGTCGCTGTCCCTGGAGGTGTTGGATCCAAGCCTGGCTGGGGCACTTAGTGCCATGGTCTGGTTGATTGGCCAGGGCTGGGCGCTAGGTTGGACTGGCTGAGCTCAGAGATCTCTCCCAACCTGGTTGATTCTATGACTCTAAGACTTCATTGCTGTTGCCAGAAGCCTGATGTCACTGGCAGTGCCCACAAAGCAGGAGCTGGGATTCCTTTTCCCTGGATGTTGGTGTTTTCCCCTTCCTGGGCCAGCTGCAGGCTGCCTCCACGCCGCGCTGGGCAGCGCGCTGTTTGCGCCGCATGCCTCCTCCAGCACACGGAAAGGAGTTTATATGAACTGCCTTTCCCCCTTGGCAGCAGGGAAGCTCCCTGTGGCTGGAACGCCCACATCATTCCTGGGCTCCTTGTTTGCCAAGGAGATGCTGAGCAGTTTCTTCGAGTGGAGGTGGCCTTCTCAGCTGCCTCCGGCCGCGGTGGAGGAGAGGAAACACTCTGCAGAGGGTGTGTTGAGGCAAGCAGTGGGAATTTCACCCCATGTGGTCACATGCGTGGGCTTCCAGGGTTTTACTCTCCTCTTTTTTCTCCTCTTCAGCTACTTGTTTACACAATCCACAATACAGGATTCACATTTTCACTGGAAATGTGAATAACAGTGCAAGAACATCAAGCTCTGCCATATTTCTGGAACGTTCCTCTTTTCTTCCAGCGTGGCTGATGACCTTTATGAATGAAGCAGGTTGCCTCTCTTCCCTAGGCTCTGCTTCATCACAGGATCACAGGCTCACAGGATGTCAGGTTGGAAGGGACCCAAAGACAACACCAAGTCCAACCCCTCTGCCAGAGCAGCACAATACAATCTAGCTCAGGTGGCACAGGAACACATCCAGACAGGCCTTGAAAGGCTCCAGAGAAAGAGACTCCACAACCTCTCTGGGCAGCCTGTTCCAGTGCTCTGGGACTCTTACAGTCAAGAAGTTCCCCCTTGTGTTGAGCTGGAACCTCCTGTGCTGCAGCTTCCACCAGTAAGAAAATTGAGTGTGGACTTTGAAATCAAAGAGCAAATAAAATTGGATTTCCTTCAGTATTTTCTGGCTTAATCTATTCTCTGACAAGTGTTGATCAGGGACCACATCCCCACTAGGACCCAGGTGAAGTCCTAGCATCCTGTGCTCATCATCTCTGACCCCAGAGCATTCCCTGCAGGATGTATGAAATGTGTGGCTGCAATGAAGTGTCCCCTCTGCAAAGTTCAGGCTGCTCAAAGCGACCTCAGGGACTAAAGCTTCTGATTCAGTTCATGATCTTGGAGGTCTCTTCCGACCTAGTTGAGCGATTCTATGATTTTATGATATTATAACCCACTCCTGTGCTAGTTTGAGCCTAGCTAGAATGTTTTGGTGAGAAGAATTAGATCATAGGCTGAGAAATGAAAACAATGGTGAGGTCTACTTCCCTCACAGTCTTGCTGAGATGTGTAAAGAAGAAAGGCAAAACAAAGATAAAGTCACTTGCTTGCTCTCTTCACTGGGAGCTTTGCCTGCTGGGGAGAGCTGAGGCTGCTGGCTGAACTCCATCTTGCTTTCTAACCTCACCCTCCTTTTGCTTTGCTGCTTCACCTTTGCTTCTTAATCCTCTTGGCTGAACCTCCATTATTCCTTGGGACTGGGGTAAGGTTGAGAGGGGTAGGGGGAAGGTGAGGGGTGGTTGAGAGCCCCTCCTGGGGACTCAGGTTTCTGGGAGGGGAGTTGTGTCTGCATTACCTTTTTGCCTTGTCTATTTCTGTCTATAACTGTATGTACTGTAAATATCTGCTTGTAAATTGTGCCAGCTGTAAATATAAGCTTCATTCACATTTCCAGAGCCGACTGAGTCTAGTCTGGGTGATTTCTAAAGTGGGGGGGGCAGGGGACACCCAAACCATCACAACTCCTCAGAGAGTTCTGGGCAGTGGAGCAAGAGTGTTGACACTGGCACCAGTATGCAGAGTTTCAAATGGTCTCAAAGCTGGAGTCACCAGATGGAACTTGCCTTAACATAAGCCTGCAGCTAAGAGCTCTTGGCACTTCTGGGTCCCCTTAGGAGCAGCACAGGCTGTCAACTACTAAAGAAGGAGGCCAATCTCATGGAAGAGCAGAAAAAGACAGGTTTTTCTGTTGGACTTCTCAGCAGAAGCCTTGTTGAGGACTACTACACAAAAGCTAACACCTCTTGGTATCAGCAGACACACTGAAACAACAAATTGTGTAGCTCTCAGAGAGCAGACCTCGGGTCAGGGTGTTGGCCTCGGCTTTACTGGCTGCAAGCACATACTGGAGGAGCCTTCGTGCTGTTGTAGCTTGCCACAGAGAGCAGATCTGCTTGGAAGAGTTTAGGGAGAAGTAATAAAAGGTAAAGCAACCCACCTGTGCAAAACCTGACATGTGGAGAATGCCTGAGCTTCAAAGAGCTTAGGGAGAAGTAATAAAAGGTAAAGCAACCCACCTGTGCAAAACCTGACATGTGGAGAATGCCTGAGCTTCATCTCAGCCCCAAGCTTCCACATGCCCACATTTAGTCATTTCTAATCTAGGCTTTTCTGGGAGAAATGATGGAAGGTCAGGTTAATGATTAGAGTCACAGAATCACAGTGTGTCAAGGGCTGGAGGGGACCTTGAAAGCTCATCCAGTCCAACCCCCCTGCCAGAGCAGGATCACCTAGGGCAGATCACACAGGAACACATCCAGGTGGGTCTTGAATATCTCCAGAGAGGGAGACTCCACAACCCCCCTGGGCAACCTGGTCCAGGGCTCTGTCACCTTCACAGGGAAAAATTCCTCTTCATGTTTCCACGGAACCTCCTATGCCTCAGCTTCCACCATTGCCCCTCGTGCTGTCATTGGGCATCACTCAGCAGAGCCTGGCTCCAGCCTCTGGGCACTCACCCTGCACATCTTCATAAACATTAATGAGGTTAATGAGAAGTTAAAGCATTCCCTGGGGTCAAGTTCAGCTCTTTTTAGTAGCCTCAGAGTGCATTTGGAACAGCTCAAATGACAAATATGTGCTAAGATCCATAGACAAGAACATGAGAAGGATGTAGGCACAACTGTACCATTGGGTTCACCTCACAGACATTTATCACAGAACCAGAGAATCAAGCAGGTTGGAAGAGACCTCCAAGATCATCCAGTCCAACCTAGCACCCAGCCCTGGCCAATCAACCAGACCATGGCACTAAGTGCCCCAGCCAGGCTTTGCTTCAACACCTCCGTCACGGCAACTCCACCACCTCCCTGGGCAGCCCATTCCAATGCCAATCACTCCCTCTGCCAACAACTTCCTCCTAACATCCAGCCTGAGCCTGCCCTGGCACAACTTGAGACTGTGTCCCTTGTTCAACAGAAGAGCCCAATCCCACCTGGCTACAATCTCCCTTCAGGTAGCTGTATCACAGAGTTTAACACAAAAGTGTCCTAGAGAGTAGTTTAAAATCCTGCTTCTCTTAGCACATCTCTTTTCTGGATGAGTAAGAGAAAGAAAGATACTGCCCAGGAAAACAAAAGTGCAAAAACTTTCTGCCCTGTGAAATCAAGACGTAGTTGGCAACTCTGGAAATGTCCTTCTGTATGTTGTGCAAATTAAGCACAAAATACTGTTTGTCTTACTCCCCCAAATGCCCTTTCTCTCACGGGCACTGTCTCATGCTATGACAGTCATAAGGTTTGTTCTGTCACTGCTAACTTGAGATGATACTTGGAATTTCCTTTCTGTGGGCAGTGTGCAGAGGTTTCACTTTGTTTTCTTCCAGTAGAGAGTGAAAACCTGGAAATTCTTCAGCAGAATTCCTTCATTTCCCTAAGATTTAACCTCAGAAGAGTCAAGAAGCTTCTTTAGCATTTTAAACAAGACAGAGGAAAATATGAGACGCTTGCAACTAAGTCAAATCGATTCAAACTGGGACAACCAAACATAGAATCATAAACTCATAGGATGGTTTAGGTTGGAAGGGAGCTCAAAGCTCAGCCAGTTCCAACCCCCTGCCATAGGCAGGGACACCTCTCACTAGAACAGGTTGCTCAAGGCTTCATGCAACCTGGACCTCAACACCTCCAAGGAGGGAGCAGCTACAACCTCCCTGAGCAACCTGTGCCAGTGTCTCACCACCCTCACTGGAAAGAACCCTTTCGTAACATCTAGCTTAAATCTTCCCTCTGCCAGTTCAAACCCATCCCTCCTCCTCCTGTCATTACAAGACCTTGTCAATAGTCCCTCCCCAGCCCTCCTGTATCCCCCTTCAGATACTGGAAGGCCACTGCAAGGTCTTCTCCAGGCTGCAAAGCCCAAACTCTCTCAGCCTGTCCTCATAGCAGAGCTGCTGCAGCCCTCTAAGCATCTTCATGGCCTCCTCTGGACAGTTCATCACTGAAATTAAAACCAAATGGGTGATCATTCTTGAGAAAGACAGGGCCAGTGCCACTCCTCCAAGAGTTTTCAGCTCACTCCAGCCAAATTTCCTTCCAGAGGGAAAATAATTTTGTCATAAGTATTCTGGTCAGCTCCAGCAGGGCTCAAAGCAAAGCGGCAAGGGATGGATGCAGGCTGGGGTGGAGTGTTTGCATCTCACCCTCTGTGCACTAATCCAGCTTAGTTCTCCCAACTACATAAGAGCAGGCTGGGCTGTGCCTCGGTCTGTGGTTGCTCATTTTCCTCACCTTTTCATGCATTTTAATTGAGTGGCAGCTGAGCTGATCATTCCAGCAAGGCACAGGCAGCAAGTGGCTTGCCTGGAACTAGGCAGATCTTTCTATTAACTCCAGCTAAGTGGTTTCCAATCAACCTAGCAGAAGAGCCCCATGAGCTAATTGTTGCTAGAAATAAAGAGTGGATGCCAGGAGGATGGAGACATCCTTTATACAGTGAGTCATGTGGACAAGACAAGGGGGAATGGGGAGAAGTTACTGCTGGGGAAATTCTCATTGCACTGCAGAAGGAAATGGTTCCCCACTAGAATAGTTGGACACTGAGACCATCTCCCAAGGGAAGCAGTGGAGTCCCCCAGGTTGGACAGTTTGAAGACTCAGTCTGACAGGGTGCTGGGCCAGCTCATTTCAACTACACTAGCACCTACATCCTTGGGGTCCCTTCCCTTGTGTGAAATTTCCTTTAGCACTGGCAGCCTGAGCTTCCTTTCAGTGGGAGCTGAGGCTCCCTAGCTTGGAGAAGAGGAGACTGAGAGGTGACCTCATTAACCAGCAGCTTGTCAGGGAGAAGCAGATGATCTCCTGTGAGTTTTGGTGTCATAGAATCATAGAATCAACCAGGTTGGAAGAGACCTCCAAGATCATCCAGTCCAACCTAGCACCCACCCCTGGCCAATCAACCAGACCATGGCACTCAGTGCCTCATTCAGGCTTGTCTTGAACACGTCCAGGGATGGCAACTCCACCACCTCCCTGGGCAGCCCATTCCAATGCCAATCACTCTGGCAACAACTTCCTCCTAACATCCAGCCTAGACCTCCCCTGGCACAACTTGAGACTGTGTCCCCTTGCTCTGTTGCTGGTTGCCTAGGAGAAGAGATCAACCTCACCTGGCTACAACCTCCCTTCAGGTAGTTGTAGACAGCAATGAGGTCTGCCTCCTCTTCTGCAGGCTGCACACCCCCAGCTCCTTCAGCCTTGAAGCAGAGTCACCCCAGCACAGTGCCCTCAGCTTCCATACTTGCTGCATAGCTGTCCCCTGGCACTTCAGCAGGAGGTGATGATGCGCTCTGGGTGCCAGTGATTGTGCAAGCAGTGGTGGTGATTTCCAGGAGCAAGACAACTTCCCTGCCATGAGAATGGCCTCTAGAACGAGAACTGCCTACCCTGCCTCTGTTAGCTGGCTGCTATGAGCAGTCAGCTCAGTCCAAAGCTATGAAAGTGGAAAGGGATGGGATGCTCAGTGCTTACAAGAAGTCCTCTCTGCACTGCTGTGGTGAGACATGCAGCAGAGCAGAGGTGCTGCAGCTTCCTGGCTCATGCCTGTGGCAGCAGTATCTGTGAAAGGCATGGAGGAAAATCATAGAATCAGAGAATGGTTTAGGTTGGAAGGGACCTCAAGGATCATCCAGCTCCAACCCCCTGCCATAGGCAGGGACACCTCCCACTAGAGCAGGTTGCTCAAGGCCTCATCCAGCCTGGCCTTAAACACCTCCAGGGAGGAAGCATCCACAACCTCCCTGGGCAACCTGTGCCAGTGTCTTACCACCCTCACTGTAAAGAACTTCCTCCTAACATCCAGTCTAAATCTCCCCTCTGCCAGTTCAAACCCATTCCCCCTCATCCTGACATTCCCAGACCTTGTCAATAGTCCCTCCCCAGCCTTCCTGTAGGCTCCCTTCAGATACTGCAAAGCCACTCTAAGGTCTCCTCGAAGCCTTCTCTTCTCCAGGCTGCAGAGCCCCAACTCTCTCAGCCTGTCCTCATAGCAGAGCTGCTGCAGCCCTCTGATCATCTTCGTGGCTCTCCTCTGGACTCACTCCAGCAGTTCCATGTCCTTCTTGTGCTGGGGGCTCCAGAACTGCACACAGTACTCCAGGTGGGGTCTGAGGAGAGCAGAGTAAAGGGGGAGAATCACCTCCCTTGCCCTGCTGCCCACACTGCTCTTGCTGCATGCATGGTGCCACAAAATCACAGGGTGATAGGGTTTGGAAGGGACCTCTGGAGATCATCAAGAACAAAGCAGGTGTTGATATGAGAGAAGCCTTTCCACCTTGATTTACTAGGGCTTTGGAGCAAAGGTCTGTGGTTTCCATCAGAGACAACAATCACTCATTCCCTGTACTGACACCGTTAGGCCCCAAATTCCCTTGCATTACTTATTCTAAGAACCAGTTGTAGATAATCCACCACAGGAGCTTTTGCTCTTGAATCTCTAAGACTTCAGGTAGCTCCTGCAAAACTGTGAATGTTCAGTAAAGAAACATGGCTGTTTGAGTCTGAGATTAAGGACTGAAAGATAGAGGAGGAACATTGAGTGACTGGAAAAGAAACATTACTGGAATGCCTCAGAGGACGAGGGATAAGGGAGGAGGAACAGGGAAGGGATTAAGTTGGGAAGACAAGGGAAATGATGCAAAATAATGGTGGAAAATTCAATGGGAAAACAAAGAGTCTGCTAGCCCAGGCAGGGGGGGAAGGCAGGAGTAGCTTTGTGATTCCTCTCCTCCCATGTAGTGGGGAAGGCTGCTTTGTAAAGACTTGGTAGAACAGGATGAAGGAAGCACAAAGATATCTTTCACCAAGGATCTGCTGAAAAAGGACACACAGAGACGTTATTCTTTCTGCCAAAGTTTCTTTGCTGAAAGTTTTTGGAGTGACTGTGATGATCCTCCTGTGGTTTTCAACAGCTTCATTACCCCAAGATCATTGCTTTTATTAGCAAATGAGATCATAGAATGGTTTAGGTTGGAAGGGATCTCAAAGCTCAGCCAGTATCAACGCCCTGCCATAAGCAGGGACACTTCCTGCTAGACCAGGTTGCTCAAGGCCTCATCCAACCTGGCTTGGAACACCTCCAGGGAGTTTGTGGATGACAGAATCACAGAATGTGATCTGGGCAACCTGTGCCAGTGTCNGGGGTCAAACAGCTCCATGTCCTCTTGTATTGGAGGCTCCAGAACTGCACACAGGACTCCAGGTGGGGTCTGAGGAGAGCAGAGCCAAGGGGCAGAATCCCCTCCCTTGCCCTGCTGCCCACACTGCTCTTGCTGCAGCCCAGCACAGGGTTGCTGTCTGGGCTGCACTCACACTGCAGGCTCCTGTTGAGCTTTTCATCACCCCAGACCCCCAGATCCTTTTCCTTAAGGCTGCTCTCAGCCATTCACAACCACAGCCTGGATTTGTGGTGATTTCCCCACTCAGTATACTTCACAATTTCAGATCACAAGTAAAGCTCCTGGCAGTGATGTGGCAGCCTGCATGGCATTGCTGCAAGAGTTTTATGACATGTTACAGGCAGAGGTCAAAGCTTTCCACAATAATTCACCTTCCAGCAACTAATGAAGAGACTTTAATCAATAATAATTACAAATTGATGGGCATTAGTCCTCCAGCTACAGCCATGCAACTTGTATGTGATGAAGAGACTAGAACACAGGGCAAGATTGTTGTGCAGGGTTGGGAGAAGCCCTGTCAGTTTGGCTGGATCCACCTATGAAAGCAGAAGGGAGGGAGAGAGGCTATAGTTTGTGTCCATTCTCTCATTCAAACTCATATTGTGTCACACCAAAAATCCTGTCCAAGTACTTCAAATTGCTCAGATTCTCCAGGTACTTCTGCAAGTCCTGGCCCCCATTCTTCAGCTTGGAAGTAGTGAGATGTAAGGACAGAAAGAGCTAAAGAAAAGAGGCAATCCCAAGCAACCAGCAACAGAACAAGGGGACACAGTCACAAGTTGATCTTGGGGAGGTATAGGCTGGATGTTAGGAGGAAATGCTTCACTTTTAGTCTAGTAGAAGTGAAGTTTACTCTAGTTCTAGTCTAGTCTAGCCTGGTATAGGAACACTTCCTACTAGACCAAATTGCTCAAGCCCTCATCCAACTTGGCTTTGGACACTGCCAGGGTTGTAGCCACCACAACTTCTCTGGGGAACTTGTTTCAATGCCTCACTTCAGCCTGGATAAGAGAAGGCTCAGGGGTGACCTCATTGCTGTCTACAACTACCTGAAGGGAGGTTGTACTCTGGTGGGGTTGGTCTCTTCTCCCAGGCAACCAGCAACAGAAGAAGGAGACACAGCCTCAAGTTGTGCCAGGGGAGGTCTAGGCTGAATGTTTGGAGGAAGTTGTTGCCAGAGAGAGTGATTGGCATTGGAATGGGCTGCCCAGGGAGGTGGTGGGGTCACCACCCCTGGAGGTGTTCAAAAGATGAGTAGATGCAGCACTTCAAGATGTGGTTTAGTGGCCATGGTGGTGTTGGGTTGACAGTTGGACTTGACACCTTATTCTAGGATTCTATACCCACACTCTCTGGCACACCTGCTGTAAGCCTACTTTCTCTACACTTATTAACTACAATTCAAACATTCTTGCTCTTGTCAGTGGCAATGCCTTAATTTATAGGGTTCAAACCCCACCAGAATAGCCACTAGAACCTTTCAGAGGCTGGACATTTTGGGCAGCATTATGTCAAGACATTTACCAATGGCTTTAGATGAAAAACTTCAAAACAGGCTGATGAGCACAGAACTAAGTCTAATCTTGCGATAAGGCACAGATTGTGCCGTTTAGTTTGGTACCTCTTTCTTGGCATTTTCCCCATGTTATACCTAACCCACCAACTGTTCTCCTTTTGTGCTGCCATCCCAGAGAGTTCCAACTCCAAAGTAACAGGCTGTTAGTGAGCTTTGCTTTATCAAATCCCTTGTCAAAAAAAGCTGGCACTTCCACTGCTTGATTTCTGTCTAGGTTAACCTGTAACTTCTTCTCTTCCCTTCCCTTCCCTTCCCTTCCCTTCCCTTCCCTTCCCTTCCCTTCCCTTCCCTTCCCTTCCCTTCTCCTTTCTTTTTTTCTTTTTTCTTTTTTCTTTTCTTGCAACCTTAGCTCAGAGTTCAATTCCACAATAGTCATGAGCTCTCATCAGAGCCAATCTGCCTTATCAGGTAACCAAAAAGTCAAAGTTGTGATTGTGGCAGAGTCACATCCTGTATCGAGCGATAGGGCTCCTTCTAAGAACCACCGCTGTACTCCAGTGACCCTGTTATTATTTCACCCACAGGAAATCTCAGCTCCAGTGCTCACTGCAAATCATTTTGACTCTTTCCCACAGGTCACTGACTCACTGGGTTTGCCCAATCAGCAGGACTGGGAGGTGATGGCTGTTGCATCATTCTGCCAGGCTCATGGCCACACTGCAGCACACGATGTCTCTATCTCCTCATGCATATGCCCACACTCACACATTCCTGAGCATCCAGCGGATGGTGTGGTCCCAGCCCTTGCTTCTGGCCTGCAGTGTGGTTATGGACTGAGAGCAGTGGTGGTGCCTGTAGCAGAGGGCTCCTCATCCCACAGGTGAGATTCTGCTAAGGCATCCCAGGGGAAGACATCACAGAATCCCAGAATTATTGAGGCTGGAGTAGACCTCAGAGGTCATCAATTCCAGCCTATGACCTAACACCACTGCATCGACCAGACCATGGCACTAAGTGCCACATCCAACTGCTCCTTAAACACCTCCAGGGCCGGTGACTCCACCACGTCCCTGGGCAGCCCTTTCCAAAAGAGGGATACAGACATGCTGACAAGTGTCAGAAATTGTCTCATTAGCTTCCTTGCTGCTTGAGAAAGGCTCAGTTATGAGCAGCAAACTCCTGACCTTAGAAAGGAGCCAGAAAGGTTAGCCTTACAGAGACTTCTAACTGATGTGTTCATCCAAGGCTGGGCTGTTCCAACAAGTCTCCCTCCCCACCCACTCAAGATGTAATTCAAGCCATGAAGCTGACAAAGAAATTATGCCTTTCAGTGAATTGCCTCATTAACCACACCCTAGCAGTCTTCCCTTGTGCTGAAGCAACTCCTCTCAATGTTCTTCCACCATGCCAAATAGGTAGTCTTCAGAGGTGCAACTTCATCCTAATTGCACCACTGCTTTTACCAAAACCTGCACAGTATCAGGGACTGCTTTAAGCCATACAGAATCACAGTCATGGAATTGTTTTGGTTGGAAAAGACCTTTAAGTTCATTGACTCCAACCATTCTCTAATTCCACCAAGTCTGGTGCTAACCTATGGCACTCAGCACCGCATCTTTGCCTCTTCTAAACACCTCCAGGGACGAGGATTCAACCACCTCCCTGGGGAGCCTGTTCCAGTCTTGGTGAACCCTTTGAGTGTAGAAGTGTCTTCTAATGCCCAACATAAACCTCCCCTGGTGCAACTTGAGGCCATTTCCTCTCATTGTATCAGTTGTTACTAGGGAGAAGAGAACAATATCCATCTCTCTCCAACCTCCTTTCAGAGAGTTGTAGGCAGCCAGAAGTTCTTGCCTCAGCCTTCTTTTCTCCAAGCTGAACATCCTCAGTTCCTTCAGCTGCTCCTCACAAGACTTGTGCTCTAGACACCTCAGCAGCTTACTGTCTCTTTCCCTCCCATCTCAGCCCCCTAAACCTTGATCCTAGTGGTTAACCAATTAACAACCTCCACCAGGTCCTTCCGCACAGACTGACCATGAGCTTTGGCCACTGTGTCCTCCACAGGTCCTTCCTTCCCAGGCTGCTCCCTTGTCCTTCTGCCAAACCTACCCACAAAGCCAAATCTGTTCATACTTCAGCCTTGTCTCCTAACAATGCTACAGTCTCCATCATTCAGTGCTTTGCTGCAAGGGATAAAAAGCCAAAGTGTAAGCAATTGGTAGCTCTTTTGCCTTCTTTCCTCCTGAGCATTGGATCTATTCACTGCTCTCTCTAATCTCTTGCACTAACCCCAGATAACATTTCCAGGCAACAAAGTAAGCTTTGCTGATTGTTTTTTCTGTCTGGGAGAGATGGAGGGTGGCTTTCAGCCCCTTCTGGGCAGTTTCTTTGTCCAGTAGGGAAGTTTGGATTTCTGCATTATTTCTAAATTGTATATAGTTGTAAATCTGTGTAAATGTTGTGTGTGCATAGAGCTCTGTCTTACCTCCAAGCCATCTGAGCTCTCTACAACTACCTGAAGGGAGGTTGCAGCCTGGTGGGTGTTGGGCTCTTCTGCCAGGCAACCAGCAACAGAACAAGGGGACACAGTCTCAAGTTGTGGCAGGGGAGGTCTAGGCTGGATGTTAGGAGGAAGTTGTTGTCAGAGAGAGTGATTGGCATTGGAATGGGCTGCCCAGGGAGGTGGTGGAGTCGCCGTGCCTGGAGGTGTTGAAGTAAAGCCTGGATGGGGCACTTAGTGCCATGGTCTGGTTGGCCAGGGCTGAGTGCTAGGTTGGGCTGGCTGAGCTGGGAGCTCTCTTCCAACCTGGTTGCTTCTGTGATTCTACCATTCTGTGAGCTGGTCTGGTAAATCTTAATAGCTGGGGGGCAAGTTTCTCAATCCACTCCAAGCACTCTGCTCTTGTGACAGGAACCTCACTGACAGTTCACATCAGCATCAGGCTCATATGGCCCCAGGAGCAGTCAGGCAGCTCCCCTGAATGGTCCCTTCTCGCTATTACCCACTGTAGTAGTCTGCAGCTAGGTCTGGAGCAGACAGTTGTTTCCTCCCTGCTCAGTACTTGGGTAATCAACACTTTGCAAGTACCATGAGGCTGTGGCTGTCCCAGGTTGTCCCAGGTTAACAGCTAACCAGGGCAAGCTGCAGGCATCCTCTCACAGCTTGTTCTACTCTTCTGGTCACTCATGGAGAGAACTAATTCTCAGTTCTCCAAGCAATTCTGATTCTCAAACCAAAACCTTAAATGAAATGATGAATCTCAAAGTCAAAAACTCAAAGCAAGCAGAGGACATGCTTGCAAGCTCATGACTGTTCAAATGGACTTCCCTCTGCACAAACATGGCTACTGGAATGGCTACTGGAATGGGCTGCCCAGGGAGGTGGTGGAGTCGCCGTCCCTGGAGCTGTTCAAGGCAGGATTGGACGTGGCACTTGGTGCCATGGTCTAGCCTTGAGCTCTGTGGCAACAGGTTGGACTTGATGATCTGTGAGGTCTCTTCCAACCTTGGTGATACTGTGAAACATCACCTCAAAAAAACAGGAGGAATCTCCCTGCTTTCCTCCACTCTTAATGGTGCACCTCAGGAATGCAGCATTTTTCCCCTGGGTGGAAGCTACAGTTTTGTTCAACTTGTTTGGGGGTGAGGGAAAGAATCATCTCAAGAAAAACAGACCTAAACTGTCCAAGAAAAGCAGATCTCAGGAACTTTTCATGTGCTGTAACTGCATTTCACAGGTGTTGAGGGGCTCAGTGAGTTAATACTGGCAGAGCACTCAAGAATCCTTCCCAGACAGAAGCCACATGCTGCACACAGCTAACCTGATTCCTCTGCAAGTCTCCAGAACTTGGATGATTTGGCTTTTCAGGTCAGATCTGCACAGATGTTTATATCATGAATCTGCTCACTAAATACACCAAAGCTTGAGTCAGTGCCCCCTTGCTCGCACTTATGTCACTCTTCTCTCGAAGCCATGACAACGTATTTTGTGCAACAGGAAAACAATATCCTCTCTCCCTTTGTAATTTCCTTTCCCCTGTCCCACTTCACCTAGCATGAGGTTGTGGTTTTCTTTGCTCACCACTAAGCAGCACTTGACCACTGACAGCCAAGGCTTGTGAGACCTTACAGACCCTTACAAGTGTCTGTGACTTTGATTTGCATGTCTGGTGCTCTGGGCAGCACAATTCCAATGAATCACCATGAACATCAGCACACATTCACCCCACAGAGCAGCTTGAGAGGGTGCTAGGCCACCTCATTTGAACTATATTCTTATCCTGAAAGGTTGGACTAGGTGATCCTTAAGGTCCCTTCCAACCTGCTATTTGATGAGTCTATGAATTTCTGGGGACAAAAAAACAAACTCTGCCCTTTCGGGATAGATGGAAACAACCTTAAAGCTGGCTGACAACTGGTCTGAAACCATACATACAGAGGCACCCTCCCTGGAGGTGTTCAAGGCCAGGTTGGATAAAGCCTTCAGCAACCAAGTCTAGTTGAGAGTCCCTGCTCATGACAGGGAGGTTACAGCAGGTGATCCCATCACAGGCTCTTTTCACTTGCTCCCTGTGATAGGACAAGGAGCAATAGGTGTAAATTGCAGCAAAAGAGGTTCCAGCTCAGCACAAGGGAGAACTTCTTTACTGTAAGGGTCCCAGAGCCCTGGCACAGGCTGCCCAGGGAAGTTGTGGAGTCTCCTTCCCTGGAGACTTTCAAGTCTGGATGTGTTCCTCTGTGATCTGTGTTAGATTGTGTGGTCCTGCTCTGGCAGGGGGGTTGGACTCAATGATCTCTTTGGGTCCCTTCCAACCCTTAAAATCCTATGATCCTATGATCTCTAAGGTCTCTTCCAACCTTAGCCATTCTGGTTGCACCAGGGGAGGTGTAGGCTGGATACAAAGCACTATGTCTTCCCAAAATGATTGCCAAGTCCTGGAATAGGCTGCCCAGAGCAGTGATGGAGTCCCCATCCCTGGAGGGGTTTCAAAGTTGTGTAGGTGTGGTCTTAAGGGACATGGTTTAGTGGTGAGCTGGCAGTGGATGTTAATGGTTGGCCCTGACAATGTTAAAGGTCTCTTACAGACAAAATGATTCTGCATAGACTAAACTCAAGAGTAGTGTTGCAAAAGAGAAATATATTCCTCCATGCATCCAAATACAGATCTACAAAAGGCTGCCCCTGAGAGATCACTGTGCCCACAGCAAGAGCTGAACATCCTCAATTCAAGAGAGATGTTGAGGTGCTGGAAGGTGTCCAGAGAAGGGCAGCAAGGCTGGGGAGGGGTCTGGAGCACAGCCCTGTGAGGAGGGGCTGAGGGAGCTGGGGGTGTGCAGCCTGCAGAAGAGGAGGCTCAGGGCAGAGCTCATTGCTGTCTACAACTACCTGAAGGGAGGCTGTAGCCAGGTGGGGTTGGGCTCTTCTCCCAGGCAACCAGCAACAGAACAAGGGGACACAGTCTCAAGCTGTGGCAGGGGAGGTCTAGGCTGGATGTTAGGAGGAAGTTGTTGTCAGAGAGAGTGATTGGCATTGGAATGGGCTGCCCAGGGAGGTGGTGGAGTCGCCGTGCCTGGAGGTGTTGAAGCCAAGCCTGGCTGGGGCACTTAGTGCCATGGTCTGGTTGATTGGCCAGGGCTGAGTGCTAGGTTGGGCTGGCTGAGCTTGGAGCTCTCTTCCATCCTGGTTGATTCTATGATTCTATAAATCACCTGCACATCTGGCTGCACTCTCTGTGCCTATCAACCACTCTTCAGCAAGAAGGAGAGAGAAAAAGCCCAACAATCTGCTGCTCTTATCCTCACAAAGCACTATTTGCACTCCACTACCATGACAGCTTTGCTTTCACTAACATATCAGGGTATTTTTTACAGGAGGAGAATCAATAGACAATAAGCAATTATCCCACTGCAAGGGAAACTGCACCAGCTCAAGCCTGGCTGATAGCTGTGCCTGCTTCTTTTCTTTTCAGGGTCTGGATAACAAGCTGCAGTTGCTTCTCTGTACTTCACAGTCAACAACAAAGTACCTGTGGAGGGTTTGTAATCTCCGTGTCGATAGAAGCAAAATCCCTTTGTACTAATGAAAAGAGCAGAAGTTCATCCAGTCTCACACAGGGCCTCTTACAGAGGGGGGCTGAAAGAGAATCATAGAATCATGGAGTTGTCAGGGTTGGAAGGGACCCCAAGGATCATCTAGCTCAAATCCCCCCTGCCACTGGCAGGGACACCTCACACTAGACCAGGTCACTCAAAGCTCCACCCAGTCTGACCTTAAAAACTTCCAGGGATGAGGCTTCCACCACCTCCCTGGGCAACCTGTGCCAGTGTCTCACCACCCTCATGGTGAAGAACTTCTTTCTAACACCCAATCTGACCCTACTAGTTTTGCTCCAGTCCCCCAGTCCTATCATTACCTGACACCCTCGAAAGTCCCTCAGCAGCTTTCTTGTAGTCCCCTTCAGACACTGGAAGGCCACAATAAGGTCTCCTTGCAGCCTTCTTTCCAAACTGAACAGCCCCAAGTCTCTCAGTCTGTCTCTATAGCAGAGGTTCTCCAGCCCTCTGATAATCCTCATGGTCCTTCTCTGGACAGACTCCAGCACATCCAGATTCTTCCTGCACCAGGGGCTCCAGCACTGGGCACACTGCTCCAGATGGGGTCTCATCAGAGTGGTGCAGAGGGGCAGAATCCTCTCCCTCACTCTGCTGCCCACACTTCTCTTAATGCAGCCCAGGCTCTGGTTGCTCTCTGGCTACAAGTGCACACTGCTGGCTCATGATGAGCTTCTCACCCACCAGCACCTCTAAGTCCCTTTCCTCAGGGCTGATCTCAAGCAGTCACTGCCCAGCCTATATCGGTGCCTGGGATTGCTCTGACCCAGGTGCAGGACCTTGCACTTGGTCTTGTTGAATCTCATGAGGTTGGCTTGGGCAAACCTCTTCAGCCTGTCAAGGTCCCTCTGGATGGATCCCTTCCCTCCAGCCTGTCAGCCACACCACACAGCTTGGTGTCATCAGGTGTTAAGATCAGCCTTAAAAAAAAACCAAAAGTGAAAAGATCTTTTCCAAGCCCTGTACAACTTCCTGCCTCTGCCTGCCTGCCTTGGCTCTGCAATGTGCATGGGTACAAATGTCTGAGGGGTGGGCACCAGTGGCTGAGGCCAAGCTCTTTTTGCTGGTCAGAGGCAGTAAGACAAGGAGCAACAACTACAAACTGAAACAGAGGTGGTTTCACCTCCACAAGAGGAAAAACTTTAGAGTGAGGGTGACAGAGCCCTGGAGCAGGCTGCCCAGAGAGGCTGTGGAGTCTCCTTCTCCGGAGAGGTTCGAAACCCTCCTGGATGCACTTCTGTGCCAACTACCCTAGGGGATCCTGTTTGGCAGCGAGGTTGGACTGGATGATCTCTGGAGGTCTCTTTCAACCTCTAAGGTTCTGTGATTTGCTTCATGGATGAGGCAATACAGAACTGGCCTAGAACATTCTGGCAACCCTGGCATTACTCATGCGACATGATGTTCATGAGAACGTCGGTTTGAAGGTCAGCTCCCAAAGCACATCACATTCCTGCAGGACCTTTAGCAAACTCATCCTCTGGCCTCTGCTGAAGTGCACTTATTTCTTAATCCCTAATTTCATCCAAGGCAGGTTTTGTGTGGGCAAGCAGGTTCCTCAGAATCGCGGCCAACAGAAAGGGTGTGTTGGAGGGAGGAGAAAAGCGATACAAGTGGGGAGGCTCCTGTGCCAAATGTACAAGACGGCTGCCAGCAACCCACTTGGGGATACTCTTCCACAACCCACCTGGGGAAACCATGGAGCTATTACTCAAATGACCAGGTTTCTGGAAAGGCCAAATAAGTAGGTTCAAAGGCTCCAATCAGGAAATGTGTAATTCGTACGGATCAAGAGAAGGAAGTGTGGCCTCTTTCATGTGGGCACCCGTCCTCTGCTGCTCACAAAGGTGTAGCCACACCACTCTGCAGCTACAGCTGCCAGACCTGGCACAGGGACTTCCTCTATTCCCTCTGTTGGAGCCATGACAAGTCACCAGCATCGGTGAACCACACTGAAGTAATTTCCAGGAGTGTCCCAGCCTGCTGTCTGCTGCCTGCAGCTGGAGATCTACCACAAGGGCATTTCCACAGGCACGTCCCAGATCACCACAGCCCTGGTGCAGATGTAGATGTAGAGGGCAAATATGCACAAGGCTTCCCCAAAACATTCCCTGTAATGAGAGGCCCAAGGACTTCCTGAGACACAGAGTCTTTGGGGCCCACAGAGAACTCCCCCTGTATAAACCTATCTCATAGGTGCCAATTTTCAGCATCCTCACTATCCTACAGAAAGGATAGAGCTAAAGGGGGGGAGTGCTGGGGAGTTTTGGACCTTGCTCTTGCCGACTTTGATGTTCAGTAAATGCTAGGACTCATCCTACCATTTATTTAATTGAATTGGTTTGGGTAATGGTGGCCATAAAGACCTGGCACTGAAAGCTGATCATAAAAATCTCTGTGCAGGTTCCCATGGTGTTCCCAGAAGCCAGTGTTGAGCCAAGGTGTAGACATTCCCACCAGCAGCAGCATTTGTCAAACTCTGCTCTACTGAAGATTGAGCATTCTGCCCAAACCCAGAGAGAGCAGGACCTCACTGGGGCTTGTTCTTGAGCAGTTATCACTCACATTCTCTCCATGCCAAGTGTTTTCTTTGTACCGTGGTGCTTGCCAGCAACTTCCATATGGTGACAGGCCACAGGTCAACACTTCAGACAACAGGCAGAAAAGGACTTGGGGGTGCTGGCAGGGAGTAGGTGAACATGAGCCAGCAGTGTGCACAGGTGGGCAAGAGAGCCAATGGCATCCTGGGCTGGCTCAGGAGCAGTGTGGGCATCAGGACAAGGGAGGTTCTTCTGCCCCTGTGCTCAGCACTGCTCAGGACACACCTTGAGTGCTGTGTCCAGTTCTGGGCTCCTCAATTCAAGAGAGATGCTGAGGTGCTGGAAGGTGTCCAGAGAAGGGCAGCAAGGCTGGGGAGAGACTTGGAGCACAGCCCTGTGAGGAGAGGCTGAGGGAGCTGGGGGTGTGCAGCCTGCAGAAGAGGAGGCTCAGGGCAGAGCTCATTGCTGTCTGCAGCTACCTGAAGGGAGGCTGTAGCCAGGTGGGGTTGGGCTCTGCTGCCAGAGATGCAGCAACAGAACAAGGGGTCACAGCCTCAAGTTGTGCCAGGGGAGATTCAGGCTGGATGTTAGGAGTTGTTGTCAGAGAGAGTGATTGGCATCGGAATGGGCTGCCTGGGGAGGTGGTGGAGTTGCTATCCCTGGAGGTGTTCAAGACAAGCCTGAATGAGGCACTCAGTGCCATGGTCTGGTTGACTGGCCAGGGCTGGGTGTTAGGTTGGGCTGGCTGAGCTTGGAGGTCTCTTCCAACTTGGTTGATTCTGATTCTATGATACCAAAACTCACAGGAGAGCATCTGCCTCTCCTTGGCAAGCTGCTGGTTTCGCACAGCCAAAGCTCCTTCCAAACTCCTGGCACAGATACACAGCAGGTGGCTTTTGCTTTTTCCCTTATCTCCTCTCTGCTGAACCCTGGTGAGCCAAAGCAACCTTCCAGCCAAGTTCCCAGAACATCTTCACTGTGGCTCCAAGGTCTGCTTAAACCAAGTCCTGCTTGCAAGATCTGTGCTAAGGAGTCAGGGCCCAACTGCATGTCTAATGTAGGAATCTAATTGTATCTCTTGCTCTCTCACATATCCTAGGACAGTGGGATCTGGCTGCCTGGGGAAGGAGAGCTCTGACATGAGTGTGAGCAGAGCTGCTGTTCTGTGTTTGTTCATTTGCCTGGTGAGAAATGGTCTGTAAAGATTCTGTCAAAGCAAGCCATGAAGATGTTACAGAGTGGCACAAAGGGCAAAACATTTAATAACAGCAGTGTGCAGAGGGTGTGCAAATAAGGAGTAAGCACACCCCACGGTTCCCATTGCAAGAGAAACCCAAAAGCTGGGTCACATCAGCACTGGGACACTGTCAGCACAGGCAGGGACATAAAGTACTGTCAGATGCAAAAGCTGAAGTTTGCTATCCTACCACATGCACACAGGGACAGAGAGCCTGAGGCCAATCTGACTGACCCCTTTCCTGTCTATGGCCTTGGCCACGGCCTGGTGCCAGAGATGATGTCAGGGGTGAGCACACTAACCTGAGCAATGTGACATCATACCCCAAGTATAGCAAGGCTTCTCTTCCATCACAAATAATGATCCTGCTCCTCAGTGCACAGGGATTAAGAGCCTGAGTTCAATGTTCTCTGCACTTACTCAGAGGATTCTGTTTTTTTCAGAGCTATTTATTCCTTCTCTGACTCCAGAGCCAGCTCTGTTTGCTGAACCACTGCACCAGCTCTGATGTCAGAACCTTGTCCTTCCTCACTTGGTTTTTCAGCACTGATAAGAGGCTGCAGCTAAATCAGAAATACAGTGGGAAAAGCTTGGATCTGACATGAAGCTTCCATCATAAAGTTCCCTGAAGCACATCTTGAAAGGACCTCCCAAAATTCCTGCTTCGTTGTGCAAACAATCATTTCTCCTTTGTCTAAAACCAGCTGTGGTTTGCTTCCTGAATTTTCTTTCCTGTAAGAACATCCCTGCATGCTTTGGTGACAGTCCAGTGGAGCAGGGACAATAACAGCTGTGGAATTGGCACCGTGCTTCTGCTCAGCTCTGGCTCCCTTTGCCTGGCTGGCATGAAGCCGCATCACTTGGCACACCAGCAGCATCCTCTTGCAGCCCTTCAGCCATGCCTGAGACCAGGTGGGCAGACCTGGGGCTTGTCTCAGGAAGCAGAGGGCATCCCTACCAGGAAAGAAGACCAGAGAAAAATTCCCAGGGTTTTAAGGTGTGCACTTCATGTGTCACTGGCAGCCTAGAACCTGAAACCCTCTCTTCAAAGTGAAGCAGGAATCATTCAGAAGTATGGCTCAGCAGACTGAGCCTTCAGGGTTTGAGAGATTCTTAGGGCAGTACAGACTAAGACCTTAAGCTGAGACTATGTCACCATTGCCCTGCTCAGGGGAATCTGGAGTCTGGAGCAAGTAGGCTGCAAGATTCTCTGATCTTGACCAAAGCTTGAGGAGGGGAGATTTATACTGGAGATTAGGAAGAATTTCTTTACAGTGAGGGTGGTGAGACACTGGCACAGGTTGCCCAGGGAGGCTGTGGATGCCCCTTCCCTGAAGGTGTTCAAGGACAGGTTGGATGAGACCATGAGCAATATGGTCTGGTGGAAGGTGTCCTAGCTCATGGTAGGGGGGTCATAGAATCATAGAATCAATCAGGTTGGAAGAGACCTCCAAGATCATCCAGGCCAACCTAGCACCCAGCCCTGGCCAATCAACCAAACCACGGCACTAAGTGCCTCATCCAGGCTTTGCTTCAACACCTCCAGGCACAGGAACTCCACCACCTCCCTGGGCAGCCCATTCCAATGCCAATCACTCTCTCTGACAACAACTTCCTCCTAACATCCAGCCTAGACCTCCCCTGGCACAGCTTGAGGCTGTGTCCCCTTCTTCTGTTGCTGCTTGTCTGGCAGCAGAGCCCAACCCCACCTNCCTGGCTGCTCTCCAGCCACTCTGTCCCCAGCCTGTAGCACTGCTTGGTGTTGTTGTGGGATTGCAACTAGATGATCTTCAAGGTCCCTTCCAACCCAAACCACTCTATGAATCCATGAATATATGGACCCCATTCCCCATCATAGCCACTTTCTACGCTGTGTTATTCCCATAGAAGGCATTCTATGATTCTATGATTGAGCAAGGAAGCTGCTCCAGCACCAGGGAGGGACAAGCAGTACCTCTGTAAACACAGCTTGTGCTCAGCACAGGAGAAAACCTTCTACTCTCGACCTGAGCATTGTATTTCCTGCTGGTATTGTTTGCTCCCTAAACACCCTCATGAATCATAGAATCATAGAATGGTTTAGGTTGGAAGGGACCTCAAGGATCATCCAGCTCCAACCCCCTGCCACAGGCAGGGACACCTCCCACTAGAGCAGCTCGCCCAAGGCCTCATCCAGCCTGACCTTAAACACCTCCAGGGAGGAAGCATCCACAACCTCCCTGGGCAACCCATTCCACTGCCTTACCACCCTCACTGTAAAGAACTTCCTCCTAACATCCAGTCTAAATTTCCCCTCTTCCAGCTTGAACCCATTCCCCCTCGTCCTAACATTACTAGACCGTGTAAATAGTCCCTCCCCAGCTTTCCTGTAGGCTCAGGATTCAGGCTTTGCACCCATGCACAGGTAGGTTGTGGGAATCTCAGCTGCAGAACACTGGGGAAGTCCATCCTTACATGCTGTGCACTGGCTTACCTCACTGATCTCAACTTCTCTATACCAAGCATAGAATCATTAAGGTTGGAAAAAGTCATCAACCTGACACCACCATGCCTACCAAACCATGCCCTCAAGTGCCATGTCTAGGCAGTTTTTGAACACCTCCAGGGATGGTGACTCCACCACCTCCCTGGGCAGCCTGCTCCAGTGTTACACCACCCTCATAGTAAAGAACTTCCAATGTCCAAACTAAATCTAAACTGCTCCAGTTCAAAACTATCCCCCCCCTTGTCCTAGTGCTGCATGTCCTTGTAAACAGTCCCTCCACAGCTTTTTTGTAGGTCCCCTTCAGGTACTGCTCTAAGGTGTCCCTGCAGCCTTCTTTTCCCCAGGCTGAACAGCCCCAACTCTCAGCCTGCCTTCATAGGAGAGGTGCTTCTGCCCTCTGATCATTTTCATGGCCCTCTAGTGGAGCCTCTCCATCAGGTCTATGTCCTTCTTGGGGTGAGGGCCTCAAGATCTCACTACTCACTATGTTGCATCAGTGTTACTCTAGGAGACCTGGTACCCTTGCACTCCCCTCACACCATCCCACTTTGCCCCAGTGCACTCAATACAAGAAGCCTGGTGCAGCAAAAAACATCCTGTGTATTATTTGCCTTTCTCTCCTTGAGGGAGGTAAGTTACTTGGGTATCAGAAGAGACCAAAGCTCTGGTCTGTCTGTCTCTCACCTGGGGTCTTGCTGCTGGGAAAATTCTGGCAGCAGCAGTTGAAGGTGAAGCAGTTTAGCATGGTAAAAAATGTGGTGCCCAGCACAGCCACTTCAAATTCTAGCAGTTTCAGAGTGCCTTTATCTATGTCACATAGACCAGCACCAGGGTTTGGCACAGTGTACACAAGGGGATAGACCAAGACTTGTCTTGAAAGTATCTCCCTGGCATAGCACAGCTCCCATCTCACAGCCCCTGGCTTTCTCCACAGCTGTTGGCTGGAGCCGAGGCCATGGGAGTAGCATCCCCTGGGGCCATGACATTCCTCTGACACCTCGAGAGTACCACCCAGCTGCTTGTCTCACTTGGTGCCTGTGGGAGGGAGGGAATGGCTCACAGGGCATGTGCTGCACAGCAGAAGGATTTCAGCAGGAGAGAGGTGGGAGGTCACAGCAGGGACATGCTGCAGTCTCCCACTCGATCCCATCATGTCACCCCCTGGCAAAGTGCAGCTCAAGGAGCTGGTCCCCATCTTCTGTCTTGTGACAAATCCAGTTCAACTGAGTGACATTTCCACATAGTGACCAGCTCTGGCCTACTTCTGCTTATTGGTAGTCAGGAGTTGTGTAAGAGTAGTGACTGACCTGAAAAGCCCCTCCTGACACATATCTATACCTGACCACGCCTATGGCAATACCCTCCCACAGCCCTTTGCACAGAGGAGGACATGTTCCTCTCCCAAGGCTCTGCTGGTCATGCTATGAGCCCCCATCCCTCTGCCTTCCCTCCAGCCCTGCTGCTCTCAGCAGCCACAGCTAGCAACACTTGAGTGTATTGGATGTCCGTGGGCTGACCCTGCTGTAGTGGAAATTTCCACACCATGAGCACTTCATAGAATCATAAAATGACAGGGGCTGGAAGGGACCTTCAAAGCTCATCCAGTCCAAACCCCGCTGCCAGAGCAAGATCTCCTATACCAGACCACACAGGAATGAGTCCAGGTGGGTTTTGAATATCCCCAGAGAGGGAGACTCCACAGCTCCCCTGGGCAGCCTGTTCCAGTGTCCTGTCACAGAATGTCACAGAATCAACCAGGTTGGAAGAGACCTCTAAGATCATCCAGTCCAACCTATCACCAATGCTTAACACCAACTAAGGATCCTCACCCTCACAGTGAAAAAATTGCTCCTTGTGTTTAAGTGAAACTTCCTTCTCTCACCATTTCCCTTGCCTGGTCCAGGCCATGGGCTGCTTGGTGTAAGCAGGCATTGCCCATTGCTCCCCGTCCAGCCTCCATGCTCAGCTCCAGTGAGGCATGTGCTGGAGGATGCAGGACAGCCACAGCAAAGCTCAGCAGGGAACCACCACTAACTGTGCCAGCAACCAACAGCCACAACACGAAGGCAGCAGCAAGAGGGAAGGGTGAAATGTCAACTAGGAAGACACAAGCAGTGCTGAGAGAGCTCAGCACCAACTGCAGTCTGCCATGCTGCATCTCTATACACATGATGCCTCCCGTGGGAGACTTCAGATGACCTAGTAAAACACCGAGCAGGAAGATCAAGAGGAGCAAACATCATGTGCTGATTCCTCTCCTCCTAGCTGAAGGATGCTTTACCTTTTGTCTCTCTGAGGGGAATCTCACAGACTTCATCTGGAGTGGTGCAGATAGAACATTAACCATTCTGGTCATGGTGAACAAAAATCACTTGGAAAAACTCTGAGGAAAAAGTGTGAAATGGTCTTTGAATGCTCAATTGCTTTTTCTCCATACTCACTGCAAGCTTGAAAACTAAAACCACCACCATTTACCCCACATAGATAGGGAATGAATAAGGAAACAATATGCAAAGTGTAAGTATCTTCCATGTTAAAGACAGCAGCAGCTGTAACACCACCCTGGTGTCTATTACTTTATCCTCACTAGATACATGACTCAACTCACTTGTCCTCATACAAAATGTTCTTACAAACATCACACACAGGAATGCAGAGAGAACAAAAAGGAATGCAGAAAGAAGAGAAAGCTCAGCAGCACAGAGGTGGCATACCCCAGTGGCAAGCTGCTTCTTTGGATGCTTAATTCCTTTAAGCTTTTTCTTCTCTTTAAAAATAGCTCTGAGTGGCACTTTTAAAGCTCTGAGTCTCACCCTTAACTCCACACTAAAACATCTGCCTCTTTAAAGCTTGGTGGATTACAGAGGTGAGCTGCATGGGATGAGGCCCCACATGGCTGAGTCTCACCTGTAACTCCACACTAAAACATCTGCCTCTTTAAAGCTTGGTAGACCACAGAGGTGAGCTGCATGGGATGAGGCCCCACATGGCTGAGTCTCACTTGTATCTCCACACTAAAACATCTGCCTCTTTAAAGCTTGGTAGACCACAGCGGCGAGCTGCATGGGCTGCGGCCCCACATGGCTGAGTCTCACTTGTATCTCCACACTAAAACATCTGCCTCTTTAAAGCTTGGTGGATTGCAGAGGTGAGCTGCATGGGATGAGGTTCCACAAGGCTGAGTCTCACCTTTAACTCCACACTAAAACATCTGCCTCTTTAAAGCTTGGTGGATTGCAGAGGTGAGCTGCATGGGATGAGGTTCCAAATGGCTGAGTCTCACCCTTAACTCCACACTAAAACATGTGCCTCTTTAAAGCTTGGTGGATCACAGAGGTGAGTTGGATGGGATGAAGTTCCACAAGGCCAAGTGCTCTTGAGTCACAACAACCCCATGCAATGCTACAGGCTTGGGGCAGAGAGATTGGAAACTGCGCAGCAGAAAATGCCCTGGGGATATTGGTCATCAAGGGGCTGAAGATGAGGCAGGGTGTGCCCAGGTAACAAGAAGGCCAACAGCATCCTGGCTGTCCCAGGCTGGGCCATGAGCTTAGCTGGTTCTAGAGAACAGCATCAACTCTTAGCCCCTTTTGGCAGTGAGAATGAGGACACTGCATACAGACTGGAAGTCCAGAGAGAGAACTCTATTTACAAGGGCATATATACACAAGGCAATCAGACAGACGATGTATAAAATCCACCAGGCCCAAACTGACCTTCTACAATCCTCCACCAATTCCACCCTTGGTAGGCCTGTAGGTAGGCCAAAACTGCCCCCCCCCCCAGCTGGGCCTACAAGATCTCAGCTCTCAGCTCCCTGCCTGCCAACTCCCCCATGAACCGACAGCTAAGAGCTGCTCGGAGAAGTGAGGAGAAGAAAGGCAGGGATGAGAAAAGGGGGGGGGGGAGATGCAGGCAAACACTATCGTTTAAGCTGTGATATTGGAAAGGGAATAGAATGACAATGGAATGCCACAAGCAGCTCCTGGCACAGCTGGCAGCTCCTGCACAGCTGGCAGCTTGTGGCTTGGACACATTCACTCTGGTATGGGTCAAGAACTGGCTGGAGGGCCAGGCCCAGACAGTGGTGGTGAATGGTGCCACATGCAGCTGACAGCTGGCACCAGTGGTGTGCCCCAGGGGTCAGTGCTGGGCACAGTCCTGTTCAGTATCTTTATTGATGATCTGGACCAGGGGATTGAGTCCAGCATCAGTAAGTTTGCAGATGACACCAAGCTAGGAGCAGCTGTGGAGCTGTAGAGGGTAGGAGAGCCCTGCAGAGGGTTGGATGGGTAGGCAGAGGTCAATGGGATGAGATTTACAAGGCCAAGTGCAGGGTTCTACACTTTGGCCACAACAACCCCAAGCAGCACTACAGGCTGGGGACAGAGTGGCTGAGAGCAGCCAGGCAGAGAGGGAGCTGGGGGTGCTGGGAGAGAGGAGCTGAAGAGGAGGCAGCAGTGCCCAGGTGGGCAGCAGAGCCAATGGCATCCTGGGCTGGCTCAGGAGCAGTGTGGGCAGCAGGACAAGGGAGGTTCTTCTGCCCCTGTGCTCAGCACTGCTCAGGACACACCTTGAGTGCTGTGTCCAGGTCTGGGCTCCTCAATTCAAAAGAGATGTTGAGGTGCTGGAAGGTGCCAGAGAAGGAAAACAAAGCTGGAAAGTGGCCTGGAGCACAGCCCTGTGAGGAGAGGCTGAGGGAGCTGGGGGTGTGCAGCCTGCAGAAGAGGAGGCTCAGAGCAGAGCTCATTGCTGTCTACAGCTCCCTGAAGGGAGGCTGTAGCCAGGTAGGGTTGGGCTCTTCTGCCAGGCAAGCAGCAACAGAACAAGGGGACAGAGTCTCAAGTTGTGCCAGGGGAGGTCTAGGCTGGATGTTAGGAGGAAGTTGTTGTCAGAGAGAGTGATTGGCATTGGAATGGGCTGCCCAGGGAGGTGGTGGAGTTGCCATGCCCCTGGAGGCATTCAAGACAAGATTGGATGAGGCATTTAGTGCCATGGTCTGGGTGACTGTCTTGAGATGGGTGCTAGGTTGGACTGGATGAGCTTGGAGGTCTGGTTGATTCTATGATTACAATATCCTGGGATGAGCAGGTCCATCCCTATGGGGTGAGCCTCTGTCCCTATGGTTTTGTTTAAGGGGGACCTACGATCCCTCGAACTACCGCACTGACCTAGCTCAGCAATGGTGTGGCCAGTAGGAGTAGGGCAGGGATTTGTTCAGTTTTGGGCTTCTAACTCCAGGCAGAACGTCGAGGTGCTGGAATGTGTCCAGAGAAGGGCAACGAAGCTGGTGAAGGGCCTGGAGAAGAGGGCTGGTGAGGAGCACTGAGGGGTTGCCTAGTCTGGAGACAGTGGTGCAGTGTAGCGGTGACCTGGCAGCCACAAGTTTTGAATGGTTGGATTGGATGATCTTAAAGATCTCTTCCAACCAAAACGATTCTGTGATTCTATGATTGGTAACCCCTGCAGTGTTATCTAATCAGCAGAAACTAGGCAAAGATCACAGGCTGGGACATGCCTGCCACGAGCAGAGGAATTTACCAAATAAGCAGGCTGAGATCTCACCTGCAGACAAATGGGGAACAGCAGGAGGAATTTTTGGACTGCAGTGACAGTCACTGAGTAGGAATGCTCCTGCTTGCACCCTGCCTGCTCTGCTCCAGCTCCATTCATGGGAAAGATGAGATTGTCAGTCACTAAAGGTCACCATTCCTTTTCCTGTATTCAGGGCAGGAATGGTCCAAACAGGAGCCAAGTGCTGACGTGGGAGGTCTGCAGACTTGGGTTTATTCTGGCAGCTCCAAAACTGCCTCGGTCAGCCCTTCTGGACAAATCACCTCCTGGCAAGTCGTGTGCCAAATGCACCTGTGCTCTGGAGAGGGAAAGAAAATGTCCCCTTCCTTCTGGGGCATTTTTGAGAACAAATCCTCAGCTTGGCCTCACAACCGCTGCAGAGCATGGAGCCATCGAATCATAGAGTCATAGAATCATCAAATGACTGAATCACAGAATGCACTGGAAAAGCTGGAAGGGACCTTTAAAGGTCCTCTAGTCCCACCCCTCTGCAGTCAGCAGGGACATCCCCAACTAGATGAGGTTGCTCAGAGTTCTATCAAGCTGCCCTTCAATATCTGTGGGCGCTGGGCCTCCAGCACCTCCCTGGGCAACCTATTCCAGTGTTCCACCACCCTCATTATGAAGAACCTCTTCCTAATGTCCATGAGTAATGAGTATGACCCTGTGTCTGTCTCAAGAGCCCAGCCCTTGTTCTCCAAGGCTCTGGCTATTCAGCTTCCTCCAGCTAAGGGTATGAAGGTCACACATCATGGCAAGCAGCTTCAGGCTAATAAAAGCTCTTAGAAGATGTTTTACTCCACTGAAATTCCTTGGAAAATGAAAATAAAATAAACTCCAGAGGGTTTTCTAACTTACAGACTGAGGGAATCTGCAGCTGTCTCCTTGTGAGTCATGTGCCTTGAGTACATATAAAGCATTTAATGGCACTCAAAACTAAGAGAAAATTAACTTTGACACTCGTTTCCAAACTATCACTATCAGTTTTTCAGCATTCTGCCCTAGAGTAGGCAACTGGGACCCCAGAAAAACAGAGCAAAACCAAACCAAACCAAATCATGTCTCTGCAGAGCACTTCCACAGAAAGAAGAGTTTTCCTTCTACTGATCTTAGCAGCACCTTCCTGCCCATCTGGGTTTTAAATTTAGCCCAGATGGAGCCACACCTGCTATGAAGTCAGGTTGGGCTGCTGTAAGAACAGCCAGCAGTCCTTGTCCTCTATGTCTGCCAGACAAAATCAAAACAAACAATGAATTAAAGACAGAAATGAAGCCAGTCACTAGCCTAAGGTCACAAAGGAGTTCTGTGGCTTGGCTGGGATCAGCTCACACATCCTTTGAGGCTTTACCAGCCCTATTGTCCTGTTTCCCTAACTATACTGGCTTTCACAAACGCTTTCTCCTTCACGTTTTCCCTCTCCCTGGTCTTTTCCCTGCCCAGGCTGCTGGCAAGGATCCCCATCCCTGATGCCTCGGCCAGCCTCACTAAATAAATGACACATGGTGCTCAAGCATGACTGTTAGCTTTCTAGTACTGGACTACTGTAATAAGACTTTCAGCAGTGTTATTAAAGCCCAAGTGCTAAGAGTTGGCTGACTTTTCATTAGAGGGGAAGTGCTGCAGACAGTCTGGGGCATGAGAAAGGATTTGTCTTTCTTTGATATTAATTTGTCATAACACAAATCTGAAGGGCTTTTTTGTTGGGGAGGTGGAAGAAACCTTGTTGCTCTCTCATTAAAAGGTAAGTTTCCACCTTGTTTCTTTATGCAGAGAACAAGGAGAACTTCCTGCATATCACTCTGTGTGAATCAGTGTCCTGGTTTCAGGTGGGATAGAAGTGATTTTCCTCCTAGTAGCTGGTTGAGTGCTGTGCTTTGGATTTACTACGAGATGAATATTGATATTCAACTCAGTATCGGGTGATAGAACGAGAGGAAATGCCCTGAAATTGTGCCAGGGGAGGATTAGGCTGGAGATTAGGAAAACTTTCTTTCCTGAAAGAGCAGTCAGGCATTGGAACAGGCTGCCCAGGGAGACAGCAGGATCACTATCTCTAGGGGTGTCCAAGAAACACGTGGATGCTGTCCTTTGGGACATGGTTTAATGGCCATAGTGGTCTTAGGTTGGTGGCTCAGTTTCATAAACCGAGAGGGCTTTTCCAGCTGAAACAATTCTGTGATTCTGTGGTCCAGTGGCTTAGCAGTAGTGGTGGGACTGTGAGCTCCAGTTGAGCAGTTGGACTTGATGATCTCAAAGGTCTCTTTCAACCTCAACAGTTCTATAGTTTACTCTCACACAAGCAAAGTGGCAGACAGATGAAGTGGTTCTCCTTTGTGGCATGATAACACTTGCTATGGCATGGCATTTTGTCCTTCATGGCATGGTAGTACACTGATGTTTTAGTTGTTGCTAAGCAATGTTTATAATCTAAGAACTTCCTACCTTCTCATGTCCTGCCAGAGATAAGGCTGGAGTGGCACAAGAGGTTGGGAGTGGACATGGTTAGGACAGCTGACTCCAACTGAACAAAGGGATGTCCCAAATGATGTCACACCCAGTAAGTACACAAATTGGGGAGAAAGCTGGCTGGGAACCAGTGCTCAGGAACTGATTGGGCTAGTGGTAAGCAACTGCATTGTGCACCACTTCATTCTTTCATTAGTAGTATTAGTGTTAGTATTATGACTATTATTAGCATTTCCCTCCTAGTCTGTCCTATTAAGCTGTTATCATCTCAACCTACAAGTTTTAACTCTTTTTCCCAATTCTCTCCCCATCCCACAGGATGGGGAGGGTGAGAAGCAGCTGTGCAGGGCTTAGTTGCTGGCTGGGCTTAAAACACAACACAAAGAAAAAGTCCACTTGGATGAGAATTTGGTTTTCTTAGGAAGAAAATAAACGTTTCAACAATTTAGATAAACCAACATGGCAACAAGTCCACTCCACCTCCTGCCAAGTCCTTCCTAAACCCTGCCAAGGATGGAGGGTGGGATAGAAGCATGAAATGGGTTGGGTTGGAAGGGACCTTAAAGATTATCTAGTTCCAACCCCCTGCCACAGGCAGGGACACCTTCCACTAGCCCAGGTTGCTTAAGGCCTCATCCAATCTGGCCTTGAACTCCTTCAGGAAGGGAGCATCCAGAGCCTCCCTGGGCAATCTATTCTAGCGTCTCACCACCCTCACTCTACTAATATCCATGCTGATGTGTGGCAGGGGGTGAGCATGCACAAAGTCTTGGCTGGGAGAAGGGAACCTCTTCCACCTGGACATCAGGTCCCACGTGAGCTTGCTCCCCTGATCAGTTGCTGTGCAGCTCCTGAGGTTGTCAATACGCAGCAGGTCCTTTTAAACCTGCCACTGCAGCCATTAAGAAAGTTATGATGAGATAAACTTTGCCCAACTGCAATAAAGTCACAGCTCTTCCAGGCAGCGATGACAGGCTCCTGAAAGAGCACAGGTAAAGGAGTTTGGAGAGAGGGTGACCCCACAGTGGCTAAACACCCTGTGCTGGGCCTGATCCTGGACTAATCTGGTGCAAAACGTACATTGAGCAACCTCTAAGTTCTGCTATAAGGTAGGAGTGAAGCAACATTTGAGAGCACCAGGTCCCTCCTTGGGGTCACTGGCAATGCTCTCACCTTCCCTAAAAGATTCTTCCCCTTTCTCACAGGGCTCAGGGGAGTCCTTATTGCTCTCTACAGCTATCTGAAAGGAGGTAAGCCAAGGAGCCAAGCTTCAAGCTGTGCCAGGGCAGGTTTAGGCTGGACATTAGGAAGAAATTCTTCACAGCAAGAGTGATTGGCATTGGAATGCCCGGGGAGGTGGTGGAATCGCCATCCCTGGGGGTGTTTCAGAGAAGGCTGGATGAGGCACTTAGTGCCATGGGTTAGTTAATTAGAAGGGTTAGGCGACAGGTTGGCTCTGTGATTCTGTGCTGAAACCGCCGGGCTCTGGGACACTCGCTTGGCCCTGCAGCTCGCTCTCGCTCTCCCCTTGCTTCTCACTTTCACTCCCATTGGTTTCATATTCCCTGTACCATGCGGAAAAGCTTTCAAGCTTATCCAGCCCAGCAGCAGACTTTATCCTGGTTCCACCCACTGGGACTTTCCTGGCTTCCTTCTGCACAGCGAGGGGGGGAAAAAAAGGCAGAGGGAGCCATGCGGCAGGCAGCTCGGGGAACCCGGGAGCCGCCGTGCTCCCCTTCCCGAGCTAGGTTTCTATTGTAGGCGGTGCATTCCTTGGGAGGGAGGGTGTGCTTGTGTCGGTGCCTTCCCACACTCGGACCAGTTCTTATTTAATGGGGGTCTCCATGCAGGGCAGACACCAGAAGAGATTGTGCGGTCCCCACTTCCCATCCAGGAGAAGCAGCAGCAGCAGCAGCAGCTCCCATGGCAGGCGCCGGCGCGCTCCGCTTGGCCGAGGTTACTACGGAGGAGGCAGCTCCTGGGATCAACCAAACTTCCAGGATGCACTTCAGGGAGGATATGAGAAGGATCCGGTGCGCGGTACTGCTGTGCCTGCTCTCCGTGCTGGTCCTCATGCTGCCCACTGCCTACCTGCTGGTTGGAAACCTCCGAGCTCCCAGCTCCTGCGTGGAGCAGGTAAGAGATGGTAACTGATTTCTGTCCGTGAGGAGGACCACACAGCATCCCACGTCTCCAGGGTTGGGGTTTGCTTGGTTCTTTCTTTACTGTTTGTGAGTTTCTCACGTTTAAGGGAACTCAAGACACTCACTGTTACCTTCCTTTTTCCTTAGACAAAGAAAATCTGCTTGCAGTAACTCTTGGTAGCATTTGGCCTTTTAAACTAACGGTTTCTGTTCTTCTTGACTTAATTTCATTCGTGTCACAGTAAAAGGCACAACTTTTAAACTTTTCTTGACAAGCTGCAGGGAATGCTTTCTAAAACACTTGCTAGCTGATGGAAACCAGTGTGCCTGCACTGATTTCAGCCACACTTTGGCACTGGGTCTCATTTTCCTCCTTTCTTTCGGTTTAGCTTTGAGACTTCCCCTTCCAGGCTCCTATTTCAGCAGACATCTGCTGATAAGGCTGCTGGTGTCAGCGAGTGAGTGTTCTTCATCCCTCACTAGGCAGACAGCTAAGCTCTGGTATGCCATTCATGCAAACTCCTGCAGAGATGTGATTTGAAACAGTTAAGGAGCCTGACCCTAAATTTTGCATCCCATTTTTTTTTACTGTCCATCAGAACTGTCTCTAGATCCAAGGTTCTTTTCATCTCTTTTGACAAAGCTAAACTAACTTTGCTCCCAGCAATACAAACTTGCTGGTGTGGTTGCTTCTACTGCTCTTCTGTCACCTCAATCCTTCTCATGTCAGCCTGCATACAACTGCCTTCTTCTATGGCAGTCAATGAATTTAGCAGGACTTCCCCATGCTAGAAGGATGCATGAAGGTCTTAGGACTTAAAGCTTGAATTTTAGTTTCAGATTGGAAATTCAGTTTTTAGGATTTAAGACCTGAATTTTAGCTTCAGGTCTGAAGTTGGGTCTTAGGATTTAAGGGTTGAATTTTAGCTGCAGGTCTGAAGTTAGGTCTTAGGATTTAAGGGTTGAATTTTAGCTTCAGGTCTGAAATTAGCTTGTAGGATTTAAGGTTTGCATTTGAGCTTCAGGTCAGAAATTAGGTCTTAGGCTTTAAGGGTTGAATTTTAGGTTCAGGTCTGGAATCAGGCCCTAGGATTTAAGCTTTGAATTTTAATTTCAGGTCTGAAATCCCCCAATTAATTACCCTGTGTGCTATGCTCTCAGGAGTTGCAGAGTAAAGCAGTGTTATCAGTGGCCTCAAAGACAAATTTCCTAACCTAGCACACGTTTAGCCTATGGAAGTTTGGGCTGCAGGTGACAGCTGTCCCCACAGCTGTGCTTGCATGCTCCCAGCTGCTCAGGCTTGCTAGCCCTTGGCTGACCTCAAGTCTGCACAGCTGCTGCCTTGTGCCCAAGTGATGCTGGCTGCTAGGTGCAGCATCTTCTGCATTCTCTGGTGGTTAGGCTTTTGTGCACATCTAAAAGGAGCTGCAGCAGCCCTGCTCAGCACCTCAGCCTGATAAGTCATAGAACTGTAAAATGGTTTGGCCTGGAAGGGAT
The DNA here is from genome assembly GCA_013400475.1 of Tricholaema leucomelas. NCBI lineage: Eukaryota > Metazoa > Chordata > Aves > Piciformes > Lybiidae > Tricholaema lacrymosa > Tricholaema leucomelas. Next base: position 49,339 of record WAAF01017797.1, read on the forward strand.
CTCCAAAGGTCATCCAGTCCAACCCCCACTGTAGTCAGCAGGGGCATCCTCAACTAGACCAGGTTGCTCAGATCCCTGTCAAGCCTCACCTTGAGGCCTGAACCACCTCCCTAGGCATCCTGTTCCCATGGTCTACTACCCTCATGGTGAGGAACTTGTTCCTAACATTCACTCTAAATCTGCTCTTCTCTAGTTTGAAGCCACTGCCCCTCATCCTGTCATTGCAGGCCTTTGTAACCAGTCTCTCTCCAGCCTTCATGTAGGATACTGAAAGGTCGATATTAGGACTCCCCAGAGCCTCCTCTTCTCCAGACTGAACACCCCCAGCTCCCTCAGCCTGCCCTCACAGTAGAGCTGCCCCAACCCCCTGATCATTTTCGTGGCCCTCCTCTGGACTGTATCCATTAGGTCCATGTCCTTCCTATATTGAGAGCTCCAGAGCTGGATGCAGTATTCCAGGTGAGGTCTCACCATATCAGAGAGGCAGAATCACCTCTCTGGATCTGCTGGAACTGTCACCTTCCTGCACATCTGACAGCCTGTTGCTGCACTGCCCCTGCTGCTACTGTTTAGGCCAGCTGGAGTGGCTGTACTTGGAGTGAAGAGACTCTTTGAACAGTTTCAGCTGCACTGCTCCTTGTTTGTATCCTGTGAGGTAGTACAGAGCAGAGGAATTTAAATCTTTAAACGATTTTAGAGTGGAATAATGATAAAAGGTTAGCCTGATTGAGTGGATTGATGTGTTCCTGGCTTTTGGCTCTGTTGGCAGAGCAAGTGGAGAAAAGTATTTTGCTGAGTGGGTTTGGCTTCTCAAGAGGAAAAAGCAGTCCATAAGCCAATAGAACTGCTCCAGCCTGGATTGCAGCAGTGTGTATGTCTGTGCACATGCACGGAATTAATTATTAGCTCGTAGTATTCCCACAGTGATGTAATGAGCTGATCAGATGACTTAGAGCCTCTGCAAGTCCCACTGAGGAAGAGAAAAATCATTGGAGCTGGCTGTCTGCCTGCTGCTTTCTTGCCAAGCCCAGTGGGTGGAGTGCCCAGCTACAGTTCAGCTGGATCCTGCACCTTCTGAACTCGATCACCCTGCTAGTGACTTTATGGCCGATATTGCCCGTGGATAGGCAGAGCTGTCTGCTTGTGTAGCTGTTGGTTGATTTCCCAAAGAGCCCTGCCACAGCCTGAGCCCTGCTGCTGAGTCCTGTGGCATGGCTGTAAGCTGCTTCTGTTCATGGGAACATTTGTGGGCAAAAAGGTCTCCTAGCAAAGTGCCTTTTTGCATTTGATTTCTGCTTTTGAAGTGTTAGGACTGGATCACTAAAGGATGCCTTCCCCACGTGCACCACTGATTGCCCTAGGACTAGGCTGGGACAAGACACATGTGCCAGACCATTCTGTGGTTTTGGGGTGCAGGTGCCCTGGGCATACTGAGAGCAAGTTGGCAGAACTGTGTTTGCACCTGATGCATATTCACTTGCAGTGAACCCACAGGAGGAGCCCTCTCCTTGTCCCAGGACCAGAGTTCAGCCCACACATGCCAGCTTATCAACTTCTCATGCACTGGGAACAGTCCTGGGAGGAGAGAGGGACTCAACAGCTGAGCAATTGAGAAGCACATGTAGTAAATTCCTGAGTCTGGTCTTCCTGGAGCAAGGAGGAGGAGAAAGGGAGCCTGGGAAAGTTTGTGCAACAGGGGTGAGTCTCTGCTTTGCCTCTGGGGTGAGGCAGTTAATTCGTCTCTGCCTCTGTGTGGGTGCAAATGGTGTCACATTCTGCCTCCAAAGGGCTGCAAACTCACTTTTTCCTCTGGAACTGTCCCTTTCAGGAAAAAAAACCAGGGCAAGCTATGTCATCACAGCAACACCTATGAGCTACCAGGTTTCTCTCTCATGGTATAATGTGCCTTGCATGGATAATTCAGGCCTGATGCTGGTTTCCCTGGACACCTTCCAGGCTCACTGCACTGCTTCCCTTTGGGAAACAGAAAACACTTTCTTTTGTGCTTCAAGACAGAGTGAGCTGAGGAAATAGGGTTCTTTAAACAAGAAACCAGCTCATGTTATTATCAGGAAGTCTATAAAAGGCTCTAGTGGTATTCTACCAGAGGAAGATTACTGCTCTGGAACATTTGTCTTATGGAGAAAGGCTGAGGGACTTGGCACTTTTTAGCCTGGAGAAGAGAAGGCTGAAGGGAGATCTCATCAATAGTAAAAGGGTGGGTGTCAGGAGGATGGGGTTAGGTGCCCAGTGACAGAATGAGGTAATGGGCACAAATTGGAACATATCCCATCCAAACATGAGGAGGAACTTCTTTACTTTGAGGGTGGTAGAGCACTGCAACAGGCTTGTGCTGGTTTGAGACTAATTGGGGTATTGCTCTCATTAAAATATTCCAATTAGCCTCAGACCAGCACAAGGCTGCCCCGAGAGGTGGTTGAGTCTCCATCTCAGGAGTCACTCAAAGCCCTTCTGGATGCTGTCTTGTGCAACCTGCTCTGGGTAAACCTGTGCTGGCAGCAAAGTGGGACTCAGTGATCTCCAAAAGTCCTTTCCAACTGCTCTCATTCTTGATGGGCTGAGATTGCTGTGCATCCTTCCCAAAAAGGAGGCCAAATTTCAAACTGAGTGTGCAAGTTTACCAAGGGAGCAGCAGAGCAGCCAGGAGAGCATCTGTGGCTGCCTTAGCAACCTGCTCAGCCAGCCCAACACAGCAGACCATCAAGTCTAGGGGACTGCAGATGGTGATGCTTGGGCTATGTCTGTGGTACCCTTGGCATGGCAGGGTGACAAAGATCATAATGGGAAATTCCAAAACCTCTGCAAAGGCTTCCATGTGAACCTGTGCTGTCAGCCTTGCAATGGAGAAGGGAGCTGCTGCAGTACAGGACAGACTTCAAAGTCCCAACAGCTCCACCTGGATCATGTCCAAAAAGGATGAAGCCTGAAAGCTAGCAACAAAGCTCGGGAAAGGGCTGCCGGAATAAGCAGGTGTGCAGAGCCAGAAGCCCTCATGGCCTGCCCAAATGGGAAATGGCTTCCTGATCTGTGGGGAAAGAAATGCCTGAGGAGGAGGAGCAGCAAGCCCTGCACTTAGGCCTATGTGTGTGGGATTCCCCCTCCAAAACTCAGCAGCAGTAAAACTTCTGTCTGGCCACTGCTGCCTGATGCACATAGCCCTCGTAGGCAAAGAAGCCAGTGAGCATGTGCCCTGGGTGTGTGCTTGTGCTGGGTACTGTAGCCCAAATGAAATGCTCCTGGCCACTGCTGCCTGATGCACATAGCCCTCGTAGGCAAAGAAGCCAGTGAGCATGTGCCCTGGGTGTGTGCTTGTGCTGGGCACTGTAGCCCAAATGAAATGCTCCCATTGAGGCCAGTTTTTTATTGGCATGGGACAAGCTTCTATCAAAAACGCCCAGCTCAGGCCATGCAGCATCTCTTGGTGCTGGAAAAACTGAGGGTCTATGAATCATAGAAGCATAGAACTGTTGAATTTGGAAGAGACCTTTGAGTTCATCAAGTCCAACTGCTTGCTTATAGCTCACAGTCCCACCCCTGCTGCTGAGCTACTACAACTAAACAACATCTCTCAGCACCACAACCATACAGCTTTTAAATCCCTCCAGGGGTGGTGACTCCACCACCTCCCTGGGCAGCCTGTTCCAATGCTTGAGAACCCTTTCTGTGAAGATTACTTTCCTAATATCCAACCTGAACCTCCCTTGGTAGAACTTGATGCCATTTCCTCTTGTCCTGTCACTTGTTTCCTGGGAGAAGATACCACTGCCCATTTCACTCCCATCTCCTTTCAGGAAGTTGTAGAGGGCAATGAGGGCTTCCCTCAGCCTCCTCTTCTCCAGATTAGGTAATTCCAGCTCCCTCAGCTGCTCCTCATAAGACTTGTATTCAAGATCCTTCACCAGCTCTGTTGCCTTTCTCTGGACCTGCTCCAGCCCCTCAATGTCCTTCTTGGAGCGAGGGGCCCAAAACTGAACCCAGCATTTGAGATGTGGCCTCACCAGTGCCGAGCAGAGGAGGGGCAATCACATCCCTATGTATGACCTGCAGAGACTTTGCCTGTCAAATAGCATCTTGTGCTAAAACAGAGGGGATGGAGATACTGGGGCTATTTAGCTTGTAGGTCTGTCTGCCTGCTGGGATGGGCTGTTCTCTATTGGATACCCCCAGCTCTTCTGGAGGTGTGAGAGGCAAAATGTATGAGAAGAGGATGTTCAAACCTTTTGTTTGGCTCTAGCAAAGTATGGCTAGAAATGCAGTGGGACTTTTGGACATGGGTGGTATCAAAACAATTTGGAAGTGTTTTACATAGCACAGACTTCAGGGCAATCACCTGGCTGGCTGGGGAAGAGGAAGGGGTTTGGCTGTAAATCAGCTGCAAGGTGGAGTTTTCAGCATCACTCAGTGTGGGTTGCAGGCTCTCCCCAGGAACCCAAGGGAAAATCAAAGCCATGCTGGGAACTTTCCAGAATCACAGCTGAGCAAGATAGGAAAAGAGAGAAAACCACTAATTGTGTAAATGATCTTCCTATGGTCTCGTGCTGCTTAGCTCTGCTTCTTCTACACCATCAACGTGCCTCTGTGCCTGCTTGGGAGGAACATTGCTGATCCCTGGCCATTAGGTAGCATTGGTAAATGGCAAAAGAGTTTCTGTAGGAGATTCAGGTTTGCATCCTTAGCAGGCAACATAATTATGGCAAAAAATATCTCCCACCTCTGGCAAGTAACAGAAGAATTTCAGACCTTGCAGCACCTTGCCCTGCCTACTGCATCACACTGTTCTTCAGCATCTACGAACATAGCTCCTGCACCTGCAGTTTCACAGAATCACAGATTGTCTTGAGTCAGAAGTGACCTTTAAAGGTCATTATTCTAACCCCCCTGCAGCCAGCAGGGACATCTGCAGCCAGAGCAGACTGCTCAGAACCCCAAACAACCTCACCTGGAATGGTTCCAGGGATAGGGCAACTACCACCTCTCTGGGCAACCTGGGCCAGGCTTTCACCACCCTCAGGGTCAACATTTTCTTTCTTCTCTCCAGTCTGAATCTCCCTCTTTTAGTTCAAACCTTCATCCCTTCTCCAGTCACAACAGGCCCTGCTCAGAGTCTGTCCCCAGCTTTCTGATCAGTCTCTTTAAGCCCTGCAAGGCCACCAGAAGGTCTCTCTGGAGCCTTCTCTTCTGCAGGCTGAACAATCCCAACTCTCTCAGCCTGGCCTCACAACAAAGGGCTTCCAGCCCTTGCATCATTGCTGTGGTCTCTTCTGGTCCCACTCCAAAAGATCCAGCAGGTCCAGAAGAAGGCCACAGCAAGGAGCTTCCATCTGGCCTTCTTTGGAAAGAAGTAAACTAAGGTTTCCTTAAGGAGCTTCTTCCCACTTTTGAGTCAAAATAGTTCTGCTATTTTTAACAAAGGAGACTTTTTTTGGATATCCTCTCCACTTTCCCATCACCTCTGTTTGTATTGCAACATCCAAGTTTATATGAAGTACTTCAGCAGAAGTTAGGCTTTAAATATGTAAACAGCCCCACTGCAGCTCCCCGAGTAGCTGGAGGTTTGTGATAGATTTGCAGCTGATGGCAGCACTTAACATCCTTAGAAAATCTGCCACCTGATAAACAGGGAGGAAGTGGTGCACAAACAGTGGTGTAAATGGAGATGCATCTGGCCAAAAGCAAAAGGGGAGTGCTGGAAGGAAATCCTCCACACCAACCTTGCACCTCCAATCACAGGAAGGATAAAGTCTCTTGCCTGGGTCTCTGTGTCACATCCCAAGTACAGCTGTGCGCTCTGCAGCATGCAGGTGGGACCTTGGAGAAAGTCATTAAGCATAAAGCCCTTGTACAGCACACAATTCAAAGACCTACAGCTGCAGGGTCTCTCTTGCTCAAAGTTGTGCCCTGGCAGATTAATAAGTGCCCTCAGAAGGTCATTAATTCCAACAGCCAAGTGGAAGCAAAAAGTTCCCTTCTACTTATTGTGGCCTTCCAGGATCTGAAGGGGGCCTACAGAAAAAGATGGGGAAGGACCTCTTAGGCTATCAGGTGGTGACAGGACTAGGGGGAATGGAGCACAGGTGGAGGTGGGGAGATTCAGAGGAGGAAGTTGTTCACCATAAGAGTGGTGAGAGCCTGGAATGGGTAGCCCAAGGAGGTGGTTGAGGCCCTATTCCTGGAGGTGTTCAAGGCCAGGCTAGATGAGGCTCTGGCCAGCTTGATCTAGGGTGGGGTGTCCCTGCCCATGGTAGGGGGGTTGGTACTAGATGATCCTTGTGGTGCCTTCCAACCCTGACTGATTCTATGATTCTATAATGAAGGGCTCAGGCAGCTCCCTGACAGCCCAGCACCATCTCTCTCTGTCAGCCACACGCTGAGCCTTCACACCACCCTCTCTTCCAGGTGACATCTCCTGCAGCAGAGCAGCAGACACCTGGGGCTGGGCTATATCTGTGTGTGTGCATAAGGGGAAGGGAGTTAAAAGACAGCTTTTTTTTTTCCCCCTGCAGTTTTCATTCTATCTTCTCTTTAGTTTTTTTTTTTTCTCCCCAATGAAGTGGAGAAAAAGACCATGGTTTTCTGCAGCAGCACATGTTTACTGCCAGGGAAACAGGATCACAGCATCTTAGGGGTTGGAAGGGACCTCCATAGATTGTTGAGTTCAACCTCCCTGCTAGAGCAGGACCATAGAAATGCTGAAGTATCCTTGGGATTGCTAGAGTCCCCAAACCCAGGCAGCCTGAATCTTCTCCCACACTCTTTTTTAGAACCATGGGATCTCTATAGGTTGGGAATGACCTCTAAGATCAAGTCCTGCCATCGACACAACACCATCATGGCCATTAAACCATGGCCCAATGTGCCATGTCCACAAGTCTTTTTAACACCTCCAGGGATGGTGACTCCACCACCTCCCTGGGCAGCCTGTTCCAATGCCTGATCACTCTTTCAGTAATGAAATTCTTCCTCAGGTCTAACCTAAACCTCCACAGCAACTTGAGGCTGTCTCCTCTTGCTGTCACTTGTTGCTTGGGAGAAGAGACTACCCCCTCTGCCTCACTCCAGCCTTCTTTCAGGGAGTTGTAGAGAGGAGTGAGGTCTCCCTTCAGCCTCCTCTACTTCATACTAAACACCACCAGTTCCCTCAGCTGCTCCTCACCAGACCTGCTCTCCAGATCCTTCACCAGCTTTGTTGCCATTCTCTGCATCTTCTTATAGTGAGGGGCCCAAAACTGAACCCAGTATTCATGGTCTGGCCTCATCAGTGACAAATACAGGGGCATGGTCACTTCCTCTTGGAGCTGTCTGAGTCAAGCACCATGTGATGGTTTGGGTGTTACTCAGTGCATTTAGTGTAGCTGACCATAGAACACAGGACCAGCCCAGCGTGCTCCTGAGGAGTGTTGTGTGATAGGGGCTCTTGGCAGCTCTGGCAGCCAACTCTGAGCTGGCTGCTTAACCCAGACTGCCTGCTACACCACTGGCATAGACCTGTGATGAACTGTGCCCTGAGGGAGGTGTAAAGAATGCCCCTCACACCCCAGGGAGGCCAGATCCAGAGCCAGCATCCAGGAGCAATCCTCCAGCAAGGAGCCATGCTCTGGTGTGTGCTGCCCTAAAAGGACAGGCGCCTGGCAAGAAGCCACCAGCCATGCCCAAGTCTGATTCAGAAGGACCAGCCCTGGTTGGCATGTGACAGACAGCAGCTTCCCTTTGAACTGCTCAACCTAAACGTCACAACCGCTTGGCACTGCCCAGGGCCATGCCCTGCTGCCATGCAGATGAGGTTGGCACGAGGGTGTGTTGTGAATGTGCTGGTGTTTGGCTCTGGAAGAAAACGTAAGAAGCAAGGAAACACCAATCACTCTGCCCTCCCTTGGTCAGGCAGCTGCAGAGCTCACCTCTGCCAGCTGCACTCAGAGCTGAGCATCTCCTTGGCATCATCAGTGACACTACCCAGGCAGATGGATGACCCAACATTCCAGACACTGCTAAGCAACTGTCTGAAAGGTGCAGAAATCAAAGCAAGTGTCGTTGATGCACCTTGCTTAGTCTCTTCAGTGGCATTATGGAGGAACCTTTGATCCTGCAAAGGCTCAGACCTGCTGAGTCTTGAGACAGGGAAGAGTCGCTCGCATTGCTCCATTTGCTTTGCACAGGTAGAGGGACAGGAGAGTCTCTATGGAGCAGAGGTGCTCCAGCAATGCTGGGGGGGAGGCACCATCCCAAAGGAGGGTTAGCAATGGCTAATTTCTTGCCCATAGCAGAGAGGCTGGAACTAGGTGATCTTTATGGTCCCTTCCAAGCCAAACCTTTGCATGATCCTGCAATTCATACTGGCCAGTATGCCAGTCATCTCCTGCCTAAGCCAAGGGCTTGTCCAGCCTCTGAACAGGACTGGAGTTTAACACAACCACCACCACAGGGAAGCAGATCTTGTCCCTAGCAGCCTTTAAGAGACACAAGCAGTTTCAAACAGCAGAAAACTCTTGCAGTGAAGCAAAGCCTTGTCAGGGCTTGTCCTTCTGCATGAAAGTTCCAGCTGAACCTGATTGATTATCAGTGCAGAAATCACATCCATAGAGTTCCATTCTCTGCATAATGCAACCCAACCCCCCTGTGGTTCCTATGAGCCCTGCAGCCCTGAGCTAACTGCCGGTGACTCTCTCCTACAGGTCACAGAGGAGAGGGGCTCTCGCTTTCTGAAGCAACGAGCACTAGAAACTGGTAAGTCTCACAGCCTTCCCCCAGCCCCAGCTCCTCTGTACACCCAGGTTTTGCAATCACAGCTGCAGCACTCTGCTGGCTCACCCTTACCCTCCCCTCCTCTACTCTCTCAACACCCAAATCACTCCTCAGCCAGACAAGCCAGGGCAGACAGAGGCAAACCTGGATGAGACTCAGGGAGCAAGTGTGGTCGTAGCTGAAGTGTGAGCGTTTCTAATCCCAGGGCTCTGCAAGCTTGCTCCTTTTAGTGCAGGCACAGACTTACCCCTGAAGCTCTCTGAGATGGGTACAACTCACCTCGACCATCCAAAAGCAGGGATTCAAGAGCCCATGGACACCACATCCCCACCCATGCACACCACACCTGCTCTCCATTCATTCTCCAGCAATCTGAGACAGGGTTGCAATATGCCCTCTTGACACCTCAGTCAGCTTGGGCATTTGCAAAGAGATTTTTATGGCCTCAATGGTGTCAACAAACAATCAAAGCAAATAAATCCTGACTCAGAGCTGTGCAGAAATGGAAAAGGGTTGCACATGCCCCCTCTGGCCATCACCTACCACTTGCATTCCACTGACTTGAGCAGCAGCAAATATTCTTACACACCTTTTTTCCTCTCTCTTTTTTTTCTCCTCAGCTGCAGTCACACTTGCCAGTGCAGAAAAGCCAAGAGCACACCTGACAGGTAATACTTGTTCCAAACTCAAGTGTTTCCAGATGTAGCTGGTTTGTCTGGGTCTGATGGGATCTTTTGGGTTACATGGGTCTGATAGGATCAGATGTTACAGGAATCCTCAGCTGGGCCATGTTGACCATGACTAATTTACTGCAGCTTCTCTCTGCAGACAAGGTCCCACAAAGAAGGCAGCTGACAAACTTCTTGCCACTTTTCCTAGCTGCTCATTTCATTAAATGAGCAGCTCTTGTAACTGAACTTAAATAGGTGCCTATTGCTATTGTAGTGATCTGCTGAATCCCCTTCAAAAGGGAGTGGAAGGAGCCCAAGTGAGCCCCCATGAAGCAGCAAATTGGGATAAACTACCAAATCAGCTCAAATAAGACCAGTTTTAGGGTTCTGATTTTTCTTCAGTGCCTGACTTGGGCCCATATTGCCATCAAATAGCCTCCTATTTCAGTGAGATCATCTCTGACTTACACTGAGGGAAGAGTTAATCCAACTGAAGCCCTCCAAGCCCTTACATTGTGTTCAGAAGGTGCTATTGCAAAGCACTGTCCCAGGGTGTGCTGTCAACATTTGCAAGGCCATCTCACCACCTTAGCCTTGATGGTGTAGCTGTCACCACACTAAGGGCATCCTCTTGAGCCCTCCCCCATCCTTGCCACTTACAGCAACCTTGAAATTGTAGGTGTCACCAAAAGAAAAGGGTTCATGGCTCTTTGCCACGGGGTGGAGTTGAGGGTTGAAAGGCTCTTCACTTGCACCTCAGTGCAGAGGCTTCCTCAGCACCTTGTATTCTTCCCAGGGGAGCCCTTTAGTAACCTGAAGCATGCAAGATGTGCTGTGAGGTTTCATCACATTCACACATTCACCAACAGGGTTAAACCAATTTCAGGGCTGATTTCTTTCCCAGCATAGTTTACTTTCCTTCACCCAGGAGCTCCTTCCTCATGCACATCCTTGGTCTCATCCCCTTTCTAACAATGTGGGTTGTTAGAGCTCCAAAACTGTCCTGTTCATGTTCAAAATCACATCCTGTCTTAAGTGCAAGTTCACAAGAGCAGTAGGACCATGTCTGCTAGTGTGAGTCTCTCTGTTTCCCTTTAGTCAGCTCTTGGCAGAGGAACCCAGAGGATGCCAGTGCGGCTGACTCAGAGGGGCAGCTAAAGCCCAGCTCTGCTGATGGGAACTTCCCTGCCTTCCACAAAAGTCCAATTACCACAGGGAAGCACCCAGCACTTTGCTTCTAATTCCCTCAAGCTCCCCATTTGCAAAAATTCCTTTGCTGTCCTTCCCAAGCAGTCTCCCCAGGATGGTGCCCATCATAGAATGGTTTGGTTTAGAAGGGACCTGAAAATCATCCAGTTGCAACCCCTGTGCCATGGGCAGGGAGACGTTCCACCAGCCCAGGTTGCTCAAGGGCTCATCCAACCTGGCTTTGAACTCTCCCAGGAAGGGGACATCCACAGCATCCCTGGGCAACCTCTCACCACTCTCACTGTAAAGAATTTCTTCCTAACATCCAGTCTCAAGCTCCCCTCTCCCAGCTCAAAACCATTGTCCCAATTCCTATCACAATAAACTCTTGTAAAGTCTCTCCCTAGGTTTCTTGCAGGCCCCCTTCAGATACTGGAATGCCTTTATAAAGTCTTCCTGGAGCCTTCTCTTCTCCAGGCTGCACAGCCCCAACCAGTCACTGTTTGCCTTAGCAAGGAGCATGAAAAGGAAGCAGCTTTCCTTACTCCTTTTCTGTGCAAAAAGGCTACACCCAGGCTGCTGTGCTACGTAGCCGTCAGGGAACCTAATTTGCATGAACTTATCTTTGACCTTTTTTTAGCCCAAGCATACATTTGATGTTCTGCCCTGCAGTAATGAGTTCCCAAGCCTGGGGGTGCATCACAAGCAGAAACTGTTTCCTGTTATTTCAAGCCTGCTGCATAATCATTCCTTGGCTGCCATCCTGGGCTTCTCTTCTCAGAAACCATGACTCTCATGTGTAGAAAGTGAAGAAAGAGTAATTGTTCTTCAGATCTTTGTTACATCTGCCACTCCTCAGGTACCTTTTTCAATGTGAAAGTGGGAGGCCACAAACTCTCATTTGCAGGAATCTCTTCCAGACCTCTGATTTCTCTGTCTTTTCCTAGTTTGAGGCACATAGGTTGTGAAAGTGAGAGCAGAGGAGTGAGAGGAATGAGAAGTAGCCACAGTCCTGTCATGAGGACACAGCAGAATGACTCAGTGTTTTGGTCCCTGCTCCTTTATGATGATTTCTTCTACCAGCTCTTGGACATTTTAGCAGACACTGAGCATTTTGAACTGGCACCAGGATCTCCTTTCCCAGGGTGGCTACAGTAATGAAGAATCATAGTATCATAGAATCTGGGAATAGCTATTCCAAATAGCAGAGATTGGATTGAACCTCTGGAGATCATCTAGTCCAATCCTTGTGCTAACACAAGTCCACCTAGGCCAGGTTGCACAGGAACACATCCAGGCAGGTTTTGAAAGCTTTGAGCAGCACAGTCCATGGGAATGCCTCACCAGGACATTTCCCCATCCACTCTTCCTCCTGTGCACTGATGGTGCAGATTGTGCCAGGCCATGCCATCACCTCCCCCTCTGACATACCTGGTGACACTATGAGGTCAAGATACAGCTTAATATCTATTCCCTCTTGTCACCAGCCTGCAACATGAACTATGCTACAGAAACCCTATCAGTTAGCTGGCTCATGCTTGTCATGCTGAAAGGCAGCCAAATGTCCCCTTAAATCTGAGTATAGAATCATAGAATCAGTCAGGGTTGGGAGGCACCACAAGGATCATCTAGTACCAACCCCCCTACCATGGGCAGGGACACCCCACCCTAGATCAAGCTGGCCAGAGCCTCATCCAGCCTGGCCTTGAACACCTCCAGGGATAGGGCCTCAACCACCTCCTTGGGCTACCCATTCCAGGCTCTCACCACTCTCATGGTGAACAACTTCCTCCTCTGAATCTCCCCACCTCCACCTTTGCTCCATTCCCCCTAGTCCTGTCGCCACCTGATAGCCTAAAAGGTCCTTCCCCATCTTTTTCTGTAGGCCCCCTTCAGATCCTGGAAGGCCACAATAAGTAGAAGGGAACCTTTTGCTTCCACTTGGCTGTTGGAATTAATGACCTTCTGAGGGCACTTATTAAGCTGCCAGGGCACAACTTTGAGCAAGAGAGACCCTGCAGCTGTGGGTCTTTGAAGTGTGTGCTGTACAAGGGCTTTACTACAGCAGGAGACTATAATCTCAGTCTGAGATTAGGGGACCAGGAGCCTGACCTCAGAGTTCAATACCAGGTTCTCAAACCAATGAGGGCTAAGAATTGTAGACCATCTCCCCACCCCCTCCAAATCCAGCAAATGTCATCAAATGTACCCAAAATCTGCCAAGCAACATGGGGAAAGGAGAAGCAATTTCACATGTAAGGGATGCCAAAAATTGATAGTGGGTGGGAAAGTAGCAGAAGCTGTGGCAGTGAATCTCTTCTTAAAAGCAGGTTTTATTTACTTCAAGACTTAGCACAAGAGGTACATTTGCAGGGAATATAGCTCCAGAAATGTTAAGAAATTAAGACCTGCTGCTACAAAAGGAGCTGCAGTCTATTGGAGGGCACTTGAGAATGCATTTTACATCCTGACTGGTATTGAAAACAGGAGAAAAAAAATTAATTGACTTCAACACTGAGAACATCAATAGACTGAGCTTTATCTTTCTTGTCCACCTCTCCTATGAATACAGGCTGAAACAATTTGGGCTGTTCAGCCTGGAGGAGAAAAGTCTCTGGGGTGACCTTATTGTTTCATTTGAGAAAGGGACCTACAGGAATTTTCACTGGCCAGCAGCGATAAGACAAAGAGCAATGGATGCAAACTGGAACATAGAAGGTTTCACCTCAACATGGGGAGAAACTTCTTTACAGTGAGGGTGACAGAGCCCTGGAGCAGGCTGCTCAGAGAGGTTGTAGAGTGTCCTGCTCTGGAGACTTTCAAAACCCACCTGGATGCATTCTTGTGTGAGCTACCTCTAGGTGACCCTGCTTGGCAGGGGATTGAACTTGATCTCTGGAGGTCTCTTGCAACCTCTAAGTTTCTGTGATTCTGAAAGCTGGGGAGGGACTGTTTAAAAGGGCCTGTGGTGATAGGATGAGAGGCAATGGTTTGAACCTGAAACAGAGAAGATTTAGGTTGGGTGTCAGGAGAAAGTTATTTACTATGAGAGAGGTGAGAGACTGGAACAGGTAGCCCATGGATGTGATAGAGGCCTCATCTGAGGATCCAACCAAAATCAAACTTGATGTGGCCCTGGGCAGCCTGATCTAGTTGGAGGTGTCCCTGCTGAGTGCAGGGGGGTTGGACAAGATGACTTTTGAGGGTTCCTTCCAACCCAATGCAATCTGTGAATCCCAAAAGGGAGATTCTAGCTGTGAAGCTCAGAGTTGCCTAATTCTAGAGGTTGTGAAATCATGTGCTGCATTTGGGATGCCTGTTAGCTCTAAAAAGCATTGGAGATGGAGTATCACTGTGACTTTAAATGTGTCACTCTAGATGGAGAAGAACATTTCATATTCAGCTTCTTTTCAGTTTTCCCCCCAAACTCCCCAAGATGGAAAAGAGCCAGGAGCATTTGCTGGAAATTCTGAGTTTTATTCTGCTCCTTCCCACCTCAGACAAGAGTCTGCCTGATACCAGCTGATCTCTGAGCTCTTGTAAACCTCAGAGTGACCCAGATGCTTTTTGCCAGGACTCAGCTCAGTCCCTAGACACTCAAGAGGTAGAAGAGGAGGAAAGCAGACTATGAGCACTTTCACTTCCTTTTATCCCCCTCTCTCCTTTGGCCTCTTTGGCTCTAAGCCTCGTAGTCCTTATAATACTTGAATAATGTATCTTGGCTTGCTGTCACAATCCCTATCTATTGTTTTCACACGTGGAAATGCTCTCCTCCTGCACTTTGCCTGCTGGGGAAAGATCAAAAAGACTTGAGCAGCACTGACAGGCAGGCTGAAAAGCAGGCAGCATCTTCTTGTGCTGCTCAGAGGATATAGGAGAAGTGACAGCTCCTAACACCTTCCTGTCTCCTTCTGGATTAGCTCTTGCTAGACAAGAGAGGGCAATGGATGCTGCTGGGAGCTGAGCACACTGCTTTTTCTGAATCTCATTTCAGCCAGGATAAACCTAATGGTTATTATCCATGGAATAGTTTAGGCTGGAAGAGACCTTAAAAATTATCCAGTTCCACCCTCAAGCCATGGAAAAGGACACTTTCCACTAGCCCAGGTCACTCAGGGAGTCATCCAGTCTGGCTTTGAATACCTCCAGGCATCCACAACCTCTCTGAGCAACCTGTTTCAGTGTCTCACCACCCTCACTCTAAAGAATTTCTTCCTAATCTCCAGTCTAAATCTGCCCCCCACCCCAAGCTTCAATCCATTCCTCTTCATCCTATCATTACAATCCCTTGTAAAATGTCCCTTCCCAGAGAATTTCAAACCTTTCCTTTACCTGTATTCCATTTGCCTCCATGCTCATGCATACAGACTCCTTCCCCAAATACTGAATCAAAATCAACTTCAAACATTAACTCAGGATCATATAAAAGGTCTCACTACCTGGAAGTTCATGGCCTTGATCTCTCTCAGCATTTGACATTAACTTTGTGGATTCACTTTAACATCTTGCATTGGTACAGGCTGCCCAGGGAGGTAGTGGAGTCACTGTCCCTGGAGGTGTTCAAGAAATATGTAGACAGGGCACTCCAGCACAAGGTTTAACAGGTTTGGTGGTGTTGGGTTGATGATATTAGAGGTCTTTTCCAACCAGAATGACTCTATGATTCTACAAAAATCTTAATGGTTTTTATTCTCTTCCTTTTCCCTGCCTCAGCTCTTGTTTTACCACAACAATTTTGATGTGGCAGTCAGCAAAGAGCAGAGAAAACTCTTCTGCTTCTCTGCAGAAAAGTGAGTGCCAGGGCTTGTTCTCCTGGTTGTTGGGTGAGAGAAATCCAAATGGTGCAGGATTGGTGAGGGGAATAGGGCAGCACACCCCTAATTCTTCCCAAGACACCTGCAGCCTGGGTGGCATCTTTAGCTTGGATCAGACTCATGTTGGGGTCATCATCTAGCCATAAGACTGGGAGAAAGTCTGAAGGGAAGCTGAGGCTACCACCAAGCTTAGTGTTTTGTTCCAGCAAAGCACTTGAAAAAAGGAAGAGTGAGCTTCTAGATAATGTGCTGCTCTGGAACTAGGTCCTTTAAAGCACAGTGGGGCTGTGCTGATTTGGTGACATCAGGGCCAGTCATTTTTAGTGGTGCCCAGTGACAAGAGATGAGGTAACAAGCCCAAACTTGAACATAGGAATCAGAATGGTTTAGGTTGGAAGGGACCTCAAAGATCATCTAGTTCCAACCCCTTGCCATAGGCAGCTCTATCTAAACATGATGAGGAACTTCTTTACTTTGAGGGTGGTAGAGCACTGGCACAGGATGCCCAGAGAGGTGGTGGAGTCTCCATTTCTGGAGTCATTCAAAATATGCCTGGACATGTTCTAGGTGCAGCCTGGTCTAGGTGAACCTGCTCTGGCAGAGGTGTCGGACTAGATGATCTCCACAAGTCCCTTCCAACTCCTACCATTCCATGTAATTCTACAGCACCACAAACATTCAGGAAGAAAAGCCTGGCACAAGGGCTGACAAATCCAAACTTCTTCTAGAAGCAGTTTGGCAGGAAGAGATGTCCAAGTGTCTCAGTGCTTGGTGATAGGTCATGCTGGTTGCTGTGAAGCTTCTGCAAGCACAGAAGTCTGCCTATGGACCATAACTCCAAGCCACAGCCACTGAAGAAAGGATGCTTTAGTATTTCCTATCCTTGTCCAGGCTTCTTAGGCTCCACAGTCATAGTGCTCACAGGTACAACTGCCCCAGTGCTGGTTTCAAATGAAGTCAATGTTTTTACTGTCTAAATATAGAATTATAGAATGGTTTAGGTTGGAAGGGACCTCAAAGCTCAGCCAGTTCCAGCCCCCTGCCATAGGCAGGGACAGCTCCCACTAGAACAGGTTGCTCAAGGCCTCATCCAACCTGGCCTTGAGCACCTTCAGGGAGGGAGCAGCCACAACCTCCCTGGGCAACCTGTTCCAGTGTCTCACCACCCTCGCTGTAAAGAACCCTTTCCTAACATCTAGTTTGAATCTCTCCTCTTCCAGTTTAAATATGTAAGAGAACACCTTGGACCTGCAGGGTAAAGCCATCTGTGTTGCTCCTCAGTGCATGAGACTCAGCTTTTAGGAAGGACAACCTCATCATTCAGGTCCTGGTCCACAACCAGGATACCCAGTCACTGCAGAGCCCTTCAGGCAGCCTGCACTGGCTAAAACCATCCTTGGTTTTCACTCCTGATTGCTCACATTTGGACACCTTCCAAAAATACCACTGGACAGTTGGCCCACAGCCAGTTCACCTCCATTTTTGAGCTGTAAAATCAGAACATTTCTGCACAAGCATTCTGATTATCCAGTTTCAATTGCTAACCCTTTGGAGCAGAGATCTCACATTACACCCAGCAGCATATTGGTCAGGCACTGGCAGAGGCTGCCCAGGGCAGTGATGGAGTCTCCATCCCTGAAGGTGTTCAAGAACTGTGTGGCCATGGCACTTTGATTCAATGGCCACAATGATGTTGGGTTGATGGTTGGACTCAAGGATTTTGGAGGTCTCTTCCAACCTAAACAACTGTGTGATCCTGTGATTCTAACCTTCATGGCTGCCCTTGGTTTCCTGTCCATTTTAGTCATCTCCCCATCCCCGATGCTGCCACACAGTGTGGGACACTGCTTGGTTAGCTCCCAGGAACCTGCTATCTGAGATAGCAGAGTCACAGAATGTCAGGGGCTGGAAGGGACCTTGAAAGCTCATCCAGTCCAACACCCTTGCCAGAGCAGGATCACCTGTACCAGATCACACAGGAACACATCCAGGCAGGTCTTGAATGTCTCCAGAGAGGGAGACTCCACAGTCCTCCCGGGCAGTTACACACAGTTGGTGCAAAATACTACATCTCACTGAGGAAAGGGCTGACCTCCAGCTTTCAGCACCTCTTACCATCCCTGAAGGTGTTCAAGAAATGGCACTTTGGGCCATGGTTTAATGGCCATGGTGGTGTTAGATCAATACTTGGACTCAGTGGTCTTAGAGGTCACTTCCAACCAAACCAATTCTACGATCCCATATCCCTGGCTGTATCAGACTAACCCACCTCTTCTCCTTCTCTCTTCCTCCTCTAGTGAAGAAACAAACTGCCATCAACAGCGTGGGAAAACACATGCCCATCCTGCAGTGGGAAGACAAACGAGGCCTGGCCTTTACCAAGAACAACCTGAGTTATTCCAGCAGCTCACTGGTGATACCTGTGTCCGGGGACTACTATGTCTATGCTCAGGTCACTTTCCGAGGGCCCATTGAAAATTACAGTGAACCAAATTCTGTCACTGAGATCATCACCAAAGTCACTGACAGCTACCCTGAGCCCACTCGGCTGTTGACTGGCACCAAGACCCTCAGTGAAAATGGGAAGAGGTGGTTCCAGCCCATTTATCTGGGTGCTGTGGTCTCCTTAGAAGCAGGAGACAAGCTGATGGTCAACGTTAGTGACATCAGGCTGGTGGATTACACTAAGGAGCACAATACTTTCTTTGGTGCCTTTTTGTTGTAGGTTGCTGGCAGCAGCTGGTGGGACGCTTCCCTTCAAGGCCCTGGGGTGACCTTGTTGTTTCTTGGCTTTGTGGGCATGCATTGGGGTGCAACCTCTGTGCTGTTATATCCTTCTTCTGTACTGTCACACCCCTGCAGCTCCCTGCAGCCTTAAATTAAGGGGTAGGGAAAGCTAAAGCCACAGGCTGAATTAAAGCAAACCAAAACCAAACCAAAACAACAGGAAAAGGAAAGACAAATTGAAAGGAAAAGCCAATATTTTTGGAAGAAACAACTGAGCTCTTCAAACCATTGTAAGCTGAGGAGGAACAGCTCATAGCTGTGGGTAGGAATATTTGATCTGGAGTATTGCAGCTAGGCTACATCACTAATTCCACCTTCAGTGTACAACTTCTTCAACCCCAAAGATGTGTTTTGAACTTTCTCCAGCACTTCCAGTATAGTTTTGCATGACCTTTCTTCAGATACTCAGGTCTAAAAGGTAAATTACTTTTCATCATCTCCTTACAAATAGATCTGCTCAGCACTTTGCACTAACATAAAGCTCAGATTAATCATTAACTGCTTAATTAACCCCTTCCAACGTACCTGTAAAGTAGATTAAAATTATGTTGTGTGTTTTGCAGAAGCTACTTGAAATTTCTTTCCCCATCCCCACCCCACCCAGAAAATGGCCTACAGTGCATTAAGCCAATGAACAGCCTCAAACCTGCACATAAAATTTCAAGGCAACACACACAGACAATTTCTGCTTCAGCACAAAAGTGGAATCTCCTCACTAGCTCCTAACTTTAGGCAGAGAGAGACAAGCAGCACAATTTTCCACGCTTTTTAAACCAACCACAGAAATCCTGGGAGCAAAGCCTGGCAATATTCTGCTTTCCACTGCAGGGAGTGCCACCAAAGACAGCACTGTCTTGCTGCTCCCCCTTGCAACCACTGCCAATGCTGCAGCGGTCCCCTATGCACAAGGGACTCTCCAGCCTTGTCCTGGGTGAAGGTTGGCGATCAGCAGTCTCTACACACAAGGCCAAGAGGTCCAAAGAAACAGCCATGGTGTGCCAGAGCCTGGTGTTGAGCTCAGGAACATTTAGCTTCCCACCTTGCACTTGCTTATTTTCAGAGACCTTCCTGTCTCTCAGGGCAGTCCCTCAGCTTTCCTTCTCCCCCCACCATGAGTACATCACTGATGAGTCCTGTTCTCATAGAACTCAGACTTTACTCTCTCAACTGCCAAGAAGGCTCACATCTGAGCACCTACCACCTGCAGCAACCAGGCCTCACTCCCAGCAACTCCTTCTCTTTTCCTGCCTCACCTCATTGGATTGCCTCCATTTCCCACTTCTTGACCAGCAGTGGCCCTGCTTGCTTAGTTAAGCTTTCCACTCAAAGCCATGGTGGAAGCCACTGGTGGCTCATGGTCAGCGAGGCACTGAAGTTTGGGAATAGCACTGGGGATGAGGGATTGTAGCCAAAGATTTCGAAGAGGCAGAGAAGTTCTCTGCTACAAAAGACCATGTGAGATATTGCAGTCCAACCAGGAGTGAAATCAGGCTGCTTTGCTCACGATGTCTTCCCAGAGGGAGACAATTTATTGTTATATAAAGAGCTGTTTGAGCTGACAAGGAAAAGTGACAGCTGAAGTGAGGAACAGAATAAAAAGCCAAGAAAGATTAAGGATGAGGGGAGGAGAGAAGCACAGTAGGAGGTAGGAGATCCAGGGAGCAGCAGGATCTCTGCCTCTTCGTGGCTCAGTGTAAGCACCTTTGTGCTGAATGCATGACTACATCTCTTAGATCTAGCAGACCTTTATGTAGTAATTCATCTCAGAGAAGAAGGCTTTTTGGCCATCCTTGCCTGTTCTGCAGTCTCTGGGTCCCATAGCAGGTCTCTGTTCCTTCACTGTTCTATCTACAGTGAGAGCAGCATTAAATACACGGCAGAAGCCAGCAGATTACCCTCTCGCCCTGCCCTTCTTTCTGCTGCAGGTATCTTTCTTTATTCCAGATTCTCCTCCAGTCTAGTCATTGGGTGCTGATTTACTACACAACACTTCCCATCTAGGAGACCTTGACAGTGGCCTTGCATCGAAACCTCTTTACAGTTTGGCTCCTCATCCCTTCTTTGACATGTCCTTCCTTGCCCCCACACCCACATCTCAGCTGCCCTCTTGATCCCTTTCTCCCACAGGTGCCTTCCTGCCTTCTTAGCCTTGTCCATCAGGTATAAGGACACCTCTTTGTCCAAATCAAATTTCCTACGTGCAGCCTGTCTCTTAGAATCACCCAATGCACCAAGAACAGTGAGAGCTGAAAATAGGTTAGGATGGCAGAAAGTAAAGGTCATGATCCTGCTGGCAGGTGCAAACACACTGTTAGGCAAAACACCCTCATCTTTATTATCTAGATTCACTTCCCTCTCCAAGTCTTTATTCTTGCCTTTCCTTCCACCTGTTCAGCCTTTTCTTTTAAGCTGCAATTGCTGGGCAGGTATTCCTCATGTATCTGTTTATATGCATCCTGGTCTCCTTGTTGCTTCTCAGGAAAGGGCATTTAGCTCCTGAGCAAGACATTTCTTACTGCCCAGAAACTCCCCACATCACAGTAAAATCCAGTGAGACCTTGCTCTCTTGGCAGTTCAAGACCAGGTTATGTTCTGGGAGACCCCCAACAGTTTTCCATCTCTCAGATTTTCTAAAG
This sequence comes from Tricholaema leucomelas, assembly GCA_013400475.1. Lineage (NCBI taxonomy): Eukaryota > Metazoa > Chordata > Aves > Piciformes > Lybiidae > Tricholaema lacrymosa > Tricholaema leucomelas. The sequence goes on from WAAF01017797.1 coordinate 70,195, forward strand.
CATTCTTTCATCATCCCACAGGGAGTTCCTCTGAGCTTCTGATCCCTTGGGTTTGTGCCCAGAATAGGATGAAAACATGGAAATAGGATGAAAACATGGAAATTGCAGCTCTTGCACACCACCACATAAAGCACAGGAAACAACATGGTCTCCAAGGGATGACTTAAAATGAGAAAGGTCCCTGCCCATGGCAGGGGGTTTGGAGTAGATGATCTCTAAGGTCTTCCCAACCTAAGCCATTCTGTGATTGTGATTCTCTGATACTTGTCTAGGACAGGTGATTCTTAGCAGCCAGGTAGGAAAGCTTCTGTGAAGTGTTGCATCCCAAGTCTAGTTGAGAGATGTCCCTACCCGTGGCAGAGAGGTTGGAGTAGATGACCTCTGAGATCCCTTCCAACCTAAGCCATTCTATGATTAACTCAGTTCATGCTTGCAGAAAATTGGAGTGCAAATTCTAGCTGTTCTGAGGCAGTTACAGGAATGCAAAGCTCCTTATTTCTGCAAAGGAGATGATGGAGCATCCTTCTGAAGCCATAACACAATCCAGACAGGCTCCTAGAGCGGATCTCTGTATGAACTGTATCTAAAGTCATCACCACTCACTGCCTGCTGTGCTGAGGGGTGGCCAGCCTGAGGGCTGGGAGTGCTGAACAAAATAACAGAGCCTTCTGTGGGGTACCTGCACATATCTGCATGGCCACATGGACCTGTGTGTATTCCACACGACTTCTGAGAAGCCAGTGGGGCAGTGCTGTGCCTTTGCTAGCACAAAGCACATCTCTGCTGTCCGCTACACTACCAAATTTCACAAGCAAACTCTCTTGCCTGCTGCAGCTCCAGTACAGATGTGACTGAATACAGTAGCCACACTAAAAACCATATATTTATTTTAGCACAATTTATTTATTTTAGTCTATTTAGAGCAAGCTTTTGCACCTTGTTACACACCCAGGCTCTTAGCACATTTGGCATGACACACAGTCGTGTATCTGCCACTACTTGTTTTAAAGTGGTGCAGCCATATTAAGCCCTACACATTTACCCCATGGGAAATTCTTTTTCTTCCCTTTCCTCCCCCCCCAACCACCACCTCAAAGCTAATAACAGTTTTGTGACAGTGATCAGAAAATATAGTAAGTGTACAGAGGTCGATGCTGACCCTGTTGTACATCAGCTGTCCCTCCAGAAAAGGCAATAACATGAAGTCAAAGCAAAGCCACTTAAGTGAGACAGAGGTCAAGCTTAAATGGAGATATCTCAGAGAGGCTGAACCCAAGCTGTGCATTCTCACCTTTTTTCCAAAGCTAAATGAGGGCAAAAGTGCTCTCAGAAATCTCTGTTTATTGAGCTAGAAAATTGTCCTCAAGAGAAATCATTTCTGGGGATGGCAGAGCTCATAGGCTTCAGCTTTTTCGATTGCAGGAGGTGATGATGAAATGTGGTCATGTGAACCAGTGACCTTTCAGTCTGTGGTCAGACTGAAACTATGCTTTGTTTTGGGTGGATGTGAAACTAAAAAACCAGCTGGAAGAGAAGAAAAAGAAAACAAGAAAATCCAAGCTGATGAAAAAGAAGGATGAAACAGGCAGCTCATGCTAAATGAGTGCAGAAGATGTGATTTCAGCTTTTGACCTTTATGTTTCCTAGGCAGAAGAATAATAAGTGAAGCACTTTTCAGAACAAAACTTTGGAAGGGGGGGGGGGGAGGGAAAGAAAGTAACAGATTGATTTGATTTTTTAGTATGCAGTCTGAACAAAGTATTTTAGTTCTTCTAAATTCTCTTCTTCCCTGATCTCTTTTAACCCAGAAAATCTAACACTAAGCATCACCCAAATTCATAAGAAGGTTCCCTTACTTTCTGCTTTCTTTCCCCTTCAAAACTATAGATTGCTAACTAAGCATTAACTTTCTCTCCAGATATATACAGAGGTAAATTTAACTCCAGCTCTAAGGATCACAGCTCCTCTGGCCAACACTTGTGCTGTGCTTAGCCCTGAGCGTGGGCCTTAAGGGGTTAGAATGTCACAGAATCAACCAGGTTGGAAGAGACCTCTAAGATCATCCAGTCCAACCTAGCACCAATGCTTAACACCAACTAAGGATCCTCACCATTTTAGGAGGGGAAGGACATTTGTAATGGCAGCTTTGGCAGTGGGGGAAAAGCCAGCTCACTTTCCCCTGTTTGGTGTAAATGAGGAGTAAAATCCCTATGGCTTAAATTAAAGCAGATTAAATGGGTTGCTGGTGTTTACCCTCAATTGCATCATTACAGGCAACCCTCCAAATCAAGGAGATCTTAGATGGTCCTTCTCCAGCACATGTACAGGGTCTAGAGGTGTAAAGCTGAAGGTCAGGTGCCTTAGTAAAGCAGAACCCAAATGATAAAAGGAATGCTGCCAAGAGGGGCTTGCACAGGGTAGTTGAGTAGATGTTAGGATAAGCAGAGCCCTGGACCAAAGAGATGCAGCACAGACCAAGTGGAAGAGGTTGAGGTGTTCACTTGTGATTTTCAAGCCAGGTATTTCAGAATTTAGAAGGAATCTCTTTTCTTCCCTCCCTCCCCCCCCATCTCTGTGTGGTATGACTGACTGCGCTGCGTTTGGGTTTATTACTCTCCTGTGTGGGCCATCATTTCCGATGAGAAAGGAGAAAATTCATTCTTTAGAAGAATTGGAAAGTGTCCAGAATTTTTTTTTTGCCCAGATCTGGGTGTAAACCACCAGTATAGCATTTTGCTATTGTAAGGGATTTTAGAGAAGTGATTGTATATTGTCTCGTGCTTCGGCACCAAAGTGTATCCTTACCACTAGAACTGACTAAGCTTCTTGTTGCCAAGTTTTGTGATAATAAAGATTTAAGTTAACTAACTATGGCCACTTGTGATCCTGCTCCCCTTCCAATAAACACTAACCAAAGAGCACACTGAAGAGCCATCAGCTGATACCACTAGATAATGCTGATGCCTAAGAAGCCTGCTCTGTTGTGTGCTAACACATGAATCATCATGGTTTAGGAATGGTTGCACATCCCTCACCAGACTGAACTCAGATTCAGACTTTCCCCCAGGGATTCTAGAAACTTGCATTTCAAAAGGCAAAGCCTGAGTAGATTTTATTTTCCAGCCCCTTTTCTGTTTGCAGCTGGTTCCCTCTTTTGCTTTCTTAGTCTGTTTGGAAAGCAAAGTTCATCGGAACCTGCACGGTAGCTGTGTCAGGGACTGCTGCTCCTCACTGAGCACTCAAGGGATTCAGGCACCTCAGTATCACCAAAAAGCCAGTTTTGCCCTGTCTACCACCATACAGAAGAGCAGCTTGGGGATTCAGGCACCTCAGCATCACCAAAAAGCCAGTTTTGCCCTGTCTACCACCATACAGAAGAACATCTTGGGGATTCAGGCACCTCAGTATCACCAAAAGGCCAGTTTTGCCCTGTCTACCACCATACAGAAGAGCATCTTGGGGATTCAGGCACCTCAGCATCACCAAAAAGCCAGTTTTGACCTGTCTACCACCATATAGAAGAGCAGCCTGGGGATGGAAAGCTTCCCATGGCTCAGCTCCTGGTTGCCAGGCACAACCCATCTAGGAAATTTTGGCCAGTGGTGGTGTCAAAGTCTTGTTTAAAGGCAGAGCTGCAGGCACCTCTACTAGCTTTGCTGCCCTTACCTTTTCAGCTTAATAGCAGCACCCACTGGATTTGCATTTCTTATCCTGGATGGTGTTCTCTGCAATTCCACTGCTGCCAAGAACACCAATTCAGTTTTTCCCACTAGTAGAACTGAGAAACATTCCCCCCCTTGGGCATATTATTCTGTGCTTCCAATGTTTCTTTGGTTTTCCAAAAGTCAGCAAATCAGATCTAAATTAGTCCATAAAAGGTTTCTAGTTCAGGGCTCTCCTGGCTCAAGGTTTCTTGAAAACTCTGATGGAGCACATATGCTTCTCTAGTTTCCATACACTTGCAAAGACCTGAGATGCTTTGATAGCAGCCTCTGCAGGTCATCCAAGAGTTAATTAGACAGAAGGAAGCAGATTGCTGCCTCTTGTAGCACCAAAAAGATGTGGGCTTTTTTTTTCCCTTTAATCCAATAGCTACCTCACCTTTAAAAATAGCAAAAGTAAGTAACAGCTTTAGTATTTCCTGTTAACTTGAGCTTAGAATCCATTTGTTTTCTTGCCATTTTACTCTGTGCTTTGCACATACAGTTTAATGGCTTCAGTTAACACCTTGGTGATCTAACTACCCTGGCACACAAAGCCCTTGCTCACAAGTACTGTGCTTTATTTCACCTACCTTTCATCAGACACAAGCTCTCCATGCCACTGCATCTCCAGGTTCCTTCTCTAGCAAGGTGTGGGAAGAGATGCTCTGTTCAGAAGGGCTGCACAAGCCAGGGAAGGTGAGGATAATGGAGCTGCTTTCCTCCCAGCAGTATATATGCAGTATTTTTCTAGCTAAATGCAAGTGAGATAATAGCAGCAGTCAGTGAAAGCAATCCCTGCACTGCACTCACTTCCTCAGACAGCTGGCTAAGGCTGCCCAGCTACTGCCTGAGCAGAATCCCTGGAGGGTTTAGTGTCAACAAATACATGTATGGGAATGAATCTTGAGGGAAGGGAGAACCTCACTTTCATGCAATGAAGATGTTACTCATTGGAATGGGCTGCCCAGGGAGGTGGTGGAGTCACCGTCCTTGGAGGTGTTGAAGCAAAGCCTGGATGGGGCATTTAGTGCCATGGTCTGGTTGACTGGACAGGGCTGGGTGCTAGGTTAGACTGGATGAGCTTGGAGGTCTCTTCCAACCTGGCTGATTCTATCATTCCATGAAACTCATCCTGCAGAGCAGGACACTACCCCCGAGTTCTCAGTTTAGCACTCCCAAGATGTCCAAGCAGAGCTGGATCTGCTGCTCATCAGCTTTGCTCTTGCATGAAAATCCCTGCTGCAAGCTTGGGACAAGTTCTGTGTCACAGTTAATATATCCAGCTTTTAGGAAGAGCTTTGAGTTCACTCGGGCAGGGTGTGGAGACTTTGTCCCTTAAGCATCCTGTGGGATGCAGCATAAGGGGAGATGAAGTGGAAGGGATCTGCACTCGCAGGAATGTGCTCTGCTATGAACACTTCAGCTCACAGACAGGCAGCTGAACAAGGGCCACGTTTTTTAAGACACTCAGCACCTGTCAGATAGGTTCTCAGAGGGAATGAGGACTCCACTGTTCAATCCTTTGAGATCTGGTGCCAAAGCTAGGTATGATTCTCCTCAGAAGTGCAAAAAGAAGAGCCAAGTTCGACAACAGCGACAGTTCCAAATTCATTTGGACTCCCAAATGTCACTGCTGAACCCTTGGGAACAGCATGAAAGACATTGCCTGAGAAGCTGAGGTGCTAGAACCTGGTTTAAGAAGCACAAGTCAGGAGTGCTTAGGTTGTTGTTTTTTCCTTCTGAATGACAAACTAAAGTAGCTCTCCAAATGCTCTCATTCTTGCACAAACCAGAGATTCTTTCACTGATTGCAGAGTTTTATATTAAAACGTCCAAAAAAGGCACTGAAAATGTTTGCTGCATATTTATTGGCACTGTACCTTGAGAGGTCTTAATTTTATGTAAGAGAAACTGTAAGAACCATGGCATAAAGTTTGCATCTCTTACACTTTCACAGCTATTTCTTTCAGAAAACAGCTTTGCTGCTTTCTCATGATAAAGTGTACAGACAGCTCTTGGAAATGGACTGTGCCTCTTAAAGCAAAGAATAAAACTGATTCATCTGATTGCAGTTTGCTCCTGACTCTTCCTTTATCCTAATAAGCACTCACCAAGGGCAGACATTTACAGATGGGCAGACACTGACCCGTGTCGAAGTGGTTGGAGTCTGCTGTGTGCTGCATATTCCCCTGGAGGGAAAGGTTGGGAGAGTTGGAGCTGTTCAGCCCAGGAGAAGAGAAGGCTCCAGGGAGACATCGTGGTACCTGATCAGGGCTACAGGAGAGCTGGGCAGGGACTTCTGACAAGGGCTTGTAGTGGTAGGATGAAAGGGAATGGATTGAAGCTGAGGAGGGGAGATGCATAGAATCATAGAATCCACCAGGTTGGAAGAGACCTCCAAGCTCATCCACTCCAACCTAGCACCTAGCCCTGGCCAATCAACCAGACCATGGCACTAAGTGCCCCAGCCAGGCTTTGCTTCAACACCTCCAGGGACAGCAACTCCACCACCTCCCTGGGCAGCCCATTCCAATGCCAATCACTCTCTCTGACAACAACTTCCTCCTAACATCCAGCCTAGACCTCCTCTGGCACAACTTGAGACTGTGTCCCCTTCTTCTGCTGATGGTTGCCTGGGAGAAAAGAGCAACCCCCACCTGGCTACAGCCTCCCTTCAGGGAGCTGTAGACAGCAATGAGCTCTGCCCTGAGCCTCCTCTTCTGCAGGCTGCACACCCCCAGCTCCCTCAGCCTCTCCTCACAGGGCTGTGCTCCAAGTCTCTCCCCAGCCTTGCTGCCCTTCTCNCTCTGCCCACCCATCCAGCCTGACAAGGTCTGTCAATGCAGACTGGAGATGAGGAAGAAATGTTTTAGAGTGAAGGTGGTGAGACACTGGAACAGGTTGTCCAGTGTGATTGTGGATGTTCCCTCCCTGGAGGTTAGATTGTGGAAGGTTTCTTCTCTTCCCAGCTGGGCTGGATGAGACCTTGAGGAGCTGATCTAGTGGAATGTGTCCCTGCCCATGGCTGGCATCTCAAACCACATACCCCAGAGATCCTTGCACCCCAAAGATGCTGTACCTTGACTTAGAATTGGGGGGGGGGGAAATATCCAATTTAGCAGCTTTCTGCTGAACAATAATAAGATTATGCAGTAAAACCTCACAGTGCTTTGAGATTCCTTCGGAAGTTGAGACTGGTTGGAGCAGAACCACCTTTATGGTGCAGAAAATAAGACTTTGGGTGGATTAACTAAATGCTGCATTCTCGCAATAGGATCCACCTGACCAACCCCAGAAATTGCTATTTCTGTAAAAACTCTGAAGGGAAAAAGTAATTCTGTTTTCTGCAGTAATGAATTTTGTTCATGGGTGTCAGATAAAATGACAGAGGTGGCTCTGAGCTGCAATCTGCAAGCTGGAGGTTGGTTTGGCCTCTTCTAAAGACTAACAGTGATGGGTCAGTTCTCTCCCTCAGGGGCCACCTCCCTTTCTCTGTTAATTGCTGAGAGGTTAGAAACATTCCAGTGCAGCTGAAGCTGAGAAGCAGGAATCACAGCCTGAACTTCATCTCTGAGCTGAACGAGTGCCTGCTGGGGTGGGCAGCTCTGTCTGTGCTCTCCAGAAACAGCATTTTCTCAGAATCAGAGCCTGAATTTGGCTACTGCACCAGCTCCTGTGGCCAGCAGGGCAAGGGAGGTGATTCTCCCCCTTTACTATGCTCTCGTCAGACCCCACCTGGAGTACTGTGTGCAGTTCTGGAGCCCCCAACACAAGAAGGACATGGAACTGCTGGAGTGAGTCCAGAGGAGAGCCACGAAGATGATCAGAGGGCTGCAGCAGCTCTGCTATGAGGACAGGCTGAGAGAGTTGGGGCTCTGCAGCCTGGAGAAGAGAAGGCTTCGAGGAGACCTTAGAGTGGCTTTCCAGTATCTGAAGGGAGCCTACAGGAAGGCTGGGGAGGGACTATTGACAAGGTCTGGTAATGTCAGGACGAGGGGGAATGGGTTTAAGCTGGCAGAGGGGAGATTTAGACTGGATGTTAGGAGGAAGTTCTTTACAGTGAGGGTGGTAAGACACTGGCACAGGTTGCCCAGGGAGGTTGTGGATGCTTCCTCCCTGGAGGTGTTTAAGGCCAGGCTGGATGAGGCCTTGAGCAACCTGCTCTAGTGGGAGGTGTCCCTGCCTATGGCAGGGGGTTGGAGCTGGATGATCCTTGAGGTCCCTTCCAACCTAAACCATTCTATGATTCTATGATTCTCCCTCAGCAACCTGCATGACAACAAAGCATCCAGCTTTCATCCTTCCCTCCCTATTAAAGGAGGATGAACTGTTTAAATGACAGCACTGTCCTATGTGTCAGGAGGAGAACAGGTTCAGGGGGTCCAGATAGGTGGTGACTGTAAAGGCAGAACAATATAGAGTGGCAGAATCATTGAATCATAGAATGGTTTTGCTTGGAAGAGACCTTTAGGATCATCAAGTCCAAGTGTTAACCCAGCACTGCCTGGGTGATCTACACAGCTTTTTAATCCTTCCAGGGATGTGGAATCCACCACTGCCCTGGGCAGCCTGGGCTGGGGCTTGACAACCCTTTCAGGGAATAAATTGTTCATCATGTCCAGCCTAAACCTTCCCTGGCATAACTTGAGGCCATTTCCTCTTGTCTGATGGCTTTGTCCTTGGATGAAAAGATCCAACCCCTACCTGGCTCCATCCTCCTTTCAGGGAGTTGTAAAGAGCCAGGGAGTCTCCTCTCAGCTTCATTGTCTCTAGATGGAACAATCCCAGTTCCCTGAAATGCTCCTTACAAGACTTGTTCCCTTCACCAGCTCCATTGCCCTTTACTGGAGACATTCCAGCACCTCAGTATTGAAGCTGCAAACTCACCAGTGCTGAGTGCATCTCCCTCAGCTTTGAGTTAATCTTTGCAGACAGGGTAGAGAGGCACATTTCTGCATGCAGAGATCAAAGTGGGAGACATTCATCAAGACACGATCAAGCAAGCAGCTGCCAGGACACAGCTCTCCGGGAAATCACACCACATACATGCTTGCTCTCCATTCCTCTTCTCTCATCAGTGCCTGAAAGCAAGGGATGAGAAACGACATCCTTTCAAAGAGAGGGTTAGCAGCAAGCACTGCCCATGCCCCAGCCCTTTAGCAAGATGACTTCCCCCCTTGAAGAAAAGGAAGTGGGACATCTGTATGTAAATCAGGGGAGTCTCTGGAACAACCCCAAGGAGATATGAAAGAGCTTTTTTGCCCCAGCAGTGAGATTGTTCCTCCTCCTACTGAGCTATCTGGTGAAAAAATTGGAAAGATATTTCAGCATATGGAAAACTCCAACATCTGCACCCCAGTCTCTAGGTGCACTGAAATGAGACAGTTCTTAGGGCTCTGGTACCAACAGCCTACCTCACTCATTTACCTTCAGAGGTCACCCCTTTCTAGTGCTTTAATCAAGAGGTGAGGTAAGGAGGGCTGCAAAGGACCTTTACTTCACCCCATCCTCCTGACACCCACCCTTTAGGTGTTGATTAGGAACATTAGGAAAAAGTTTTTCCATGGAGAGAGTGGTCAGGGACTGGAATGAGCTGCTGTGATGGTTTGGGTGTTACCTACTCCCCACACACTGAAGAAAATCACCCAGACTAGACTGAGCAGATGGAAATTAAAGAATGAAGCTTTACATTTACAGCTTAGCACAAGATACAAGCAGAGATTTACAAAATCTGCAGTTACAGACAGACATATACAAGGTAAAGGTAATACAGAAGCACAACAGCCCTCCCAGAAACCAGAGTGCCCAGGAGGAGCTCCCAACCATCCTTCCACCTCCTTCCCACCCCTCTACCTTATCCCAGACTTTGCCTTACATTCAAGGTGAGTTTGGAGGATTGGCCAGGGGAGTTAGGAAGCAGAAGGATTAGTTATACAGCAGGGAGAGAAGGGAGGCAGCTAGAAGTCAGAGAGCAACTCTGTTATCTGTGTTTATGTTCTTGTTTTTATCCATCTCAGCAAGCCTATGGGTGGAGCAGACATCATCTTTGTTTCATTTTCACAGCCTATAGTCTAATTCTTCTCACCAAAATATCCCAGCTAGGCTCAAACTAGCACAGCTGCCCAGGGAGGTGGTGGAGTCACCACTCTGGATGTGTTTAAGGGTGGTCTGGATGTGGTGCTTAGGGATATGATTTCAGGTGAGTCTTGTAGAGTAGGGTTCTAGGTTGGACTTGGTGATCCTGAGGGTCTTCTCTAACCTGCACGTTTCTGTGAGGCTCTGATTACCTTTACTGGCCTCTGGAATCCCTGTCCCAGCATCTGGGAATATCCCATCTTCAGTGGCTTTCCCCAAGTGGCGGCTAAGCAACTCTCTGCCACTCAGAGCCAAAAAAACCCAAACCCAAGAACATTTAAATCTTAATCAGAGATACAGTGGTGGCAGGGTGCAGTGCACTGCCCTCAGCTCAGGGCTCATCTCCAAAACCAGAGAGTTTGTGTGAAGAGAGAGAAGCTTCAATGGAAGTTCTTGGGAAAGGTTTCTGCACTCAGAAGAGATTTGCCTCTGACACGCCTGGGGATAGAGTCCTTACTCTGCTGGTTCTTCTGGCACAAAGATGCCTTCCCAAAAGGCCTATCCACATTCCAGAGAGGCTCTAAGAGGCCTTGACCCTTTCTCCAAAGGTCATGCCACTAGAAAGTGATTCTTCTGTGCTGAAGCTTTCTACAGAGCAGAAATTGCAGCAGCCAAGAGCATTGCTAAGTCTGCAGACAGCCGGCGAGCCCCAGCAAGCACAGCACAAAGACAGACCTAAAAAAGAAGCATTTCACAGAGCCATCTCACCTCTCCCTAGGCTCCAGGGGAAGCAACTACATGCCAAGGGAGCAGGCAGGACCCGCAGAGTGCTCTGCCCAGGCTCCCAGAGGGTGTACTTTGGCTCCTTTCTCCAAGCAGGGCAAGGAGAGCCCACGCCTTGGACACAAGTCTTGCTGTCGGGCAGTGAGCCAGGCAGAGCATTCCCCCAGTAAATCATAGACTGCAGACCTTTAACAATACAAGTGACCTCCTAGAACATCAGCATAGCTATCCATGGAGGACAGCTCTCAAACACCAGTGGCAGAAGATGGTGTTAAGGGAGAGCATGGAGGTGCCTCACGTCCCTTCCACCCCGCTGCATCCACAGACACCTGCCATAGCTGTGGCTTCAGAGGGTACATCCATATCTGCTCCCTTTAGTGTTAAGCTCCTGAGTAACAGCTCCCTCGACGCACTAATCACTCCCCAAACTATCTGATGTTATTTGTTCCTTCAGTTTCCTGTGGCAGATTCCTTAAATTCCTTGTCCCTGCCTAAGGACACTCTTGCCCGTTTCAACCTGAAGATGCAAGCAGCCCTTGAGGCTGGGGCTGAGGCACTCACCTGGAGCACAGGAGACTCGAGATCAAGTCTCGTCTGGGTCAGGTTCTCCTTTTTGGCTGAAGTTTTGGAACATGACAGTTGTGTGTCAGCGTTCACCTTTCCACTTGTTCATCATTCAGCAGACTGCACCACACAACAGAAGCCTCAGCAGCAGCCACAGGCACACCCACTCTCACTTTCATGGGGATACACTGCCCAACCTGTGTGTCTCCTTGGCTACCAAACTTGTTCTGGAGCCACAGGCACTAACAGCTAATAACCACAGCAACTAACGACCCACAGACTGGTTGTCTTGCTGCACTGTGCCAGGCCATGCTCCAGAGAGGAGCAAGGGCCCTGTGGCAGAAGGGATGCTAAGACATCTTTCATCCATGAGGGAGTGATGGCATCAGGTAGCTTCCAGACTCCAATATGGAGCAGGTGGCATTTCTTTCTAGCCTGCCATCCCCCTGTTCTTGTATGTCATGGAATCATAGGATAGTTCAGGTTGGAAAGGACCTCAAAGGTTATCCAGTTCCAACCCCTCTGCCATAGGCAGAGACACCTCGGGGACACCACAGGTCACTCAAGACCTCATTCAATCTGGCCTTGAACACCTCCAGGGAGGGAGCATCCACAACCTCCCTGGGCAACCTGTGCCAGTGTCCTCCACTGACCAGGCAGGACACAGAATCACAGAACTTTAGAGGTTGGAAGGGACCTCCAAAGATTATCCAGTCCAACCTCACTGTCAAGCAGGGTCTCCATAGGGTAGTTGGCACAGAAATGCATCCAGGAGGGTTTTGAAAGTCTCCAGAGGAGGAGACTCCATAACCATTCTGGGCAGCCTGCTCCAGGGCTCTGGCACCCTCACACCAAAGAAGTTTCTCCTCATGTTGAGGCAAAACCTTCTCTGTTCCAGTTTGTAGCTGTTGGGTTCTTGCTGCTGACCAGCAAAAAGAGCTTGGCCTCAGCCACTGACCCCCACCTCTCAGACATGTATAGCCATTGCTCAGATCTCCTCTCAGCCTTCTCCAGACTAAACAGCCCCAGGGCTTTCAGTCTCTCTTCGCAGGGGAGATGCTCAAGTCCCCCACTCATCCTCGTGGCTCTCTGCTGGACTCTTTCCAGCAGGTTCCTGCCTCTCCTGAACTGGAGAGCTCAAAATTGGACACATCAGCTTGTCACCATTCTCCCCTTTCTGGGCTTTCCCACCTGGCTCTTCACCAAACCCAGATAGTTCTTATTTTCCTTCCCTCTCTCCCACATTTACTCTGGGCCAGGCAGTCAGCTGGGAGCCTACCCCCAGTTCTTAGAGAGCTGTGCTCTAGGCAATCAAGCAGAGCATGGCTGAGGGCTGCTCTCTGCCACCTCACAGCCTTCCCACACAGCAGGATTAGAGGGAATCCCAGAAGTCATGCCAGGGGGCTCAGACAGCAGAATGACACCTGCCCATTTCTCCTGCAGCCACCACTATCAACTACTTCTGTGGGCCAGGGAAAGTGTTTGGCTGAAGAAGCTTAACTCAACAGGAAACCTCAGATAGACACAAGCTGGAAAACTATTTCACTGGAATGTTTTCCACTTGGGTACTATGAGGAATCAGAATTAAGTAGCTAAAAGAAAATGAAAAGACCAACAAGCATTCAGGTTCCCTTAGCTTCATGGAATACCAGCATGGAGGGGAGTTGAAAGGGACCTCCAGAGATCTTCTAGACCTCTAGAATCATAAAATCAACCAGGTGGGAAGAGACCTCCAAGCTCAGCCAGTCCAACCTAGCACCCAGCCCTGGCCAATCAACCAGACCATGGCACTAAGTGCCACATCCAGGCTCTTCTTCAACACCTCCAGGCACAGTGACTCCACCACCTCCCTGGGCAGCCCATTCCAATGCCAATCACTCTCTCTGACAACAACTTCCTCCTAACATCCAGCCTAGACCTCCCCTGGCACAGCTTGAGACTGTGTCCCCTTCTTCTGTTGCTGGTTGCCTGGCAGAAGAGCCCAACCCTACCTGGCTACATCCTCCCTGAGCAGAGCACACAGGATGGCATCCTGGCAGGTTTGGAATGACTGCAGAGATGGAGACTCCACCACTCCTCAGGGCAGCACCTTCCAGTGCTCTAGCACCCACAAAGTAAAGAAGCTGCTCTTCATGTTTGGATAGAGCTTCCCATGCTCACATCTGTGACCATTACCTCTTGTTCTGTCACTGGGCACCATTTCACAAAAGCCTGTCCCCATCCTCCTGGCACCCACCCATTGGGTGTGGATAAGCACTGCTAAGATCCCCTTCAGTCTTCTCTTCTCCAGACTAAAAAGCCCCAAGCTCCTCAGCCTTTCTTCATGAGAGAGACTTTCTAGTCCCCTCATCATCCTTACAGCCCCCCTACAAATACATTACACCTCAGTGTACCTCCATACCTCCAGGCATCAGCATACTCACACATCCAAGCCTCACTCCACACCACCTGCTGCAGATCTCCCTCCTATCCTGCAATGATCCCCCGACGACAAAGCCACCTTCCTCTCCCACTCCCCCTTTTCTCTGCCACTCCAACGCACACACCTGCAGGAGCAGAGCAAGGCAGAGACTAATGGAGCCAATTAGGTCTCATTAACACTTTCTTGAGCAAAGCAGGCCTTAGCCACCCTGGCAGCCCACCTGCATGTGTCACTGCCCTGGAGGAATTCCCCAGCCCAACACTGTCTGGGTCCCTCTGCACCTTCCTCTTCAGGAAAATACAGCAGTTGACAAAACCACACCAAAATGCTTCAGCTCTGCTTTGGTGCTTTCCATGGTTTTCAGAGATGTTTAGAATCACAGAATCATAGAATCAACCAGGTTGGAAGAGACCTCCTAGCTCAGCCAGCCCAACCTAGCAACCAGCCCTGTCCAATCAACCAGACCATGGCACTAAGTGCCCATCCAGGCTTTGCTTCAACACCTCCAGGGATGGCAACTCCTGGAGGAGTCCACCTGAAGGGCAACTCCACCACCTCCCTGGGCAGCCCATTCCAATGCCAATCACTCTCTCTGACAACAACTTCCTCCTAACATCCAGCCGAGACCTGCACTGGCACAACTTGAGACTGTGTCCCCTTCTTCTGTTGCTGGTTGCCTGGCAGCAGAGCCCAACCCCACCTGGCTACAGCCTCCCTTCAGGGAGCTGCAGACAGCAGTGAGCTCTGCCCTGAGCCTCCTCTTCTCCAGGCTGCACACCCCCAGCTCCCTCAGCCTCTTTTCATAGGATTTGTGTTCCAGGCCCCTCCCAGCTTTGGTGCCCTTCTGTGGACACATTCCAGTATCTCAACATTTCAACATTTAGGATCCTCTCCCCCAATACAGGAGCTCAGCTTCCAAGCAAGGGGCAGGTTCTTACTCCTCCTCTAAATACTTTTCTGCCTCTGCATTTGCTCTGGTTTGGATGCAGTGAAGAGGAACCTACCATTAGACTTCTGCCCCCTGCCTGCGACCGATGCCCTGAGCCCCCCTGTGATGGTTTGGGAGTTACCCACCACTCCCCAGGGAAATCACCCAGACTAGACTCAGCTGGCTGGAAGTTAAGGAATGAAGCTACATTTTACAGCTTAGCACAATTTACAAGCAGATACTTACAGTCATATACAAGTTAAAAGCGCTACAGAAAACACAATACCCCTCCCAGGAATTGGATTGCCAGGAGGGCTCCCAACCCAAACCCCCTCTGCCCCCACTCCCCTATTTCCTTCCCTTTGGAAATAACCAGATCAAGCCAAATATATCTCACAGGATAAAATCTGGAGAAATCTGAGGTGAGATGTCAAAAAGACAAGAAGGAGGTTAGAGGGAAAAGTGTTAGGTCAGATCAGAGTTAAGGCAGAGGCAACCCCAGAGACCAGACTGCCAGAAAGGAGGAGCAGAACTGTGAGCTGAGCAGTGTGTGAGCAGTGAGTGTCTTGTCTAGATTTTGACTAGTTGCATTTCTCAGCAGATGAATGAGGGATATAGGCTACTTTTGCTTTTCCTTCTTCTCACAGCTAAGAACTTAATTTCTCTCAGTAAAATATTCCACTTAGCCTCAAACCAGCACACCCATCCAGAGGTATCAAAAGCCTCTCCCTTCCCAAGTGAGCTCCTTGATCTCAGCAAGGATATTTACTGCTTTCATCATAGAATGTGTTGCCTGTGATTTACTCTTTGCTCTCTCTGTCCTTACAGCCTTCCCTTTATGCATTGAAGGACTCCAAGCAGACACATTACAATATCCCATAAATGACAAATGGAGTTAGTTATCAGGAATGAATTCCAAACAGCACCATGTGCTCTGATGAAGTCACTCCAAATATTACTTGTTTTCTTTGGAATAATGCATTCCCAGAAAATGAGGACCTTTTCTGGCTGTTGACACGAGGTGCTGATTTAACTGGACTGGGTTTCTCTACAGCAAAGAGAGCATCCGAGGCTCTTTGCTGTATTTATCCTCCTATCATTCCTGTGAGATATGGAAAGTCTGCTTTTGCTAATGGAAAACCATGGAGACACTGAGTGACTCATCTGGAGTCACACAGGAAATCTCTGGTGAGGACAGATAAGAGAATCAGATAGATCTGTCAAGGTCCCCCACTCATCTCCTAATCTCTTCTCTGTCCCTTGGCACCCTGTGAGGGGTTGTTGGTCAGGGGATAATGAGAGTCCCTGCCTGTGTAGCTTCACACAGTCAATCACAGCATGCCAGGGGCTGGAAGGGACCTGAAAAGCTCATCCAGTCCAACTCCACTGCCAGAGCAGGAGCATCTAGACCAGATCACACAGGAACACATCCAGGTATGGGCTGAATATGTCCAGAGAGGGAGACTCCACAACCCCCCTGGGCAGCCTGGTCCAGGCTTCTGTCACCCTCACAGGGAAAAGTTTCCTCCTCATGTTTCCATGGAACTTGCTGTGCCTCAGTTTCCACCATTGCCTCTTGTGCTGTCACTGGGCATCACCCAGCAGAGCCTGGCTCCAGCCTCTGCCACTCACTCGCACATATTTATAACCATTGCTGAGGTCACCTCTCAGTCTCCTCTTCTCCAAGCCTAACCTCCCTCAGGCTATCCTTGTAAGAGATGTTCCATTCCCTTCATCATCTTTATGGCTCTGTGCTGGACTCTCTCAAGCAGTTTTATGTCCCTCTTGAATTAGGGTCTTGTAGAGTCTCTCTGTGGAGTTCACTTATCCTGCACAGGCTGAGTCAGGGGTGGGCACTGCTGTCATCCTTCTTGGCATTGCAGGCTGCACATCCTCCTCCTGCCACCCAAAATGAATCACAGAATCAACCAGGTTGGAAGAGAGCTCCAAGCTCATCCGCTCCAACCTAGCACCCATCTCAAGACAATCAGCCAGATCATGGCACTAAATGCCTCATCCAATCTTGTCTTGAATGCCTCCGGGGATGGCAACTCCACCACCTCCCTGGGCAGCCCATTCCAATGCCAATCACTCTCTCTGACAACAACTTCCTCCTAACATCCAGCCTAGACCTCCCCTGGCACAACTTGAGACTGTGTCCTTGTTCTGTCCCTGGGTGCCTGGCAGAAGAGACCAACCCCACCTGACTATGGCCTCTCTTCAGGTAGTTGTAGAGTGCCATGAGGTCTGCCCTGAGCCTCCTCTTCTGCAGGCTGCACACCCCCAGCTCCCTCAGCCTCTCCTCACAGGGCTGTGCTCCAGGCCTCTCATCAGCTTTGTTGCCCTTCTCTGGACACCTTCCAGCACCTCAACATCTCTCTTGAATTGAGCAAGAAGCAGGTGAGGTGAAGGAGCCCAGCAAAACCAACCCAGCACTGGGGCAGGCACAGAGCCTGGACCTTCATTTGGATCTCTAGACACTTGGTTATCAGCAGTGGAAATCCCTTGGGAAATCTCCAGCCTGGCTTCTAGGCACCAAACCTGCTGCATGCGTGGTCCTTACACCTTGGGTCTGCCTGCTGTCCAGGAAACACTCTGCTAGGGGAATATGCTGCCCTCAGGAGAGCTGCCATGCATCTCCCCATGCTCCTGCCTGGTTTGGTGGCTGTATCCATACAGAACCTGGACATAGAATATGCTGCCCTCAGGAGAGCTGCCATGCATCTCCCCATGCTCCTGCCTGGTTTGGTGGCTGTATCCATACAGAAACTGGACATAGAATATGCTGCCCTCAGGAGAGCTGCCATGCATCTCCCCATGCTCCTGCCTAGTTTGGTGGCTGTATCCATACAGGAACTGGACATAGAATATGCTGCCCTCAGGAGAGCTGCCATGCATCTCCCCATGCTCCTGCCTGGTTTGGTGGCTGTATCCATACAGAAACTGGACATCATGTTGGCAATTTTCCTCTCTGGAGGGAGGAACCCATTCTCTGCCAGAAATGTTGCACTGGAGAGGACAGTAACAAGGAAACAAAGGAGTTTTCAGAAGTAATTATTCCTAGCCACTAAATCTCTACTTTGGAGAGGTTTACTTGGAATTAACACAGGCTGTCTTTGCTCTAGAATTAAAGTTATTGATCCATTCTTGATTACTGTCATCCATCTTTGTTCCTGGACTTATTATCATCCATAGAGGGCAAAAGTCTAAAATTAGGGACTGCAATTTATGGTCTCACTGCAGAGAGTCACCAGCAAGGAAGCCATGAGCTTGTTAGCTACCTGCAATGTCTTCAGACCAGCTGGAGATCCTGGGGAGGAGGAGGACCAGCTTGAAGCCTTCAGGTGGGGAGGATATGGAGGCAGACAGGCAGCCAAAGCCTGCAGAGTGGGCGAGCCTTGCAGAGGTCAGGGCTTCCCTGATGATTCCCTTGGGATCCCACAAAGCCACTGAAGCAGAAATAAATCCTCCTTGCAATTTCTCTGAGTAGTAAATATTTGTCCCAGCTGCAAGATATCTTGTGACGTGAGTGAGTTCTAAAGCAGCATTTCTCCTTTAGGAAAGTGGCTGAGATTTAGCCACCCACATTTCCTCCCAGGCAGCCATCAGAGGTCCCTAGGGCTGAGCTGAGAGTAGCGCAGAGCCAAGGAGACCTCAGACAATGATGTTGTGCCATGGCAGAGCCTTCAAGAAGCCTGCTGGCATGAGTCACTTCAGCAACTGTTTTAACAAGTAGCAGAGATGTGTGCCAGTGAATAATTACCAGGGGCTGTTCAAGAATGCCCTGAGAAGTCCCCTAAATAATGTTCCTATGAGTGTTATGGGTGCCTGCACATCACCCACCCTTACCCAGAGGGGACAGGATGCCAGAGCCTGCACGTACACATGGCCATCCTGCAGAGAGAAGTCCTGGTCCTCTCCCAGACTTCATGCATCCTCATGCATCCCACTGGCATTAGAGATTTTCACACTGCTATAGACATCCTCAGAGAATCATAGAATCAAGCAGGTTGGAAGAGACCTCCATGCTCAGCCAGTCCAACCTAGCACCCAGCCCTGGCTAATCAATCAGACCATGGCACTAAGTGCCTCATCCAGGCTTTGCTTCAACACCTGCAGGCACGGCCACTCCACCACCTCCCTGGGCAGCCCATTCCAATGCCAATCACTCTCTCTGACAACAACTTCCTCCTAACATCCAGCCGAGACCTGCCCTGGCACAGCTTGAGGCTGTGTCCCCTTCTTCTGTTGCTGCTTGCCTGGCAGCAGAGCCCAACCCCACCTGGCTACAGCCTCCCTTCAGGTAGCTGTAGACAGCAATGAGGCCTGCCCTGAGCCTTCTCTTCTCCTGCACACCCCCAGCTCCCTTCAGCCTCTCCTCACAGAGCTTTTGCCCTCTTGGAGCACCATCAGAGAGAAGAGGGAAAAACACTACAGAGAGGCTCACCTCTTGTCCCAGCAAATTTCATGCAAGTTATGCTCTGAATTTCCAATATCTTATCTTAATTTTGTTTGTTTTAATAGAAAGCTTCAGGTTTAAGCAGAAGTGGTTTGGTCATTGTCCCCCCCCCTCACCTTGATAATCTTCTTTTATTTGCACAATCTCTCTTAAAATAGAAACCAGCTGAACAATGTCTGACAGAGCCATAAATCCTGCACCAATTTGGTGTGATATTAAGAGAGTTATTCTTTTGGGAGTTTTGGATGCTGGTGTGAAGCTCTATTTTTAGCAAGATCTGCATCAGAACAGACTGTCTGATGCAGTGAGCAGAGCCTGGGTAACTGCAGGAGTGCTGGCTGAGAAGCAGCAAGGCTGGTGGCTCTGGGCCACATAAAACCACACCTGGACTTCAGCATCTGCCCTCACCACTGCACCACTGGCAGCTGGCTTGGGGGGGATGCAAAATGGACCAGCAGAGGAGATCTGAACCCTGAGAGTGTTCATAGAGTCACATCATAGAATCATTGAATGGTTTGGGTTGGAAGGGACCTTAAAGTTCACCCAGTTCCAACTCCCCTGCCATAGGCAGGGACACCTCTCACTAGCTCAGGTTGGTCAAGGCTTCATCCACCCCGGCCTTGAACACCTCCAGCGAGGGGATATGCACAACCTCCCTGGGCAACCTGTGCCAGTGTCTCAGCACCCTCACTGCAAGGAATTGCTTTCTAATCTCCAGTCTCAATCTCCCCTCTTCCAGCTTCAATCCATTTCCCTTCATCCTATCACTACAAGCCCTTTTCAAAAGTCCCTCCCCAGCTCTCCTGCAGCCCCCTTCAGGTATACTGGAAGGTTGCTGAGCTTCAACAGTTAACAATGACATGCAGAAAGTGCATGGCAGGCAGGGGACAGGTTCAGCAGAGCACTGGTCATGCTGAAAGAGACATGAGAATGTGGGAAGGATTCCCATTTTCCATCTGCTTTTAACCTAAACTGACCCAAGTGGTCACATAAGGAGGTTCTTATGTAAGAAGGCTCCTTGAGTAGCTCATCACTATCAATTTTGTCCTCAAAAGGGTTTATTTAAAGGACAAAATTCAAGGCATGCCACCCTGAGATGTCTGGGGGTTGAGTCAGAGCCACTGAATAAACAAAGTCTGCTGAGAAAACTCAAAACCCAAGGACACAAAAACTTTGCATCCTGTCTGCACATCTGTCCTGGTTTGAGCTGGACCAGAACTGATCTGTGCAATGATGTCACTTCTCAGCTCAGGTTCTGCTTGCTGAGGCACTTCCTGCAGATCAGGGCAGCTCTGCACAGCCAGAAGCTGCCTTTAGCAGGGTGAAGATGGTGGAGAGAGCTCCTGCCAAGGGCTGGGCTGCAGCAAGGCTCTGCCTGAGACTTGCTCCAGGGCAGACCAAAGGCACTGCCACAGCTTAGTGCCAGGAAGACAGAGGTGACACCTGTGGAGAGGAGTGGACAGAACGGGTGACCCTCAACTGACATCAACTTCAGGAGCAAGCTGAGGGATCACCAGGGTCAAGCCTCTTCTTCTCTGGTCAGTGTCCCAGGAGGACTTTGTCCCTCCTGCCTTCCATTCTGATCTCTGTGTTCCTGAATCCAATTCCAGAATCCAGTTCCCATCTGCTGCTAAGTCCAGTCTGGACTTTGCCCAGTGCCTGCCCCCAGCACCAGCGGCGCCAATGGTGACATCATTGCCGTCAGGGGCTGGTTTGTGTCTCTAGGAAGGTCCTTTCCAACCCACACTATTCTATGAACCTCTGAATGTTGTAGCTGGTCACAGAATAGCTTTTCCTCCTAGGAAGTAACCTCTGAATCTCCCTGCCATGCTCAGGGCTGGTTCTGTGATAGTTTGGCCCAAACCTGATCTTTCAGAGTTTGAGGCTTGGGAAAAATGTGTTGGTGATGAAGAGGTACTGGAAAGCTGCCAGTGCTGCTGCTTAGGGATCCTCTGGCCTTCCCCCACCTCTGAAAGCACTCTGCAGCCTCCTTCTGCACCTCACACACTTTGTCTGTCTTCTTTCAAGCTCAGCTCTGCTAAACAAATGAGATAAAACATCTCAAATGCATCTTTCTTCCTCTATTTCACTCCTCAGGTAAAACTCCTCACAGCCTTGAAACATTTAACCTTCAAATATGTAAAAGTAGTTTAGCAAGGAGGGAATGGCAGGTCAAATCCTCACAAAGGAAGGGATCTTTTTGTTTTCTAAGCAAGCTTAAAGGTGGAAACACTGAGAGACTTTGTGGCCTTGAGGTCTTGGTTTACCACAATCAAAAAGAGAACTTACATTCCAGGGTAATTTCTGACATTTGAGTTCTTTACCTGAAAATGAAAACCTAAAAATATAGAAGTTCACTGGACAGACACCCAAGATTTGTATTTCTTCTTTGAAAAGGGTGAAACTCAACCTTCTGTGGTTTCCAAAGAAATATGTTCCCTTTCCAGCATCCATGCTTCAAAATGCCTCCCCCACAGCTATTTCCTTATCTCAAACCCAGATGTTTTACTCTGAGGTCTTGAGCAGCTAAGTCTAATTGAGAGGTGTCTCTACCCATGGTGGAGAGGTTGGAATAGAATCATAGAATCAACCAGGTTGGAAGAGACCTCCAAGATCACCTCTGAGGTTCCTTCCAACCTGGGCCATTCTATGATTCTAAACCATGATGCTCCTATGCATCCTAATGTCTCATCAGAATTGAGCTTGGAGAGGGGAGATTTAGACTAGAGCTTAGAAAGAATTCTTTTACAGTGAGGGTGGTGAGACACTGGCACAGGTTGTCCAGGGAGGCTGTGGATGCTCCCTCCCTGGAGGTGTTCAAGGGTTGGATGAGACTTTGAGCAACCTGCTCTAGTGGGCACCTTCCAGGGGAAGGTTGCTCAAAGTCTCATCCAACCTGGGTGTCCCTGACCGTGGCAAGGTGGTTGGAACTAGAGCAGGTTGCTCAAAGTCTCATCCAACCTGGGTGTCCCTGACTGTGGCAAGGTGGTTGGAACTAGAGCAGGCTGCTCAAAGTCTCATTCAACCTGGGTGTCCCTGCCCATGGCAGGGTGGTTGGAACTAGAACAGATTGCTCAAAGTCTCATCCAACCTGGGTGTCCTTGACCATGGGAGGGTGGTTGGAACTGAACCATCTTTGAGGTCACTTCCAATCCAAACCATTCCAGGAATGATTCTTCTAGGTGAAAAGATTCTATTCAACCTCTGTTCAATTCAGCAGTAGAGGCTGAACCTTGGTTAAAGGCTTTCTCTTAATAAACCTTTCCACACTGCTGCCCAAAGCACCTCACATGCACAACCTGAATGTCACTGCCCATGGCAGGGTGGTTGGAACTAGAGTAAGTTGCTCGAAGTCTCATCCAACCTGGATTGTGATTATAATGAATTTAGTTGCCTCCAAATGTGCCTGTGTTTTGCTGCCATCCAGTTCACATCAACAAAGAAACATGGCAAACCTCAAAGAAACAGGCAGGAGGTGGTGGAGGAGATGTTTGCTACCTCTAGGCATGCTTTCACCACTGAGAAGGAGCCAGAAAATGACTCATGTTGTTTGTCAGAGGGAGAAGCTTACGACTGAGGGCCTGGAACGTATTAAAAAATGACAAGAGAAAATGAGAAGGGATTGGGAAATCTATCAGCAAGCCAACAAATCAAATGAAACCACCAAAACCTTTGAATTGCACACTGCAGCTTCCCCTCAGGATAGCCTTATGTATATCCTTATCCTATAAAAGGAAAGCCAGAAGTAAAGAAACCCTCAGAAAGGTGAAAGTGAAGAGGCAGAGGGGGAAGCCACCGACAGAGTTTGGTCTCTTCTCCAGTATCAAGTGATAGAATGAGAGGCAATAGCCTCAAACTGCATCAGGGGAGGTTTAGGTTGGATATAAGGGAAGAGTTCTTTGCTGAAAGAGTGGTCAGGGATTGGAAGAAGCTGCCCAGGGAGGTGGTGGAGTCACCATGCCTGGAGGTGTTCAAGAAATGTGTGGACATGGAACTTGGGGTTTAATGTCCACAGTGGTGTCAGGTTGATGCTTGGACTCAATGACCCTAGAAATCTTTTCTAACCTTAACAGTTCTATGACTCTGTGACAGCTTCCCCCAGAATATCCTTTAGGTCACAAAAAAAAGGAGGGGGGGAAAGTAAAGAACACTTTGGAAAGGCAAAGGTAGATGAGCAGAGGAGAAAGCCACCCACAGAGGGACCTGTTTCCTCTTTCTGCTTCTTTTCCACTCAGAACATTTCCAATTCACCACTGCTAACATATCACAGGTTGGAAATTTGGTTACACCACTGACAGAAGCTTAGCCAGAGCATGCCAAAACCTGACAACTAGATTGACTCAGAATAGAATGGAATAAATCAGGTTGGAAAAGACCTCCAAGATCATCCAGTCCAACCTAGCACCCAGCCCTGGCCAGTCAACTAAACCATGGCACTAAGTGCCTCATCCAGGCTTTTCCTGAACACCCCCAGGGATGGTGACTCCACCACCTCCCTGGGCAGCCCATTCCAATGCCAATCACTCTCTCTGTGACAAACTTCCTCCTAACATCCAGCCTAGACTTCCCTTGGCACAGCTTGAGGCTGTGTCCCCTTGTTCTGTTGCTGGTTGCCTGGGAGAAGAGACCAACCCCACCTGGCTACAACCACCCCTCAGGTAGTTGCAGACAGCAATGAGGTCTGCCCTGAGCCTACTCTTCTTCAGGCTAAACAACCCCAGCTCCCTCAGCCTCTCCTCATAGGGTTGGTGTTCCAGGCCCCTCACCAGCTTTGTTGCCCTTCTCTGGACCCCTTCCAGCACCTCAACATCTCTCTTGAGTTGAGGAGCCCAGAACTGGACACAGCACTCAAGCTGTGGCCTGACCAGTGCTGAGTACAGGGGAAGAATGACCTCCCTCCTGCTGCTGGCCACACTGTTCCTGATACAGGCCAGGATGCCATTGGCCCTCTTGGCCACCTGGGCACACTGCTGGCTCATCTTCAGCCCACTATCCACCAGTACCCCCAGGTCCCTTTCCTCCTGGCTGCTCTCAGCCACTCTGTCCCCAGCCTGTAGCTTTGCTTGGGGTTGTTGTGGCCAAAGTGCAGAACCCTGCATTTGGCCTTGTTAAATTTCATCCCATTGGCCTCTGCCCACCCATCCAGCCTGGCCAGGTCCCTCTGCAGGGCTCTCCTACCTTCCAACAGATCAATACCTGCTCCTAGCTTGGCGTCATCCACAAACTCACTGATGCTGGACTCCAACCTCAGCAAAGTATTTGCACTGGCTGTAAAGCTGTGAGCATTTCTTACACCCCCAGCTCTCTGAACCCCAACATTAATGTCTGCTTTGACCTTTAACAAGTAACATCTCCAGCAGCCAACTAACCTGCAGAGACCACTAAGTGTCACAACCAAATCTGTCTTCTTTCTTTTGATGTGTTCACTTGAAGCATGTATCTGAAGGGGGCTAGAGGAAAGCTGGAGAGGGAGTATTTAGACTGTCAGGCAGGGATAGGACTAAGGGGGATGGAATCAGGCTAGAAATGGGGATATTCAGACTTGTTGTTAGGAAGCTGTTTAGCATGAGGGTGGTGAGACCCTGGAATGGTTTGCCCAGGGAGGTGGTGCAAGCCTCATCCCTGGAGGTGTTTAAGGCCAGACCAGATGTGGCTCTGAGCACTGATGTAGTGTGAGGTGTCCCTGCCCATGGCAGGGGGGTTAGAACTGGATGACCCTTGGGGTCCCTTCCAATCCTGACAATTCTGTGATTCTACAGACCTAGTCCCTGGACTGAAGCTTCTCCTCAACCCCAAAGAATTCCCTTGTCTCCTGTTGCATTTACCAACCCTAATTGCCTCTGGCTCACAAAGGACCTGATGCTCATTCCATTATTCCTGGCTGAGATCCTTTTTGCTCAGTGAGCTGCTCCAAGATGTTTCTGTGGAAAGACTGCTGCAGAAGAAGAGACCTTAGGGCAAACCTGGGAAGTCTGGGGGGTTTTCTTTGCTATTTACTTTTATCTCCACCTTATCTCAGCACTAAAAAGAAGCAGGATGGTGTATTTATAGTGCAGCAAGGTAAGGAAACAGCTTTCAGACAGGCTTTGGCAGCCTAGGAGCCATGCAGGAATCTGGCAGACATCTCCAGTCACTGATGGGTGTCACACAAGATCAGGACATGGTAGGAAAGTCCTGCAGCAGCAAGAGCTATGGCTAGGGCCACATGCAGAAATGAAGAAGTGGTATGTCTAGCCAGCAACCAGCAGGGCAACAGCACAAGACAAGGCAGGGGAGGTGCTGAGCTGAAACTTCACACTTAGCAGAGAGAGAACAGCATCACCAGAGGCTAACAGTGGCACCAGAGGCTACTTCTTCAAAATGAGGAGTTTCAGTTAAAAAAAAAAAAAAAACAAAAAAACAAAAACCCAACTTAAAAATTATGAGACCCTCAATTTGGCTCCCAACATGAACCAGAGATAAGTCACAAAGGGGTTTTTGCTTTGTTCTTTCTGGTTTGGTTTTCTTTCAGTGAAAGCAAAGTGAAGGCACTCAGTATGGGACCTGAGTCTTGCTGAGGACACAACATTGCCCCATTTAACCTGCAGAACCCTCAGGGTGTAGCTTCAGCACAGGGTCTTGGAGGCACTGGACACATTCAGGTTGGGTTTGCTTCTGCAGCTTCAGCCAGGGACACAGCAGCTTCAGGGACACCTCACCAGGTAGAGCCATAGAATCACAGAACGGTAGGGGTTGGAAGAGACCTCCAGAGATCATCCATTCCAATCCCCCCTGCCAAAGCAGGGTCAGCCAGGCCAGGTCACACAAGAACACATGCAGGTGAGTTTTGAGAGTCTCCACAACCTCTCTGGGCAGCCTGCTCCAGAGCTCCAGTAGCCTCACCCTACAGAAGCATCTCCCTGTGTTGAGGTGGAAGCTCCTGTGTTCCAGCTTGTACCTGTTGTTCTCATCACCCTCACTGCAAAGAATTTCTTCCTAATCTCCAGTCTCAATCTCCCCTCTTCCAGCTTCAATCCATTCTCCCTCATCCTATCCCTACAAGCCCTTTCCTCCTGTAGCCCCCTTCAGGTCCTGGAAGTCTGCTCTAAGGTTTCCCTGGAGCTTTCTTTTCTCTAGCCTGAACAAGCCCAACTCTCTCAGCCTGCCCCTATAGGAGAGGTGCTCCAGCCCCTTGACCATGGCCTCCTCTGACTCAATAGTTTGATGACCTTCTTGTGTCAGGGGCAGCAGAATGTCAGTTTTGCATTGCTTATTGAAATGACCTTACTATAAATACTGCTGTGTAGGCAGCAGCAAGCACACCTTGCCCTGTGGGCCATCCTGTTTCCTCAAAGGTATAAACTGTTTCAGGCAAATGACAGAGAGAAAACTTTAAGTGAAACTTTCCCTGCTCAGCAGTCCCCTGTTTACAGTCAGCAGAGCACAGAGCCTCTCCCTTCCTGTTCCAAACAAGCATCCCGAAGAGGGATTAATCATTCTTCAGAAACACCACCACTGATTGCCAAGTTATTGGCACTTCTCCCATCTCATCCAAACCAGGGGACTCCTGACATAGCTTGAGTCATCTTCCCAGTAGTTCTTCTCAAGCCTATACTCATCAGCTTGCAGGTGAGTGGACCTCTGATTTCCACCTAACGTGACCTTAAACACTTAGGGTTGTTCAGCCTGGAGAAGACTCCAGGGAGACCTTAGAGCAGCCTTTCAGGATCTAAAGGGGGTTACAGGAGAGCTGGGGAGGAAAAGGCTTGCAGTGATAGGATGAGGGGAATGGATTGAAGCTGGAAGAGCGAATCTACAAGCAAGCTGGGGAGGGACTGTTTAGAAGGGCTTGTGGGGAAAGGATGAGGAGCAATGGTTTGAAACTGGAGCAGGGCAGATTTAAGTTGGACATCAGGAGGAAGTTCTGCACAATGAAGGTGGTGAAACAGTGCAACAAGTTGCCCAGGGATGTGGTTAAGGCTCCATGCCTGGAGACATCCAAGATCAAACTTGCTGTGGTCCTGGGCAGCCTGTTCTGGTTGGAGGTGCAGGGAGGTTGGACAAGATGAGCTTTGAGGGTCCCTTCCAACCCGACACAGTCTGTGAATCTCTCCAGTTTAGCCTCCTGCAGAGGAGGAGAAGAGGTAGCTGTGATCTGTTGTGAGCCTCACACCACTCCAACCAGCACAGCCCACCAGGGCACAGCAAAACACATGGATTTGCCTTGGTTTCCTTTAATGGTAAGTTGCATTGGTTTCCACATTCCCTGGACTTTGGTAGCATTATTCAGCATTTAAGAGCAAGAGCACTAAACCCAGGAAGAGAATAAACAATAAAATCAGGCCATTGGCTGAACTAGCTTTATTTTTTTTTTTTAAGCATGAAATCTCCTTTCTGAAAGCTTCCCTACTACATAAAACCATTTTCTGGCCTGCCTCTGCATTTTGGATATGAGCTTGCAAGGAGGGCAGTGGCAAAACATCACAGCCGAAGCACTGGCACGATGCTGATGCTTGACCAAGAGCTGCACACCACACTGAGAGGCAATGAAAGGGACATAACTTCACTACCTATTTTGCTTTTCCAGGTGCAAAACGACATTTTTACTCCCATCCAAGCAACATTTAGCTTAGTGCTAATGACTTTATTTATTACTTTAGTGAGATGAAAGGGAGTCCACTGAACCACTTGACCTTAGACATCTGATTGCTAAACACACTGTCCTGGACAGAATCACATCTCAATGAAGCTCTAAACAAAGTCTGAAAGTAAACATTGTGGCCTTTCAGGATCTGAAGGGGGCTAGAAGAAAGATGGGGAGGGACTTTTTAGGTTGTTAGGCAGTGATAGGACTGGGGGAAACAGAACAAAGCTGGAAATGAGGAGATTCAGACTGGAAGTTGGGAAGAAGTTCTTCACCATGACGGTGGTGAGCCCCTGGAATGGGTTGCCCAAGGATGTGGTGGGAAGCCTCATCCCTGGAGGTGTTTAAGGCCAGGCAGGATGAGGCTCTGGCCAACTTGATCTAGGGTAGGGTGTCTGTGCCTATGGCAGGGAGGTTGGAACTAGATGATCCTTGAGGTCACTTCCAACCCTGACTGATTCTATGATTCTGTATCACACAGTTCATAGAATCAACCAGGTTGGAAGTGACCTACAAGATCATCCAGTTCACATCCTGTTCAAAAAATAGGGATGGATAGATTGGACATACCTTTGCTGAAGAACTTACACCCCAGCCTAACACAAGCCAGATATGCCCAACAGCCTCTTGCAGCAAGTGAAATGCCCTTACAAGTCTTGAGAGCATTTGCACAGGAACAAAACATGTGGGACTTTCCATCAGGGTCAAGTAAAAGCATCTGCACACTTGAAATCAGATGTAGAGCATCTCTGAACATGAATCTGAGGTGAGAAGATAAATGTTGATGCTCTTCTCAATGAAGCTCCATCGGTGAGTGACCCATGAAAGGGAGTCAAAGGCAGAAAGAGCAGAAAGAAATGGAGATTGAGGTCAGGGATCCAAAGGGAAGGTCACAGAACCAAGCAGGTTGGAAAAGACCTCTGAGATCAAGTCCAACCTATCACCTAACTCTAATTAACTAAGCCATGGCACTAAGTGCCTCATCCAGCCTACTTTTAAACACCTCCAGGAATGGTGACTCCACCACCACCCCAGACAGCCCATTCCAATGGACAATACCTCCAGGGATGGGGACTCCACCACCACCCCAGCAGCCCATTCCAATGGACAATACCTCCAGGGATGGGGACTCCACCACCACCCCAGCAGCCCATTCCAATGGACAATCTCTCTTTCTGTGAGGAACTTCTTCCTAACATCCAGCCTAAGCCTGCCCTGGTGCATCTTGAGGCTGTGTCCTCTTGTTCTGTCCCTGGGAACCTGTGGGTCTGCTGACATCCATCATGCAGAGCAGGCTGCAGATGAAGGAAGCTCTCACTGGTTCTGTTTTTAGTTCCCAGGGGAGGTGGTTGTACATTGTACAAGAGTTTCATCAAAACCAGCCTGTGTCTGCTCATCCCTTGTGTTCTCTCACATGAATTAAGTAGTTCCCCTTGGCTTCAGTCTGGCTCTTGCATTACTGCTCTTAAATATGAGGCAAAAGCTTGAAACACTTCCAGATGAAATGATGAAAAGCTGTCTATGATGACATTTCTACCTCACCTGAAGCAAAAGATTGAGGTTGTTTGAAAACCTACAGTGTTTTGAAGGTCTTTACTGAAACTTAGAGAAGGGAGAGAGATAGGTAAAGGAAACTTCTAATCGACCTGAATCTGTTTCTACGCAGCGTGGAAAAATGCTTGTGTCCTACTCCAGACTTCACCATACTGAAGTAATCATAGAATGGTTTGGGTTACAAAGAGTCTTTAAAGGTCATTTAGCCCAACCTCTCTGCAGTCAGGAGGGACTAGAGCAGGTTGTTCAGAGCCCCAAACAACTTCAACTGGAATGGTTGCAGCTCCTACCTTTCTGGGTAATTCGGGATAGGGTCTCACAACTTGCATGATGAATAATAAAATGGAATCATAGAATGGTTTAGGTTGGAAGGGAGCTCAAAGCTCAGCCAGTTCCAACCCCCTGCCATAGGCAGGGACACCTCTCACTAGAACAGGTCACTCAAAGCCTCATCCAACCAGGCCTTGAACACCTCCAGGGAGGGAGCAGCCACAACCTCCCTGGGCAACCTGTGCCAGTGTCTCACCACCCTCACTGTAAAGAACCCTTTCCTAACATCTAGTTTAAATCTCCCCTCTGTCAGTTCAAACCCATTCCTCCTCATCCTGCAATTACAAGACTTTGACAATAGTCCCTCCCCAGCCCTCCAGTAGCCCTCTTTAGATACTGGAAGGCCACTCCAAGGTCTCCTGGAAGCCTTCTCTTCTCCAGGCTGCAAAGCTCCAACTCCTGCGCCCTTGGGGCCAAGAAGGCCGCAGCTCTATGAGGACAGGCTGAGAAAGTTGGAGCTTTGCAGCCTGGAGAAGGCTTCCAGGAGACATGGATCTTGGGGTGTATTGAGAAGAGTGTGTCCAGCAGATCAAAGGAGGTTCTTCTTCCCCTCTACTCTGCCCTGGGGAGACCTAATCTTGACTACTGCCTTCAGTTTTGGGCTCCCCAGTTGAGGAGGGAGAGAAATCTGCTGGAGAGTCCAGCAGAGGGCTTCAAGGGTGATGAGGGGCCCAGAGCACTGACTGAGGAAGAGAGGCTGAGGGACCTGGGGCTGCTTAGGCTGCAGAAGAGAAGACTGAGAAGGGATTTAATCAATAATTATAAACATCTGGGGGCTAGAGGTCAGAAGGAGGGGGACAGGCTCTGCTCACTGCTCCCTAGGATAGGCCAAGGAGTAATGGATGGAAGCTGCAGCACAGGAGGTTCCAGCTCAACACAAGGGGGAACTTCTTGACTGTAAGAGTCCCAGAGCACTGGCTCAGGCTGCCCAGAGAGGTTGTGGAGTCTCCTTCTATGGAGCCTTTCCAGGCCTGTCTGGATGTGTTCCTGTGTGATCTCTGTTAGATTGTGTGGTCCTGCTCTGGCAGGGGGGTTGGACTCTATGATCTCCTTGGGTCCTTTCCAACCCCTAATATCCTGTGACCCTGTGCACTCTCTCAGCCTATCCTCATAGCAGAGCTGCTGCAGCTCTCTGAGCATCTTCATGGCCTCCTCTGGACTCACTCCAACAGTTCCATTTCCTTCTCATGTTGGAGGCTCCAGAACTGTACACAGGACTCCAGGTGAGGTCTCAGGAGAGCAGAGTAAAGGAGAAGACTATCTTCTTTAACCTAAGTCTCTCCTCTTTTAATATAAACCAGGACAGAGTAGAGGGACAGAAGAACCTCCCTTGCCTGCTGGCCACACTGTTCTTAATACACTCCAGGAGACCACTGACCTTCTTGGCCACAAGGCCACATTACTGGTTCATGGTCATTGTTTGTCACCAGCACTCTCAGCTCCTTCTCCACAGAGTTGCCTCCCAGCAGGTTCCCCCTCACCAGGCCTAGTGCAGGGGTTGGTCCTCTCCAGAGGCAGGAGCCTCCACTTGCCCTTGCTGATCTCCAGGAGGGTACTCTCTGCCCAACTCTACTGCTGCTATGATTCTGGAAGAAACTTCTGGACTTTGGAAACTCAATGGATTCTGCACTGACTTAGAATTGGGGTGGTTTTGGTCAACTTTTGTTACTTTTAAATCTTGCAACTATTTATTCCACCCTGCTGGAGAACATCAGAGACATCAGCTTTTCATCTGTGGAGCTTTACATATCACCAAAGGGCCTTCTTCAACACGAAGTAGGAAAGGTCTGCATGCAGCAAGTGAAATGCACACACCAGGAACATCCATCCCATGATGGAAGAGGCAGAAGACCACTGAGTGCTCAGGGACTCTGCTCCTCCACAGTCCTATGCTGGATAAGGGCTTGGACCAAGTTATGCTTTTGGCATCAAGGTAGGAAAATCACATTTCTCATGCTCCTTAGGGAGCTTCTTCTGCAATGACATGAAAAGAAGCACCAAATAACAAAGAAGTGTCTTGTGTCAGTTCTTTGGTCACTGAGAAAGCTGTTCCTCTTTTAGCCCTGCAGTAAAAAGGAAGCCAAGCTCCACTGGGGGGGTTGTTCTCTAAGTTCTTTACAAATGTCAACAGATGCCAATGAGAAACTTTGCAGATCCTTCCTTGGGGTCCCCTTTGTAAACAGTTTCGGGGAGGAATTCAGATATGAGATCAGCAGTGCTGGGAATCCCCATCTCAGATGAAACCCTGTGGCTCTTCCTCAACAGGGAGGAGACATGAAGAGGAAGGGGAGATGTATGCCTTTGGGCTGGTAGGAAGCCAGGGCCACCTTCACAGAGGTGGAGACAGAACAAGGGGGAATGGCCTCAAGCTGAGGAGGTTTAGATTGGACAGTAGGAAAAAGTTTTTCATGGAGAGAGTGGTCAGGGACTGGAATGAGCTGCCCAGGGAGGTGGTGGAGTCACCCACGTTTCCGGATGGTTTGGATGTGGTGCTTTGGGATATGGTTTCAGGTGAAGCTTGGAGAGTAGGGTTCTAGGTTGGACTTGGTGATCCTGAGAGGCTTTGCCTACCTGCATGTTTCTGTGAAAGGGAGGCAGCTCCAGGGAGGAGACAGAGATGCAAAAGGTGAAGACAGAAGCCTGCATCAGAGAGGGCAAGCAGACTGTGTAATCAAAAACCTGCCTTGCTCCAGTGACACCCATACCCAGTGGCATAACTTCCATCTTCCTTTCAACTCAAGCAGTGACTTTACATCCCCAGGGCTAAGTCTACAGGAGAAAGCTCATGGAAAATTTTAGGTTCTTGCCCAGAAATAAAAAGCCAAACCTGTTTGGGGAAGAAGGGGGAGCACCAGATAAGCATGCCCAAAGGAATGAGTGATGCAGAAAATATGCAGAGAATTTGGAGCTTCTCAAGCAGGAAAACAGAGAGGAAAATCTGAAGGAAAATGATGTATTTAAATTGAGCCTTTCTAGTGTGTCACTGAAGTTGCTTTCCCATGGTATAGAATGCATGAACTGAAGAGCTATGGTTAAGTCAGCAATTGTTCCTTCTGTCACAGGCAAACTCTGTTTGCCAGGGTCTCAGCCTCTGTTTGGTGCCATGTGGAATCAGAGTTCATCTCCAAAGGTGAAGCAGAGACATGAAAGCACTAAGATGCAGAATGGGCACCTTCCAAACCACAATGAGGACAGACAGCACGGTGTTGGGCCACAGCCACTTCCCTCTCTCTGGAATAACCTCTGTCCACCCTCTGGAGCAAAACACACCCCAGATTTCTGTGTGGGATGGGGAGACCTGGCTGAGTGTGACTACTCTCAACCACAGCCAGCCTCTCCTGCCCCCTTTGCTGCGCAAGTATCTCCAGAGGAGAAACACCACACCTGTGCTGCAGAAGATGAGGAGACCATGGGAGAAGAATAGAGGAGACCAAGGGCATCTCTGACACTGTGAGTCCCTAAGTGACTTGTGCAGCTCTTCCAACAAGGCTGAGCTTCTCAGCCCCAGCCTTAACCCCCAGAACAATATTCCCCTCTGACTTGTGCAGCTCCTTCAACAGGACCAACCTTTCCAGAGCCAGCCTTAATCCTCAGAACAATTATTGCCCTCTGACTTGTGCAGCTCCTTCAACAGGACCAAACTTCTCAAACCCAGCCTTAACCCTCAGAACAAAATTCCTCTCTGACTTGTGCAGCTCTTTCAACAGGACCAAACTTTCCAAAGCCAGCCTTAATCCTCAGAACAATTATTCCCCTCTGACTTGTGCAGTCCCTTCAATAGGACCAAACTTTCCAAACCCAGCCTTAACCCTCAGAACAACATTCCTCTCTGACTTGTGCAGCTCTTCTAACAAGACTGAGCTTCTCAGCCCCAGCCTTAGCCCTCAGAAGAATTATTCCCCTCTGACTTGCGCAGCTCCTTCAACAGGACCAAACTTTCCAAACCCAGCCTTAACCCTCAAAACAACATTCCTCTGTGACTTGTGCAGCTCCTTCACCATGACCAAACTTTCCAGAGCCAGCCTTAATCCTCAGAACAATATTCCTCTGGGCCCTGACATCCACGCTGGTGGCACATGTACAACAACCATTTGTGTCACCAATACGGTCACACAGCCACTGCCCCATGAAGCCTGGGGGAGATGGGAGCTGCAGGCACTGTGGACATGTGTCTGCCTGTCTCTGGAGTCCCCAGGACACGAGTGTGACATGAGCTGGTGGGCAAGCCAAGGATGGATTGCACCCTAGCCACCACTTCCCCAGCTTGTAACAACTGCAGCCTTCTATGCTCCGAGGTAGGCAAAGGGCAGCTGAAGCTGCAGGGGTTTGTCAGCTCTCTGAGAGGCAGAAGTAGTCCAGAAAGAGTCAAGGAAGAGGATAAAGATTTTCTTTCATAATGCTTAAAGAGCATCTTATTGCCTCAGCTTACAGATTCAGTGGCAGCTGAAGGGAGGTTCTCTTTTCCCTCTACTTTGACCTAGTGAAACCACATCTGGAATATGATGAGTACAGAGCTGGACACAATACTAGGAGGGAGAGGGAACTACTGGAGAGGGTTCAGTGGAGGCTATGAGGATGCTGAAAGGACTGAAACATCTGTCTGAGGAGGAAAGGCTGAGAGACCTGGGGCTGTTTAGTCTGGGAGAGAGACCAAGAGAGACCTTATTAACACTTATGAATGTCTGAAGGGTGGGTGTCAAGATGGGGCAAGGCTCTTTACATTGGTGTCCTGTGAGAGGACAGAGACACAAACTGGAAGCCAGGAAGTTCCACCTTAACACAAGGGAAACATTTGCAGTAAGGGTGCTGGAGCCCTGTAGCAGGCTGCCCAGAGAGGTTCTGGAGTCTCCTCTGGAGACTTTTAAAACTCATCTGTACAGGTTCCTGTGTGACTTGTCATGGGTAATGCTGCTTTGGGTTGGACTCAATGATCTCCAGAGGTACCTACAGTTCCATGTAGGTCAAAACATCAAATGTGCCCTCTAGAGCCAGCACAGTTCAGGCTCCTGAGCTGTCCATCAGAGCAGTGATTGAAGTCCCATGTCAGCCTTGAAGGAAACACCAAAGAGCTTCCAGCAAACACTCAGCAAATCAACACTTCCCAAGAAAACTCACAAGTTTTCCTTCCCCTTCTCTCCAACTCCCTGTGCACCTTCTGGCCTTTGGAATTACCTGTTGGCAGCAAAGGAATGCAAGCGTGAATCAGTCTGGAGAGGAGGAGGCTCCCAGGTGACCTTACTGTGACCTTTCAGTAACTCAAGGGGGCCTGCAAGAAAGCTGGGGAGAGACTCTTTAGGATGTCAGGGAGTGATAGGACTGGGGAGGATGGAACAAAGCTAGAAATGGGGAGATGCAGGCTGGGTGTCTGGGGGGGCAGACACTCTTCAGCATGAGACTGGTGAGAGCCTGGAATGGGTTGCCCAGGGAGGTGGTTGAGGCCCCATCTCTGGAGGTGTTTAAGGCCAGGCTGGATGAGGCTCAGGCCAGCCTGGTCTATGGTAGGGTGTTCCTGCCCATGGCAGGGGGGTTGGAACTGGCTGATCCTTCTGGTCCCTTCCAACCCTGACTGATGATCTTTGGTCAGAAGCCCTTGGGTTTCCCATGAAGCATCATGAAAGACAAGCCTGGGAGATGTAGGAAGGTCATCTGGCCATAATGAGCAGAGCACTGTTAGCCAGCTGGGAATGTCTGATACAGATCTAGGTCATGGCATGACCTTTTCTGCTCTCCTCTTAACGCTTCTGGACGTGGGCTGGCTTTGGAGCTGAGGTAGAAAGACTTTAACAGGCATCCAGCTGCTGCAGCCTCTCTGAGCTGTAAGAGCTGCAGCTTTACACTTCTCAGCTAGAACATCCAGACACAACAGAAGCCCTCCTGAAGAATTTGAGGCAAGGAGGAAGCAGAGTGTGGTAGAATGATAATTCTTGTAATGGGGACACTGCTGCAATGAGATTACAAAACAGCCCATCTGGTTCTTAACCTTTAATCCCAGCTGAAGGGAGAAGACAGACCATGATGTTTGCCTGCAGCCAGGCCTGTTCTGGGGCCGTGCTGTGGCTCTGCCATCTGGGAAGAGATGTGTCAGAAGATGAAGGGCTGGCACCAGTCCATTCTCCCTTGGTACAAGGCTGGCACCCAGCTCACACCACACCTTTGGGGTAAGAGGAGGGTGAAGAGCTACTGCCTGACAGAATGTTGATTTGCCAGTGACAGGAGGCTGTCACCTTCTTCAGGAGGCTGGAAACAAGGAGACCAGAAAGGCTTCCAACCTTTCTGTGTGATTGATTCCCAGAACGGAGACATCACCTTGCCTTGGAAGTGCTGGATGAAGAGGTTCAGAAGCCTCCTAAAGCTTTCAGGTGTTGTTTGTGCATGCATGGCAATGCCAGGCAGACACAGCCATGCCAGCAATTCCTCTCAGACTGGGAGAACTCAAACACATCCAACAGACACTGAGACTTGTAAAAGAACTGGCATTGGACCAGCTCCACACTTTGGCAAGGGGGTGAATATTCCAAGCTTGCTCAGGCATGATGGGCAGCACACAAGCAAGGAGGAGCTCCATCACCACCCAGGCTCTGTAGAAACACCACAACAGCAGCACTGACCTTGTCACAAGCTTCTCCAAGGGACACTGGCAGCAGCATTGAAAGGATGAGCACTGTCATCCCCTTCACCTTTTGCAAGGAGATGTTTTCACAGGATCACAGGATGTTAGGGGTTGAAAGGGACCCAAAGAGATCAAGTCCAACTCCCTGACAGAGCAGGACCACATAATCTAGCACAGATCACAGAGGAAAACATCCAGACAGGCATTGAAAGGCTCCAGAGAAGGAGACTCCAGAACCTCTCCAGGCAGTCTGTGCCAGTGCTCTGGGACCCTTACAGGAAAGAAGTTCCCTCTTGTGTTGAGCTGCAACCTCCTGTGCTGCAGCTTCCATCCATTGCTCCTTGGCCTATCCCAGAGAGCAGTGAGCAGAGCCTGTCCCATCATCGTGTCCCCCCCCACACCCTCAGAGGTTTATAAGCATTGATTAAATCCCCTCTCAGCCTTTTTCAGTCTAAAAAGCCTCAGGTCCCTCAGCCTCTCCTCATCAGGCAGTGCTCCACGCCCCTCATCATCCTCATAGCCCTCCCTTGGACTCTCTCCAGCAGATCTCTTTGTTCTCCTTCTGAATTGCAGTCAGTGAAATTTGGGCTGGACTTATGCAGCCTTGCAGAGTTTTGCCCAAGATGTCAGCTGTTATTAGTCATAGAATCAACCAAGTTGGAAGAGACCTCCAAGATCATCCAGTCCAACCTATCCTGATATCTCCCACTAATATTGCTTATAATATTGCTTATAATCCACAGAATTTCAAGGAAAATTAAGAGTCTTAAGCAGCCAGGCATAAAGAGACCTAGGGGTGCTGGCAGAGTGTAGCTGAAGATGAGGCAGCAGTGAGCCCAGGTGGGCAGCAGAGCCAATGGCATCCGGGCCTGCATCAGGAGCAGTGTGGCCAGCAGGACAAGGGAGGTTCTTCTGCCCCTGTGCTCAGCACTGCTCAGGACACAGCTTGAGTGATGTGTCCAGTTCTGGGCNATGGGCTGCCCAGGGAGGTGGTGGAGTTGCCATCCCTGGGGGTGTTGAAGCAAAGCCTGGATGGGGCACTTAGTGCCATGGTCTGATTGATTGGGCAGGGCTGGGTGCTAGGTTGGACTGGATAAGCTTGGAGGTCTCTTCCAACCTGGTTGATTCTATAATTCTATGACTGCTGAAACACCATTCCCTGCTCAGTTGAATTTCCAGGAGGACAGAACAAGCCAAATAAGCAAAGGAAACCTTTCCTGCCTTATTAGTGCTTGAGACAGAGAGAACTCCTACTGCAAGAGCTAAACAAAAACCTTGGCATTTTAAGGCCAAGACTCTTAAGTGCTGTAGGTGACTAAAGAATGGGGGGAAAACCCCCCAGTATTTCCAGATTAACATTTGTAGAGTGCTTAAGGAGCTTGAATGTTTAACTCCTTCCTGTTTCCCTTGCAAAGTCAAGCAGGCTGATTGCAGCTGCCCTTTTGCTGCACCAGGTCATGGATGAAATGTTTGACAGGGTTATGATTTAGCAGCAGAAGTGTAGTAACAGCAAGGGATGAATCAGAACTTTGACTTTTGGCAGCACTCAATGACTGATCAATTTAAAGATGAACAAGTGAGTCAGTGGAATAGGTTAGAATCAAGTGCTGGCTTAGCTACAGACTCAAGAATGGCAAGATACACATTAACTTACTACAGGGCATCCTAAAGCTCTTTGAGCACACAGCATGCAGGGGCAGACAGAAATACTTGGGCCAGTGAATATAAATAGGCTGCCACAGTCATGGGAGTCAATGTGAATGTTTTGTATGTCTTTAGTATTTTATTTGAGACTCCCTCTGCAGTGCTGGAACCAGCTCTGGAGTCCTCAGACAGGGACCCATTGGAGCAGTGCCAGAGGAGGCCACAGCAGTGCCGGCAGGGCTGAAAGGGCTCTGCTGTGAGGCCAGGCTGAGAGAGTTGGGGGTGTTCAGCCTGGAGAAGAAAAGACTGAAAGGAGACCTTCTGGTGATCTTGCAGTGCTTCAAGGGCTGCACAGAAAGATGGGGACTGACATTTTAGCATCTCATGACAGGCCAAGGGGTGATGGTTTGGACTAGAAGAGGGAGATTCAGACTAAAAGGAAGAAGTGTTTGACACTGAGGATGGTGAGACCCTGTCCCAGGCTGCCCAGAGAGGTGGTAGCTGCCCCATTCCTGGAACCATTCCAGGTCAGGTTGTTTGAGGCTCTGAGCAACCTTCTCTAGTTGCAGATATCCCTGCTGAGTGCAGGGGGTTAGACTGGATGACTTTTAAAAGGTCCTTTCTAACCCAAACCACTTCATGATTCTATGATTCATAGGCTGCACCTTGTAGAGTAGGGATCTCAGTTGGGCTTGGTGATCCTGAGGGGCTTTTCCAAGCAGAATCTTCCTATGGTTCTGGGATTCTGTGTGCTAGGCTGTCAGGACGTGACTGATTGTCATTGTCATTCCCAGATAATGAGGAACAGGAGGCAGCTGTGCCCAAAGGGGCATCCTTAAGGCTCTAGTTGGCTGCTTACAGCCTATGCCAAGTTGTCAGCAGGTAAGAGATTGGCACTATTGTCCCCAGAGAATATGGGAAGCAGGACCCAGGCAACCAGCAAGAGAACACAATCTCAAGCTATGCCTGGGGAGGTCTAGGCTGGATGTTAGGAGGAAGTTGTTGGCAGAGAGAATGATTGGCATTGGAATGGGCTGCCCAGGGAGGTGGTAGAGTTGCCATCCCTGGAGGTGCTGAAGCAAAGCCTGGCTGGGGCACTCAGTGCCATGGTCTGGTTGATTGGCTAGGGCTGGGTGCTAGGTTGGGCTGGACGAGCTTGGAGGTCTCTTCCAACCTGGCTGATTCTATGTTCTGGTTCACTGCCTTTCACCAGCCATACTCGACTTTCCCATGGATGTGTTCCAGGAGAGGGAAGTTGCCTCATGTACCAAGTGGCTCCAGTATGAAGGAGAATGGTTTCCAGCACACACCAACCTGCTCCCAGTAAATAGATTGCCAGCTCCCAGCACTGAGATCACTCCGGGGGAATGAGCTGTTCTCCCAGGATGATCCATGCTCCATGGAGATAAGCTGCTGACTTCAGAGCCACATATGGTACACTTCTGAGAATCATAGAATCAACCAGGTTGAAGGAGACCTCCAAGCTCATCCAGTCCACCCTAGCACCCAGTCCTGTCCAATCAAATAGACTAAGAGCAAGAAGATCACATAAGGAGCAGCTGGTAACTGGAGACTAGAAGGATACTGGCTGCTGAGCAGCACCCCCGGGACAGCAGCCTGGGGTAGTGTGGCAAGAGTTAGTCCATGTTATCTAAGATGTATGACACTGCTCAGAGTCCCAGCTATGGCTCCCTGTGTCCTTAGCTCTGGAATAATTCTAGGAGAGAGAGTGGAGTTTGGTTAATGACACTGGAATTCAGACCAAGCAGGGTGGAATTTGCTCACACCTGCCATTCCCTGACACCAAAAGTGCAGCAGCTCCAGAGAGCTTCAAGACTTCATTCTGATTGGGCAAAATGTTTGCATCACAGTAAGGATGAGAGCAGAGGACACCATTCAGTGATGCCTGCAGCTTCAGGGAACCCATTTGCTGAAGGGAGAGGTCCCTTCTACACCCTGCTGAATGAACCCTCTGCAGCCTAGGGTCAGGAATGATTTGTGGACAAGAGCTGCAATGTGCATAACACCTTGCAGACCAGGCTGGGTGCCAGCCATGCTTGTGGCCAGTGCTGTCATGGCAGCTGTACCTCATGCCAGACTGCAAGAAGGAAAGGCAAGAAGTGCAAGGGCTGTGAGGAGTAGCTGTAAGGACTCAGGGTTGCAAAACCTCCAAAGCAGAACTACTCACTTCCCAAATGCATCTGCTAGGCAGTCGGCAAGGAAAGGGGAACCTGGCTGCAGAGCAGAGACCTGGCAAACTGAGAAACTCTGCCAAAAGGGTAAAGAGGTGAAGCTGAGCCACAGCTCTCCTTACCATAATCATCTGTGTGCTGCTGAGGCTGGGTGAGGAAGAATGACACTGCCTGGAAGCCTTGGCAGCCAAGGAGGGGATTAGTCTGACCAGAACTGAATCCTGGATTGAAGTGTGAAAACCATAAAACTGTTGAGGTTGGAAGAGACCTTTGAGATTATCAAGTCCAACCACTCTCCAAGAGCTCTCCATCAACACCATGCCCTCACCAACACCCACAGTGAAGGGACAGGAGTCCAAGGATTGTTCAGCCTTGAGAAATCTCTAGAGAGACCTTCTGGTGGCCTATCAATACTTAAAGGGCTCAGACAGAAAGATAGGGACAGACTTTTTAGCAGAGCCTGTTGTGAACTGGCAAGGGGTGATGGTTTAAAACTAAGAGAGGGGAGTATTGGACAAGATAAAAGGAAGACTTTTTTTGCCCCTGAGGGTGGTGAGACCCCGTGCCAGGCTTTCCAGAGAGGTGGTAGATGCCATCCCTGGAACCATTCCAGGTCAGGCTGTCTGGGGCTCTGACCAAGCTGCTCTAGATGCAGATGTCCCTGCTGACTGCAAGGGGGCTGGACTGGATGAGCTTTAAAATGTCCCTTCCAACCTGAACCATTCTGAGTTCATGACTGCAGAGGGAGAGAATGGCAGGAGGTACAACTTGAGCACCCATCAGCTCCAGGGCTAAGAAAGCTAATGGAACTGGTGCTCTGCAGACTAAGATGAATTAAAGTGAAGTCATCTTGTTACAAGTGAAATGACTTCCTCAGCCCTGCAGGACAGGCTGCACGTTCCAGCAGCTTGAGTCTGAACCAAGAGGAGTTGCTAGCAAGAGGAAACTGCTAGGAAAAGGCTAAGTAAAACCAACCCCTAGCTAAAATGCAGGTCTGGCATTTAAGGCAGTGACTTTCCAGCTGAGCTATGGAATGTTTGGAATGTTAAGGACTATATCCTCCCTATTTCCATATATCTATGCCATTTGGCTGCAGGCAGGTGACTGAGTACAGGGGCCAAAGGGGAGAACAAACCATCCTCAGACAGTCTCAGAGAAGCTTCCTCTGCTTCGGTGAAAAGAGAGAAGCCAACTTTGTGCCAACCAGCAGTGCAAAACCTTGGCTGGCTTTTGACAGTCACCTGCTCATACTTCCCCTGTACTCAGCACTGGTCAGGCCACACCTTGAGTGCTGTGTCCAGTTCTGGGTTCCTCGATTCAAGAGAGATGTTGAGGTGCTGGAAGGTGTCCAGAGAAGGGCAGCAAAGCTGGTGAAGGGCCTGGAACACAAACCCTATTAGGAGAGGCTGAGGGACCTGGGGTTTAGCCTGGAGGAGGCTCAGGGCAGACCTCTTTGCTGTCCACAACTACCTGAAGGGAGGCTGTAGCCAGGTGGGGGTTGGATGTTAGGAGGAAGTTGTTGGCAGAGAGAGGGATTGGTATTGGAATGGGCTGCCCAGGGAGGTGGTGGAGTTGCCATCCCTGGAGGTGTTCAAGACAAGCCTGAATGAGGCTGGGTGCTAGGTTGGACTGCCTGAGCTTGGAGGTCTCTTCCAACCTGGCTGTTCCTATGATACTCAGGCAGAACACTGTGCATGGGGAGGGCTGCAAACAACTTGATTTTCACTCCTGTCCATGTAGGACCCTCAAGACAATTAGATGCCTTCTGCAGGAAGGAAAGGAGCAGAAGTGAAAGCTGTGGTTGCCTCTTGGGGATCAAATTATATTGGGTCACTTTTTACAGCCTTTTCCTTCAAAGCTTCCTGATGGCACAAAAGGAACTGAACAACAGCAGCTCTCCCACCCTGGCACAGCCCCCAGAAGAGTGGCACACACAAAGGAGATCCTCAAGGAGATAGGAAGAGGGATCTGAGACCAAGAAGTGCAGCTGAAATAGCACTGACAAGACAACACTGGCAAAAAGAAGGCATTTTAGGGACCGAGGAAGGCTGAAAGCAGTGATCCAAGAAGTTACCAACAATTCTTTGGCTCCTTGCAGGCTCAACAAAGCATATTTTGATTAAGTGACCTGAAATTGTGCCAGGAGAGGGTTAAGGTTGGAGATCAGGAAAAAAATTCTTTAGAGAAAGGACAGGCAGGCATTGGAACAGGCTGCCAGGGGAGGTGGAGGAGTCACCATCCCTGGAGGTGTACAAGAAGTGTGTGGTCATGGCCCTTGGGGACAGGGTTTAACAGCCACAGTGGTTGGACTGGATGATCTTAGAGGTCTTTTCTAACTGAACCAATGCTATGATTCTGGACTGTATAAGTCCTGGAGCCCTTTCTCCATCCCCCCCCCCCTCCTCAGTCACTTTTGAGGCTCCAGTCACCTCCACAGCTCAGCACAGGGCACATCCCTCTCACTTCATTTCATTTCTTCACTGATTTAACATCATTACTTACATTTAAAACAACTCAGTTGGCCAAAGCAAAGCAGGAGGCTGCTGCACCAATTTCTCCTGCTCATCTCAGCTCATAAATTGGCTGCAAAGATATTTCAGTTATTAAAAAAACCACCCAAAAATATATAACTCTGCCATTGACCTTGGTACTATTTTGCTGAGCCACAAACCTGCTTCCTGACACTGAGTAAAAAGGGAAAAGCAATTATAAGATGTGCCAGGGTGAATCTCCTCAGCTGTCAATATTTCTGATGAAGATAGATTTTGTTGGTAAAAGCAAAGTCCCAGTCCTGAGGAACAAACAGAGCCCAAGGCCATTAATACTGGCAGAAATTGGACCACCAGAATCACTCAAGGGAACATGTATTTAGAAGGGAAGGATGGGGAGTGGCTGGAAGAAAAGCTTCATGGGTCTGTAGAGGAAAGATGACATTAAATTGGGTGGGAGTGTTGATCTGCTTGAGGGGAGCAAGGCTCTACAAAGGAATCTGGCCAGGTTGTGTGGATGAGCTGAGATCAGTTTCATGAGGTTAAACCAGGCCAAGTGCCAGGTCCTGCACTTAGGTCACAACAGCTACAGGCTTGGGGCAGAGTGATTGGAAAGCTGCCTGGCAGAAAAGGAGCTGAGGGT
Organism: Tricholaema leucomelas; assembly: GCA_013400475.1. NCBI lineage: Eukaryota > Metazoa > Chordata > Aves > Piciformes > Lybiidae > Tricholaema lacrymosa > Tricholaema leucomelas. The sequence goes on from WAAF01017797.1 coordinate 113,215, forward strand.
GTTGGTCAACAGGCAGATGAAGAGGTGCCAGTGTGCCCAGGTGGACACAAAAAACACCAGCATCCTGGCCTGGATCAGCAACAGCACAGCCAGCTGGAGCAGGGCAGGGATTGTGTCTCTCTGCTCAGCACTGGTGAGGCCACATCTCAAATACTGGGTTCAATTCTGAGCCCCTCACTACTAAAAGGACATTGAGATGCTGGAGCATGGCCAGAGAAGGGAAAAGCAGCTGGTGAAGGGCCTAGAGAACAGGACTGGTAGGCTGCCCAGGGAGGTGGTGGAGTCACCGTCCCTGGAGGTGTGCAAGCAAAGCCTGGATGAGGCACTTAGTGCCATGGTCTGGTTGGCTGGATAGGGCTGGGTGCTAGGTTGGACTGGCTGAGCTTGGAGCTCTCTTCTAACCTGTTTGATTCTGTGATTCCTGGTTGATTCTAACTTGAGGCTGCTTCCTCTTGTCCTATCACTTGATCCTTGGGAGAAGAGACCAATCCCCATCTGGCTCCAGCCTCCTTTCAGGGACTTGAAGAGAGCAATGGGGTCTCCACTCAGCCTCCTTTTCTCCAGCCTAAACACCCCCAGGTCCCTCAGCTGCTCCTCACCAGCCCTGCTCTCCAGACTCTTCCCCAGCTTCACTGCCCTTTGTTCAACTCCATGGCCATCTTGTAGTGAGGGGACAACTGATTTAGGATTATGTTGGATCCTGACCTGGTTAAAATGCATCCAGTGCATGGGGCATAGGGCAGCTGCTGCTGCAGGCAGATCTGATGCTCCTGCTGTCATGGACTGGATAAATGCTTCAAAGTATCACTTGAGCTTCAAAATAAGTAAATCAATGCAGAATTTGACAGATTTGTTTGACCTAAATTTGACATTTCACTGGAAAAGCCATTCATAAAATAATCTTGTCCAGTTCTAATTAGCACTAAGTGACATCTGCTCAGTGAAATAATTGCAGGCTTGAGCTTTGAGCAAAATGCAGAAAGGAAATAACCACTAATGAAAGTAACTTTAAACAGCCTGGCTGAAGTCTCCTTGCCAGGATGTCACTGTTCCATTAATTCTCCATCTGTTAAAGGTGTTAGAGAGAAGGTGGCTACGGCAGTCAAAGGCAACACAGTGTTTTAAACCCTTCCATAGAATAGTTTGGCCTCCTACTAGACCACGTTGTCCAAGGTCCCACCCAACCTGGCTTTGAACCTCTACAACTTCCCTGAGCAGCCTGTTCCAGTACCTCACCACCCCTGTAAGGAAGGATTTCTTCCTAATGTCTTATCTATATTCAGCTTCTTCCAGTCTGAAGCAGTTACCCTTTATCTTGTTTTTACAAAGTTATGGAGGGACAACTTGAGGAGGAGTAAATGCTCAGCAGCAGCTGTACAGCTCTCTTGTGGCCCTCTTAAGGTGCTGAAAGGCTGCTGTAAGGTCTCCCCAGATTCTTCTTTTCTCCAGCCTGAACAACCTCAACTCTCTCAGCCTGTCCTCATAAAAGAGGTGCTCCCACCCTCTAATCATATTCATGACCTGCTCTAATAGTTTTGTGTCCTTGTTGTCTTAGGAGCTCCAGAAATGGAGCTAGACTCCAGGTAGGGTCTTGCCAAAGCAGAGGGGGAGAATTCCTTTCCTCAAGCCAGTGGCCAGTGTACTTCTGACCTGCAGCTTAGGACCAGATGAAGAAACAGAAAGGGTCACAAGTCCTCAGCCTTTCCAAGGTGTTGCTTTTTAAACATTCTTCAAAGTGCTGCCAGAATTAGAACACCTCCAACAACCACTAAGAAACCCAAAGCAAAAGCTCAGTGCTCTAGCAAATAGCTTACACAGGCACACACAACCCCCTGAGATCACAGGCTCACAGGATGTTAGAGGTTGGAAGGGACCCAAGGAGATCGAGTGCAACCCCTCTGCCAGAGCAGGACCACACAATCTAACACAGATCACAGAGGAACACATCCAGACAGGCCTGGAAAGGCTCCAGAGAAGGAGACTCCACAGCCTCTCTGGGCAGCCTGTGCCAGTGCTCTGGGACCCTTACAGGAAAGAAGCTCCTCCTTGTGTTGAGCTGGAACCTCCTGTGCTGCAGCTTCCATCCATTGCTGCTTGTCCAGTGAGCAGTGAGCAGAGCCTGTCCCCCCACTCCTGGCAGCCCTCAGATACGTATAAACATTTATCAAATCCTCTCTAAGTCTTCTCTTCTCCAGACTAAGCAGCCCCAGGTCCCTCAGCCTCTCCTCATCAGCCATGCTCTCCAGTCCCCTCATCATCTTCATAGCCCTCTGCTGGACCCTCTCCAGCAGATCCCTGTCCCTCTTCAATTGGGGAGCCCAAAACAGTATTCAAGATGAGGTCTCACCAGTGCAGAGTAGAGGGGGAGGAGAACCTCCCTTGATCTGCTGCACACAGTCTTTGTAGTACTCAGGGGACAGCAAGGGTGGAAAGGCCACAGCCCTCTTGGGTGCACTGGCCTTGCTGCAGATCCAAGGCACCTGCTTAGGCGAGGTCCCTGCTCTGTAGTCCCAAAAACACTGCACCCATCAGTGCCTGCCTGGGTACCACAGCTGGTTTGAACTGGGAAGGGGCAGGAGCAGGATGCAGCCCCTGGCTGTAGAGCCTCCAGGCTTGCTGAGGCAGTGAGGGTTGCTCTGCTCTCACTTCAGCTGAAAGGTCATCATGACAGCTAGTGTGGATGCTCTGTCTGAATGTAATCAGTTTTATGTTGCTTTAGTTTAAGTAAATTTAATTAAGCCCCAGCTAAACTAATCAAAGCCAAGCAAGCCATGTGGCAGTTGGAAGCAGGAGGGGGGACTGACTCCATGGGAGCAGCTGAGCATTTCAGATCTCTGGGAATGTTCACCTGGAGAGGTGGCTGTAGGGGCTGGTTAAACTCATCTAAAGGCACACAAGTTCAGGGGAGACACACTGAGGGGGACAGCAGAAGGAGGCAGTGCTATCTCCTGGAAGAGTTCCCATACTTGATGGGCAGGACAATCCCAGGATGATCCCAAGGGGCACAGAAGAGATGTTCCTCATTGAAATGAAGCTCTTCAGTGTCCAGATTCATCACTTTAGGTGGAAACTGTTGTGGCTATGTGGGGCCTTTATTTGCCAGAGTACTTTGCACCAGTGCAGCTAGTGTTTGCTCCTGGCTTTTGCAAGATGAAGTTATTCAAATCAGCCCTGAGCCAGCCCCAAAAGTCCCTCCGCATTTCTTTCAAGCCATTGCCAAGCCCTCTCGCAGTTGCTCAAGACAAGACAGCAATAGCAGCCCTCCAACCTCTGCATCTGTTCAGCCTTCTGCTGAGAAGCTGATCTTAGACCAAAGACTGATCCTTATCACCAGAACATCCGGAAAGAGACAGGCAGGGAGCCAGTGTGGATGTCCTCTGAGGAAGAGCCCTGCGGATGGCTGGGAATGACAAAAGAGAATTGCAGGCAGCCCTGGGAGCTTACAGGTTCATTCCTCAAATGCCAGCAGAGGCATGAACCCGTCCCAGCCACATTGCAGACTGTGGAGCAGACATGTGCAGGCAAGATAAACACCTTCAGGTGAAACAGGCCTGAATTTATAGTGGTTTAACTTTCTGCTACACAGCTGTTTGGCCAGCTGTGCCCTTGTGCAGGGCAAAGCACGGAGGAAACCCCCAGAGCTCCAAGCCAACCATTCCCAAACCATTCAGCTTGGGGTTTTTCAAAGCATTTCCTTAAATGATCCTCTGGGGAAGTGAGGGTTAGGTATCATGCCATGAAGGAGGCAATACCATACCATAGCAGGTAATATCACAGCATAAATGAGAACAGCTTCAGCTGACTGCCACCTGCTTGTGCGAGAGCCAACCTCAACAGTTTTATGCTTTAAAGAGATCTTCAAGATCAGCAAGTCCAACCACTCACTAAGAGCTCACAATTCCACCACTACTGCCAAGCCACTGCCACTAAACCCTTGAATTATGGAATTATTTTGGCTGAAAAAGCCCTCTAGGGTCATAGAGTCCAACCATCAACCTAACACTAATCACAGCCATTAAACCATGGCCCAAAATGCCACAGCCACAGGTTTCTTGCACACCTCCAGGGATGGTGACTCCACCACCTCCCTGGACAGCCTGTTCCAATCCCTGAGCACTCCTACAGTAAAGACATTTTTCCTAATATCCAACCTAAACCTCCCCTTGTACAACTTGAGGCCATTCTGTGCTTTTGATAGAGCTCCAGAACAATGAGCCAGGAGTAAAAGACTTTCAGATCCTACCAAACAAGAATTCTCTCCTAGTTCTTAGTCCTCCAAAAGTTTTCCCTGCTGAGGATACTGCACAGATTAATTATCTTTGTGATATTGCTGTCACCACAATAAAGCTCAAAGAAGGCTCCAGAGAAATAGATGTTATTTTGCTGACTGAACAGCCTCTGTAATAAACATGCTCAGAGCTACACAACAAATGAAGATCAGAAGAAATATTGATTAGCTGCTCATCAGGAGAGGCAGTGATCCTCTGCATTGTGTTGAAAAATACTGAGCAATTACCTAATTAAAGATTGTGCCACCAATACACATAACCAAGCCAAATTGGGGGCTAGTGGAGTGGCTACACAGCCAAACCACAGCTGGGTGCCCAAATGACAACTTGGATGTGAGCAGAACTTGTCCTCCTGAAGTCAGAGGGCTAAATGGCATCTGTGAAGCCAGGTCTACAAACTCATCCTTCTCCAAGGCTGCCATGTAGCTGGAAAGTTAAATGAACCTGCTTGAAGGGGAGGAATTATCAGACATTTCCCCCATGCTCATTCAATGCCTCTCAAAATGTGTGAGAGCCTGGAAGGGTTGCCCAAGGAGGTGGTTGAGGCCCCATCCCTGGAGGTGTTTAAGGCCAGGCTGGATGGGGCTCTAGACAGTCTGCTCTAGGGTAGGGTGTCCCTGCCCATGGCAGAGGGGTTGGAACTGGCTGATCCTTCTGGTCCCTTCCAATCCTGACTGATTCTATGATTCCTGCCATTCTTACAAGGGAGCAAAAAGAAGGAGCTAAACAGAGAAGAGCTCAACCAGCACCCATGGGTGGCATTAAAGCAACCACCAAGCCTATTCCTGCCTAGCCAGGGGGCCACCAGGCCCCCCAGCCTTTGTCCCACTCCCAGCCACCCAGTGTGCACCACAGGGACTCACCAGTGGTGACAGGAAGAGAATCACTCTGCTCAGTTGGGCAAGCTTAAGGCTTCTGCCTTTCCTGGGGCTGATTATAAAGGCAACTGGGCAGGGAGAGCAAAGTGGTCACACCTGGGGTGGGAGGAGACTGCAACAGATCTCAGGTGTTCTGGGTTTGAGGGGGAAAAGGGGAAAATGTGGAGTGGTGCTGATTGCATGGAGATGAAAAGAGGAAGATGGGGAGAAAGGAAGAAGATGGAGAGGAAGGGAGTGAGATCTAAAAAATAGTGAAAATGAAAACTGGGCTGTAAAAAAAAAACCAAACCACCAAAAACCAAACCCAAAACACTCTGGCAGAGAGTTGGACTGGATAATCTCTTGAGGTCCCTTCCAGCCCCTGTGATTCCTTCTTCTTCTATTACTTCATACTAGGGAGAAGAGAGCAACCTCCACCTCACTCTTTTCAGGGAGCTGTAGAGAGCAATGAGGTCTCCCCTCAGCCTCCTCTTCTCCAGACTGAACAATCCCAGTTCCTTCAGCCACATCCCTAAGCAGCACAGTCACACACCTCCAGGGACAGGAACTCCATTGCCTCCCTGGGCAGTCTGTTCCAATGTTTGTTAACCCTTGCTGTGAAGAATTTTTCCCTAACATCCAACCTGAACCTTCTCTGGCACAACCTGAGGCCATTTCCTTTGTCCTGTCACTTGTTGCAGGCAAGAAGAACACAACCTCTACCTTGGTCCACTTCAGGTAGTTGTAGAAGACAATGTCCTTCATGGCTAAATCTCCTGAATTTAGAAGACAATATCAGGCTGCCCAGTGAGGTCTTCTCCTTCTCTGGAGACTTTTCAGCCCTGTCTGGATGCATTCTGTGCGACCTGAGCTGGATTCTATGGTCCTGCTCTGGCAGGGAGGTTGGACTCAATGATCTGTGGAGGTCCCTTCATAGAATCTTAGAATCAACCAGGTTGGAAGAGACCTCCAAGCTCAGCCAGTCCAACCTAGCACCCAGCCCTGGCCAATCAACCAGACCATGGCACTAAGTGCCCCATCCAGGCTTCGCTTCAACACCTCCAGGCACAGCTACTCCACCACCTCCCTGGGCAGCCCATTCCAATGCCAATCACTCTCTCTGCCAACAACTTCCTCCTAACATCCAGCCTAGACCTCCCCTAGCACAGCTTGAGACTCTGTCCCCTTCTTGTGTTGCAGGTTGCCTGGCAGAAGAGACCAACCCCACCTCTAATATCCTTCATGATGAAAACTTTTGCATTGTTATCACCAGTGACATCTTTCTGGTCCCGACACTAACATTAGGTTTCCAACATGACAGAGAAGTGAGAAGATGCTCCTGACAAGCTCACCTTAAAAAAATCTTCTAAAATCATAGAATCAGAGAATGGTTTAGGTTGGAAGGGAGCTCAAAGCTCAGTCAGTTCCAACCCCCTGCCATAGACAGGGACACCTCCCACTAGAACAGGTCACTCAAGGCCTCATCCAACCTGGCCTTGAACACCTCCAGGGAGGGAGGGAGCACCTGGCCTTGAACACCTCCAGGGAGGGAGGGAGCAGCCACAACCTCCCTGGGCAACCTGTGCCAGTGTCTCACCACCCTCACTGCAAAGTACTTCTTCCTAACATCTGGTTTAAATATCCCCTCTGCCAGTTCAAACCCATTCCCCCTCGTCCTGTCATTACCAGACCTTGTCAATAGTCCATCCTCAGCCCTCCTGTAGCCCACTTCAGGTACTGGAAGGCCACTTAAAGGCCTCCTCCAAGCCTTCTCTTCTCCAGGCTGCAGAGCCCCAACTCTCTCAGCTTGTCCTCATAGCAGAGCTACTGCAGCCCTCTGCACAACTTTGTGGCCTCCTCTGGACTGGCTCAAACAGTTCCATGTCCTTCTTGTGTTGAGGGCTCCAGAACTGCACACAGTACTCCAGGTGGGGACTCAGCAGAGCAGAGTAAATACAATCACAAACCTCATTATTTGCTCAGCTGTCGTGTTCCCTGCTGGAAGAAAACCCTTTCAGTTTCTACTCAGATGGTCAAAACAGCTTGGCTCATTTTTAAACAGTGAACATGCACAAGGAAGTCAGAATTTGGAATGCAAAATCCAACCTGCAACATTGACCTGAGACCAGGAGAAAATCAGCTTCACCTCTTGGTCTTGTCCAAGCCAACCCCTGAGCTTGGAAGTGAAAGAGTCAGCACTCACAGCCGCTTCTGTGGGTAAGAAGAGAAACCAAAGCAGTTAATCATCCTGACCCTGCAGTGGCCTTAGGAGCTCCAGCACCTGCTGCTGGGTGAGCAGTCTTACCCGTCCTCACCACAGAGCAAGAAACCACCCTGCAGACATCTCCCTGGCCCAACTGAAAGCCCTGCTGGGGCTTCCTGCCAGCGCTTTGTTCACTGCTGATGGAGTGAGAAAGTGGTGAGATGCTCCTGGAGAAGACAGCTCTGGAAGGAGAAGTGGAGACAACAACTGTGCTGCAGGGATCCAGATGCCCTACTACAGGAAACTGCTGTCCTCCTTGCTGACAAGGCAGGTAGAGTTTGGGTGGCTCAAGATGACTGCATGTTCTTGCTCTGGTGAGACCTCACCTGGAGTGCTGTGTCCAGTCTTGGGGCCCCCAGCACAAGAGGGACACAGACCTGTTGGGGTGGGTGGAGAGAAGGGCCACAAAGATGATCAGTGGGCTGGAGCACCTCTGCTATCAAGATAGGCTGAGAGAGTTGGGGCTGTTGCACCTGGAGAAGAGAAGGCTCCAGGGAGACCTTACAGCTACATTCCAATATCTGAGGGGGACCCACAGGAAGGCTAGGGAGGGACTGTTTGGCTTGGAGTGATAGGATGAGGAGCAATGGTTTGAAACTGGAGCAGGGAAGACTTAGGTTGGACATCAGGAGGAAGTTCTGCACAATGAGAGCAGTGAAATACTGGAGTAGGTTGCCCAGGGATATGGTTGAGACAACGCAGATCATAGAATCAGTCAGGGTTGGAAGGGACCACAAGGATCAGCCAGTTCCAACCCCCCTGCCATGCCCAGGGACACCCTACTCAGGCTGCCCAGAGCCTCATCCAGCCTGGCCTTAAACACTTCCAGGGATGGGGCTTCAACCACCTCCCTGGGCAACCTATTCCAGGCTCTCACCACTCTCATGCTGAATAACTTCCTCCTCACATCCAGTTTGAATTTCCCCACCTCCAGCTTTGCTCCATAATCAGACTTGATGTGGTTCTGGCCAACCTGATCTAGTTGGAGGTGTCCTTGCTGACTGCAGAGGGGTTGGACAAGATGACCTTTTGGGGTGTCCCTTCCAACCTGATGTAGTCTGTGGATCTGTGAGAGGAGACTGACATGGAGCCTGAGAAATTCACTGTGCATTACTCTGTGTGGAAAAGGGAAGGCATTGGCAAAGGGTTCCTCCACCCTCCTGTTCTACAGCTTGGGCAAAGTACAGGTACTGTTGTAACTACTTGAAGGAGTTGTCTTTCCTTCAGAGGAAGAGTAGAAGATACATTTTGAGAGAGTGTTCTGCTGTTGGAATGGGCTGCCCAGGGAGGTGGTGGAGTCACCATCCCTGGAGGTGTTCAAGACAAGCCTGGATGAGGCACTTAGTGCCATGGTCTGGTTGATTGGCCAGGGCTGGGTGCTAGGTTGGACTGGATGAGCTGGGAGGTCTCTTCCAACCTGCTTGATTCTATGATTCTATGATTTTAGCATAGAATCATTTAGGTTGGAAAATAACTTGGAGATGATTTAGCTAAAGGTGTCCCTGCTCACTGCAGGGGGGGGTGGACAAGATAAGCTCCAAGGGTCCCCTCCACCCAGTGCATTCTGTGATTCTATGACCATTGAGTTATTTCCATGCATTCTGGAGAGCTCTCAGTAGGTGGAAACAAAGAGATGTCTGTCCTTGGTGTTCTGTAGGGACATCCCAGGAAAAGGAAACACTAAGAGTATGGAATTGTGGACAATGCAGCCCAGGGATCTGGCCTTTCACACCTTGTTTACACTGCAAAGTGCACTTCCAAGTGCCTGTTTCCACTCTACAGCCAGCATCTCCTTTGCCCATCTGAGATACTTGCATCTGTTGGGGTTCAACCTCAATGGCTTTCTGTGTGCCAAATTAAGGTGTAGGATAGGAAATGCTCCACATGAAACCTCACCAGAAGCATGCTGAGACAGGCAGGGGAAGCTTTGTTGGGGCACCCACACTTGCCTTTTGGAAGGCACCACCCTCCCTGTGCACAACAGCTGCCTGCAGAGAGCAGCCACGCCAGCAGCTTCTCTGCAGTTGCTGGGACTGCAGAGAGGTTACCACCAACTGTGCTTTTTGGAGGGACTTTGAAGTTGTTTTTATAAAGAAAGGCAAAACCAAAGTAGCTTCACCAGGAACAGCAAGATGTGAGGGTGTGGGAGGCCAAGCCAAACCCAGCTGAAGCCAACACCACACAGCTCTCACCAAGACTGTGCAGCCAAAGGTGATACCAGCAAACAACCTTGGCCTTGTTCTGCAGGCTGGGAGAGGCTCTGGCCTCAGCACCTTCTGCCCAAGTTCTGCAGAGCTGAGCTAAGAGCAGGGCTGGCAGAAGATGGGAGAGCAGAAACGGTTAAAATATGGGAAGAAAATGCAGGCAGGACCAGTTGGCTGAAGCCAGCAAAGCTGAGCTGTAAAGCTGAAAGGTAGGGCAAGGAGGGGAACAGTCAGAAGTGTTTAGCCAAGGTTCAGAGTGATGAAGCTGAATGTTGGGCTGGAAGCTTTATCCCAGACCAACCACAGCTCCCTTTCAGATGGCCAGCTAGGAGCTTTATCCCAGACCAACCACAGCTCCCTTTCAGATGGCCAGCTAGGAGCTTTATCCCAGCACAGCCACAGCTCCCTTTCAGATGGCCAGCTAGGAGCTTTATCCCAGCACAGCCACAGCTCCCTTTCAGATGGCCAGCTAGGAGCTTTATCCCAGCACAGCCACAGCTCCCTTTCAGATGGCCAGCTAGGAGCTTTATCCCAGCACAGCCACAGCTCCCTTTCAGATGGCCAGCTAGGAGCTTTATCCCAGCACAGCCACAGCTCCCTTTCAGATGGCCAGCTAGGAGCTTTATCCCAGCACAGCCACAGCTCCCTTTCAGATGGCCAGCTAGGAGCTTTATCCCAGCACAGCCACAGCTCCCTTTCAGATGGCCAGCTAGGAGCTTTATCCCAGCACAGCCACAGCTCCCTTTCAGATGGCCAGCTAGGAGCTTTATCCCAGCACAGCCACAGCTCCCTTTCAGATGGCCAGCTAGGAGCTTTATCCCAGCACAGCCACAGCTCCCTTTCAGATGGCCAGCTAGGAGCTTTATCCCAGCACAGCCACAGCTCCCTTTCAGATGGCCAGCTAGGAGCTTTATCCCAGCACAGCCACAGCTCCCTTTCAGATGGCCAGCTAGGAGCTTTATCCCAGCACAGCCACAGCTCCCTTTCAGATGGCCAGCTAGGAGCTTTATCCCAGCACAGCCACAGCTCCCTTTCAGATGGCCAGCTAGGAGCTTTATCCCAGCACAGCCACAGCTCCCTTTCAGATGGCCACAACAGAACTAGCACAGGAACATAACTGGTGACTCTGGAGCTGTAGACCAAGAAAGCAGCACTTCACTCTCAGAGAGATCTACCAGCATGTGGAGGAAGGTGTCCCCAGGACAGTCAGCCACAGAGGATGGAAATAGCTGTTATTTTTACAGAGATGTAGCTGAATGAGCAGACTGGGGAAAGAAACCAAGAGAACTGCAACTTCATTTGTGCTTCTGTTGATATTGGTGCAAATCAGGAGCATGTACATAGAACCACAGAATCAACCATGTTGGAAGAGATCTCAAAGACCATCCAGTCCAACCTATCACCCAGCCCTACATGGTGTAAGAGCAGCAGAAGATCAGCCAGCTCTGAACCAGGGTGCAAATCTCAGAGGGAAAAGGAAAATACAAGCACTCAACAGACAGTTTGGAGACTTGTTAGGGTGGGCTCTTCTCTTTTCATCCCACTATGTGGTACCACCTGGATCATCTCTGCAAAACAGGCAGCAATTGACTGGGATGCTCCTGGAAACAGCAAACACCCGAGCCAGTTACTGCCAGACCTGGTTGCAAACCACCAAAGTCAGCAGAAGACAAAAGCTTGTCCTGTTGCTGCCTACAGACAGCATCACAGATGACAGTTGAGTGCCTGCAGCCTCTGGGCATCTCAGCACCAAAACTAAACCCTCCTGAGCAGATGTTTGGGCAAGGCCACTGGGATTAAGAGAGCTGTGAGTCAAGCAAGCAATGGGTGCATCTTGTCATGGAAAGGACATTTCTCTGCTTGAGAAGAGCTTCCTGGCTCTGACGTAACCGGGCGAATGATTTCTCAATGTGTCAGCTTTACTGTCAAGCCACAGCCACATGCTCGCTCTGGAGGCTCAAACTTGTCTTTGCTTATGCCATGAGCATGACAGCTACTTACAGCTGGTACTGACATGGTCACCATTCCCACAGCACCTGGAACCTTCCCAACTTGAGAGCATCCCTGCATCCTACATCAGAGGCAGGCTGCCCAGAAACTTTATGGAGTCTTCTTCTCTGAAGAGATTCCAAACCCACTTGGCTGTTGTTATCCTGGGCAAGCTGCTGTGGGTGCCCCTGCTTTAGCAGCAGGCTTGGACTGGATGATCTCCACAGGTCCATTCCAACCCCCACCATGCTGGGATTGTGGGACTGGGGATGCAGTGAAGGGACACAGGCCTCTCCACTGGGTTAATGCAAATGAGTTCTCCAAGTCCCATCAGATGGAGCATCCCCTTGTTTCTATTCTGGCTGTGGACTTTCTGTACTAAGTTTAGACCAAACAAGAGGGATACACCTAAACCAGACAATCCCAAGCACAAATCCAGCCTGGGTGGTGAATGGCTAAGAGAAGCCCTGAGGAAAAGGACCTGGGGGTCTGGGGTGATGAAAAGCTCAGCATGCCAGCCACCTAAACACCAAATGACTGCTTCAAGTTTCCACCTTAGTTTAGTGTGGCTAGAGGTAGATAGAGGTGATGGGAAATGACAGAGGTGGAAAGTTTGGGGTACTTTGCATGCCTACCTGAGCAGCAGAACCTTCTAGAGTTTGCAAAACGAGTCCAGAAATTGCTCAATGACAAAATTTCTTTTGCTCTCTACTTCCAGTCAGGCTAAAAATAAAATAAAACCCTGTGCCAGGCTCATTTCTGCTTCAACCACACTTGGCTCAGCAGAGTTAAACAGGGGCAAGCATGAGGCATTACCATCTTGGTGCTCGGAAGCGCAACCTCCAGTTACAACAAGAACAGGGAAATGGAAACCAGCAGTAAGCCAGCACTGCTGCTCTGTGCTCCTTACCAGTGAGGCCTTGCATCCCAAAACTCATCCCATCCACCCAGCACTGGCCCCAAGGTGTCTGCTGGGCAGCTATTAGCAAGGTCTGAAAGCCTTGATGCAAGACCCAGCTCAACCCCACTCCTATAAGGTCCCAGCTTTGTGTTTAGGTGGGGGTTGGGTGCAGTTTAAGAAGGTTTGATGCTGCCTTTAAGAAGGTTTGAAGCTGCCTTGGTTTTGCAGAGCCCTTCTTTGTCTTCTACAAATCTGTCAGATGAGTTTGGTGTTGTTTGCTTGGAGATGATTCATTTCTGCTGGAGGTTGCAAGCAGTGCATGCTGCAACGAGGAACAAGCTCTGTTCTTTCATCCGGGGTGAGAGGCAGCATTGATCAACCAACCTATTGCTGGAAACCTTCAATAAGTGTGACTTAATTCTTACTGGGCTTGGTGGAGACACCTACCTTCTCTCTGCTTTCAAAATCAGCTGAAACCACCAGTATTGGGACTCAGAGCTTCAGCCAAGACCATTGTTTGTCTGGTCCAAAGCCACAGCTAAGTCCCATCAGATGGAGCATCCCCTTGTTTCTATTCTGGCTGTGGAGTCTCTGTTCTAAGTTTAGACCAGACAAGAGAGATACACCTGAACAAGACAATCCTAAGCACAAATCCAGGCTGGATGCTGAATGGCTAAGAGAAGCCCTGAGGAAAAGGACCTGGGGGTCTGGGGTGATGAAAAGCTCAACGTGAGCCTGCACTGTGAGTGCAGCTCAGACAGCAACCCTGTGCTGGGCTGCAGCAAGAGCAGTGTGGGCAGCAGGGCAAGGGAGGGGATTCTGCCCCTTGGCTCTGCTCTCCTCAGACCCCACCTGCAGTCCTGTGTGCAGTTCTGGAGCTCCCAGCACAAGCAGGACATGGAACTGTTGGAGCCAGTCCAGAGGAGGCCACAAAGTTGTGCAGAGGGCTGCAGTATCTCTGCTATGAGGACAAGCTGAGAGAGTTGGGGCTCTGCAGCCTGGAGAAGAGAAGGCTTGGAGGAGACCTTCGAGTGGCCTTCCAGTGTCTGAAGGGGGCTACAGGAGGGCTGGGGAGGTACTATTGACAAGGTTTTGTAATGACAGGACAAGGGGTAATGGGTTTGAACTGGCAGAGGGGAGATTCAAACCAGATGTTAGGAAGAAGTACTTTGCAGTGAGGGTGGTGAGACACTGGCACAGGTTGCCCAGAGAGGTTGTGGCTGCTCCCTCCCTGGAGGTGTTCAAGGCCAGGTTGGATGAGGCCTTGAGTGACCTGTTCTAGTGGGAGGTGTCCCTGCCTATGGCAGGGGATTGAACTGGCTGAGCTTTAAGCTCCCTTCCAACCTAAACCATTCTCTGATTCTATGAAGATTCAACTATCACTCTAAAAAGCATGAGGATGGTGGAACACTAGAGAAGGTTGCCCAGGGAGGTGGTGGAGGCCCTATCCCTGGAGGCATTCAAGATCAGGCTTGGTGGGGCTCTGAGGAACTTGCTCTAACTGGGCATGTCCCTGCTGAGTGCAGGGCAGTTGGACAGGATGGTCTGTAAAGGTGGCTGCCAACCATGTGCATGCTCTGATTCCACTCTGCACATCTGCTCAGAGGGCTTTGTTCTGCTCTGCGTGGCCCTTTGAGCTGGATTTCTGGCTCAGACATAACAAACATTCAGAACAGAGAAACTTAGAAGTGGAAGCTCTGAGTGGAGAGGTGAACATTCTAGGGACAGGCCATGGAATGGCAACAATGGAGAAGTTAATATAATTTCATTGGAGCATCAAGAGCTTTATGTCTGGAAGCACAGCTTGGACCTTCCCCTTGCTGCTTCTGCTGCTTTTGCTGTGCTGTTTTGGCTGCTGCTGCTTTTGCTGCTTCGCTGCCGCTTGACCCCCTCCCCATCTTCCTTAAGATCATTATATTTCTCCAGTGGTTTATAGTTTAAACTAAATATAACTGTATAAGGAGAATAAAAGACTGAATGAGGCCCTTAGTGCTATGGTCTAGTTGATTGCATGAGGCTGGGTGCTAGGTTGGACTGGATGAGTTTGGAGGTCATCATTCTATGATTCTATGAATCTATTGTCTAGCGTGGGAGGGATCCAAACTAACCTGGGACACACTGTGTGACAGAGGAGCAAGAACTGAACCAGTTCAGCAACAAACAGCCAGAAGAACATTGACATGGGCTGTGCTGTCAGCACACTGGGAAGGGATAAGGCTCAGGTCCTGCAAAGCTGTCTTGAGCACTAGTAATTTTAAGCCCTCACAATGTCTAGCAGCAGTGATTACATTTCACACCTTGGATGAGTCGAAATGGTTCTCCAATATCTTCAAGTGTCTGTAACAGGGTGAATGTGGAGCTGTGCATGCCCCCAGGGCATGATGTGCAGGTCACACCAGTGGAGAAAACACCACGGCAGTTCAGGGTGACATCTGGATGCTGACATTGCTCCAGGTTTTGTTTTCTTTTCTAACCAGTTCCAAGCTGTGGAGATAAAAAATAATATAGAGGGGAAAAAAATCAATCATTTGAAACAATGGACTGAAAAACTTCCAAAATCAAAGCAGCTCGAGTCAGGCTCCTGCCACCGCTTTGCTTGGAGTGTTTTGATGCCAGGGGGATTCTGCAGCCCTTTAGGAGGCACCTCCATGGAATCACACAATGACAGAATCATCGAATGGTTTGGGTTGGAAGGGACCTTTCAAGGCCTTCCAGCCCAATCCCTCTGCAGCTAGCAGGGACATCTGCAACTAAAGCAGGTAGCTCAGAGCCTCAAACAACCTCACCCGGAATGGTTCCAGGGATGGGGCAGGTACCACCTCTCTGAAACACCTGGGACAGGGTCTTACCACTCAGGGCAAAAATATCTTGTTTCTCTCCAGTCTGAATCTCTCTCTCCTAGTTTCAAACCATCACCTCTCGTCCTGTCACAACAGGCCCTGCTCAAAAGCCTGTCCTCAGCTTTCTCATCAGCCCTTTACACACTGCAAGGACACCAGAAGGTCTCCCTGCAACCTTCTCCTCTCCAGGCTGAACACCCCCAACTCTCCCAGCCTGGCCTCATAGCAGAGCCCTTCCAGCCCTGCCAGTATTGCTGTGGCCTCCTCTTGCCCTGCTCCAACAGGTCCTTGTTTGTGCTGTGCTGAGGGCTCCAGAGCTGTCCCCAGCACTGCAGGTGAAGTCTCACAAGGTCCCCATCCTTCCTTTGCCTGCAGAGGCTGTGCTGCGCTTTCCATCAGCAGTGCTGATGCTGCTTTGAGACCTCCTGCCCCTACCAACAGAGGCTGTGCCAGGCCTAGAATTTCTGGCATTTGATCTCATCCCCAGCAGAGAGCTCCGTGCACACACACACAGGGAAAGACTTTATGGGTGGCATCAGGGCCATCAGCACCAGGACACTTAATTGATGTATCCAAACCGTCAGCGCTAGGACCTTGGGAAGGTCTGGGTTGGGCACATGCTGAGTCTGATGCCTCTTACTCATTTACCACAAGTGACTTCAGCAGCCTCACATTAAATCATCTCAGAAAAAGCATGGAAATATTAAGCAGCCAACCCCCAAATCCCACCTCATCTTTCCATTCAGTCAGATAAACACTGACAAACATAGGCTAGGCTGACAAACAGAAAACAATTCAAACGTTATTTGCACCGTTGTGGTCCCAGCAGAAGTCCCCCATCCCTTCTTCAGCTCTCTCAGTTTCAAATTCACAGAGGCCAGGTATAGGAGATGAAGTTTAATCAGGAAATTTCAAAACAAAACCCCTATAAAATGAAATTAGGTAGAAGGGAAATTGAGCAAACAAAGAATGTTCTGAGGTTAGCTTCAGCAGAGAGCCTTGGGACTGCTTCCCAGCACCTCGCACCCTTGTGACCTTCAAGGTAACCACACAGAAAGGGCTTTTCAGCACCCTGAATCCTGAAATGACTGACTGCTTACTCAGGCACCATCCCCCCTGGCACTTTGCCACTCGTTCTGGTTTCTTTTCTCTATCATTCCCTCCACAGAGTGATGCTGGAAGGCAGCTCTGGGTCAGGCCCGGTTGTGTCTTCATCACTCTTTGCACTAAGGGCACCTTAGTCATTTGGGCACAAAGAGGACTAAGCCCAAGATTTGGATGGTTTTGTGCCTCCTGGTCTATGTGTGCTCAGGCAGGGGATTTCTGTAATGCTGTTTCCTGGCCATCCCAACTCTTCCCAGACCCCCACCTGAGCAGAAATACACCAAACTCATCTGCCTTGCAATGACTGAATCATAGAATCAACCAGGTTGGAAGAGACCTCCAAGCTCAGCCAGTCCAACCTAGCACCCAGCCCTGGCCAATCAACCAGATCATGGCACTAAGTGCCTCATCCAGGCTTTGCTTCAACACCTCCAAGGACAGTGACTCCACCACCTCCCTGGGCAGCCCATTCCAATGCCAATCACTCTCTCTGACAACAACTTCCTCCTGACATCCAGCATAGACCTCCCCTGGCACAGCTTGAGGCTGTGTCCCCTTGTTCTGTTGCTGCTTGCCTGGGAGAAGAGCTCAACCCCACCTGGCTACAGCCTCCCTTCAGGTAGTTGTAGACAGCAATGAGGTCTGCCCTGAGCCTCCTCTTCTCCTGGATAAACAATATCCAGCCTACACCTCCCCTGGCACAACCTGGGTCTGTGTGTCCCCTTCATTGCTGATGAACCTGTCTCCTAGAGCCTTGTGGAGTGTGATTCTGATTCTGACAAGGGAAAGGAAAACCAGGAGTTAGAGTGAGGGCAGAAATTAACCTTTCCCCAGATATCCCACTCAGGCCATCCCTGGCATTGACCCAAAAGCTTTTATGGATCTCACCCTTTGGGACACTGCAGGGAGCCTCCCTTGCCACAGCCTGAAGCCAGCTCCCAGCTGTTGGGCACATCTGTATTTTGACACAGATGTTACTTCCATAGCACTGAGAGCTCCAGAGCTTGAGGGTATGGAAGTCTTCTTCTTGCCAAGGGACAAAGAAGCCTTCTGCCACTTGAGCTCACTCACCACAGAAGCCTCCAGTGCCACTGCTTATCCTGAGAACCCTTTCCACAAGGCCACAGCTCAGCCCAGGGTTGCTTCCAGTCAACCACTCATGATGGCTTCATTACACGATTCTTAGTCCTTCAAAAACTGCAGACCTGAACCTTTCTTTTGGATCCTTATATTTCCCTCCAGTCATTGCTCTGCCATGACTGAGCCTCCTGCTCAAGGGGTTTCAAAAAAAGGTTGAAAGGCATTTTTGAAGGTGTATCCAAAATGTTGCCCTCCTGTAGGTGCCCCACAGCAGCCTCTTGGCAGCATTATGTGCAAATTCATGCTGCTCTTGAGCCAGGACTGCAGTGAGAGTCCTGCAGCCTCAGCTTTCCTCTCACTCAATTTTCAAGCTCTTCAAGGAGCTGTCTGAACTCAGTGCTGAGTCCAACAGAGATGTTCTGACCCCCAAAACAGCATCTCTGGGACAATGCATCCCCTGAACAGCTCTGCAGACTCCTCTCCACCAGTCCTCACCACTGCCCTGCCTCTAGGTCTGCTTGGAGGAGGATCCTGCCCAACACTGGGACAGAGGACTGACCTTAGACTCCATGGAGGGGAAATACCCATTGCCTAGTAGCTACTTGAGCTCCATGCCATGCTGGCACTAACATCACACATAAACCCTATCAGCATGCACCAACCATCACATCTACCTTGGCTCCTGACTTTCTGCAAAGGTCTCTCTTAGCTAAGGCTGCAGGGAGGCTGCACAAAATCATAGAATCACAGAATGCCAGGGGCTGGAAGGGACCTCCAAAGCTCATCCAGTCCAACCCCTCTGCCAGAGCAGCTTCTCCCATACCAGATCAAACAGGAACACATCCAGGCAGGTTTGGAATATCTCCAGAGAGGGAGATTCCACAACCCTCCTGGGCAGCCTGTGCCAGGCTTCTGTCACCCTCACTGTGAAATTATTTTTCCTCATGTTTCCATGGCAATTCCTATGCCTCAGATTCCACCATTGCCCCTTGTGCTGTCATTGAGCATCACCCAGCACAGCCTGGCTCCAGACTCTTGGCATATCTCTATAAACATTAATGAGGTCACCCCTCAGGCTCCTCCTCTCCAAGCTCAAGAATCACAGAATCATAGAATCAACCAGGTTGGAAGAGACCTTCAAGATCATCCACTCCAACCTAGCACCCAGCTCTAGCCAATCAAATGCAGAAAGGCACAAAGGCACAAAGGCTCAGTGAAGAAAAGCACAAAGGCAGAAAGGCTCAGTGCAGAAAGGCTCAGTGCAGAAAGGCACAAAGGCAGAGAGGCTCAGTGCAGAAAGTTGGTTTCTAAATCACCTCCCATGAAATACTTTGTTTTGAAAATGAACCTGCCCATAGGCAGCACCATCATTGCTCTGCCAATGAATTCAAAGCTTCACACCTCCTGTCAGCATGCAGGCATGTTGAGGGGCAGCACAAGACCCCTGACACCTGGTGCCAAGCCCCCTAGCCCTCAAGGCTTTGCTGGGGCCCTTATTGTTTGGTCATATAACTCCACTCCTGGACCCACAGCAGAAGGAGGAGAGCAAGGGTTAAACCAGCCTGGCAGGATTGACGCCCTACCAGAACAACCAGGTTGGTTGAAGTCTTTGTCTAACCTGCTTGTTCAAAGCCAGTAGCAGCCACAGAAACCTCACAGAATCACAGAATGTCAGGAGCTGGAAGTGACCTCGAAAGATCCTCTGGTCCAGTCCCCCTGCCAGAGCAGGATCACCCAGAGCAGATCACACTGGAACACATCCAGACAGTTCTTGATGATCTCCAGAGAAGATTCCACAAACCCTTTGAGCAGCCTGTGCCAGTGCTGTGTCACCCTCACAGGGAGAAAAAAACCCTTCCTCAGGTTCCCATGGAATCTCCTGCTCTCTTCCCTCTTCCACAGCAGAACAGCTTTGCAGGTAGAAAGGGCTGCTTGGGTTGCTCCAGTCAGTTCAACTTATCAGCCACAAGACTTTGCTAGTCTGACTGAAATCTGGAAGCCAGCACAGAAAGCTGATGTCCTTTGCTTGTTCGTTTTGTTTGGCTCCTGCTGCTGGCCCAGATTCTCTAATCAGCTACCTGCTTTACCATGAGCCAGAGGTGTTTGCACATGGGCTACCTGGCAGGTTGACACACAAACAACTGCTAATCTCCACAGCAAGATATAAATCATCTCTGCTGCTTTGTTCCATGATGGGGGCAACTCCATTCATCAGCAGATCTATTATGCTAACAGTGCTCATAAATAATTTCCCTGCTTACTATAATTAGATATTGATGTGAAAGTGACTTGTCTGACATGCCAAGATCATTCATCTGGTGTGAACTTGGGCAGAACCTTTAAACCTGATTTGTAACCTTGAGCTGGTAATAAATCAGGGACAATGCTCTGACAATTCCACCTGAGAATGTTTTATTCAGCTGTTTACTTTTATTGTTTTGCATTTGTTGTGAGTTTTAAGAACCTGAAAGGAAGTTGGAGACAGGTGGGGTTTGCTCTCCCTAGTATCATAGAATCAAGCAGGTTGGAAGAGATCTCCAAGGTCATCCAGCCCAACCTAGCACCCAGCCCTGGCCAATCAACCAGACCATGGCACTAAGTGCCACATCCAGGCTTTGCCTCAACACCTCCAGGCATGGTGACTCCACCACCTCCCTGGGCAGCCCATTC